>OU898280.1:76969517-77284517 GCA_918026665.1 Diabrotica balteata | reverse complement strand
ATGAAAAGATTAACTTACAGGTAAAATGTCTTCTAATTCTAAACAAAGGTTTTTTGATAATTTTGTTGGAAACAGAAAAAGGTCGTTTTTTTTCTATATATATATATATATATAATATATATATATATATATATATATATATATATATATATATATATATGTATGTATAAAGTTTTATTTTGAGGTTGCAGTCATTAATAGGGCAGGATAAGTGAAACTCTTTGTTCTTTTGTCTAGCTTTCGCAAAATTTATTTGCTTCTTCAGGATATGCTAAAATATGGTATCAGTAAATACAATGAAATAAGAATTAAAAAACATTGTATAAAACTAATATAAAAACTTACAACATGAGGTTAATCCATTAAATATTTAAATTGACAAAACTTTAAAACTTAACTTATTCAAATTATATATTTATGTAAGTACAATATTTAAATTTTATTTAATTTTGTATATATATCCATTATGCCATTGATTATTATATTGATGTTTGATTTATGTCAGAAAGACACTCGTTTCTGTTTATTATATTTTTTGTTGATTATAGAGTTGATAACTAACTCTCGATTGTTATTATGGTTACGTACAAAGTGATAAAGTAATAATCAATCAATATAATGAATATATACAAAATTAAATAAAATTAAAAATATTGAACTTACATAAATATATAATTTGAATGAGTTAAGTTTTAATGTTTTGTCAATTTAAAAATTTAATGGATTAACCTCATGTTGTAAGTTTTTATATTAGTTTTATACAATGTTTTTTAATGCTAATTTCATTGTATTTACTGATACCATATTTTAGCATATCATGAAGAAGCAAATAAATTTTGCGAAAGCTAGATAAAAGAACAAAGAGTTTCACTTATCCTGTCCTATTATTGACTGCAACCTCAAAATAAAACTTTATTTTACATAACGTGTCAGTCAATAATACCTAACTACTTTATATAAATATATATATATATATATATATAATATATACATATATATATATATATATATATATATATATATATATATATAATATATATATTATTGTGATATTTAAAGTCTTAGTGCGCCAATCAATTAATTAGCTAATTAATTAATTAATTAAAATTATTTAAATGATATGACTATGATTCTATCACACTTTATAATTCTCTTATCTCAGGGTTCTATTCGTGCTTCAATATCTATGCTATTACATGTGAAAGGTAAGGTCCAAAGAATACCGGAATAACAAAAAACATATAGGATCTAACATTATATATTGAAATAAAATAATGAAATAAAATTCACACTCAAAAATTTTCAATAAACAAAATCTCATAGAATGATTCTCAAAGTTTTGTTCTACGTACGTGAACCTTCAAAATTAATGGTACAAACAATATTAGTAAAAAGAACTCAAAATCCCAATTATTATTCTTAATCTCCTAATTGGAATATTTATATCTTTTCCAAAGTAATTGTAAAAATTGTGTTATGAATGAAAGGAAAACTGCAGAATAACAAAACTATCTCTCTATGATGATGAGTGGTCCAAATCCTTGTTCTTTGTAGTCTACAATATCTATTCTTAACAGCTCCCTAGGTCATCAGCAATCTTACAACAAATTATTGCAAGTTTATCGTCCTTAATGATCTCCTTCAAATGCACGAATCGTTCAAATTTTGCTAGCTTCTTCTTCTCTCAATAAACTGAATCTCTCGTTGGCCTGAGTGAAAAATGACTCTTGGAATATCTTTTCTTTACGATAAGTTGAATCTCTCGTTGGTCTGAACAGTGACTCTTGGAATATAAGTAGAAAATATAACTTACAATCTTTTACTGGATCAGTTTCTGTCAGATACACTAACTACACGAAAACTCACAAACTTTCACTGCTACTGCTTCCTACCTCTACGAAATTACCCGAGAACAACGGCCGTGCGCCTTGCACGCTTGGAAACCAACTGCCTATCTTTTTTTTGTTTCAAAAACTAACTAATGTCTCATTCTCAAACCAATCATCCCACCTTTTTCAATTTCATCCAATCAAAACGCGTCATACATCTCCCATTTCTTCATTTCGATAACACACAAATTTTTACCTACAATTATAAAATTTCCTAAAACTTATTTACAAATAATATTTTTCTACAATTCTTAAGAACTAACAAAAACCTATCTTTCTAAAAACTATTCTATTGTCCTAATCACTGCACTAATGTATTTGGAAAACCCAGTTCAATTCTCTTAAGTTCGCTCACGTCACTAAAATATATTTTAACAAAGAAAATAATTTATGCATAGCTTACGTTTTGTTCAATATAGGTAATCCAAAGATAAAAGGACTTTCATTCTTCGAAATGTTTGTCGTTTATTAATTCGAATTATTTTAATTATTTGAACTTTGAAATATTTTTAAACAAAACGATATTTTCTTGATTTTACATATCATAACAATATATATATATATATATATATATATATATATATATATATATTATATATATATATTATATATATATATATATAATATATATATTATATATCCATAGCATTATATTGCGTCCTTCTTATTACTCTGCACATAACATTTTACGTCCATGACTATTTTGCATCCGTATATCGGAAGCAAAATAGTTTTTCTATTTTTTTCGGTTATTGTTGAAGATAAAGACATCGTTTATACAGAGAACTCTTTCGGATTATATTGTAATTGTTTTAACCTTATAGACAGAAATCTCAACCATACCAAATGGCTGTAGTCATAAAATTAAAGGATGCAATTAAGTATTAAAAGTGAAAGATAATATTCACATTTAATTCAGGGAATATCCGCGAGGGAGCGCAAAACCAATATACGGAGTGTATATTTTTAATTCATTTAATGCATTATTTTGATTCCTCTTTTAAATCACTGACGGCAACACTGTGCATCTATAAATAGATACTAATAAACGAATTTTCGAAGATTATTCAAATTGTGACTGTGCTTGTGAGGTGAGACAATTTAAGAATGTTAGCCAATCGGAGAACATCGTATCCCTTTTTTTCAGATGATGTAAGTAGAAATTTTATATTTAAAACAATTTAAACACTGAATGCAATATTACATTATTACCGAGGGTTGAAAGTCCCTGAAAACTATAACTATATCGTCTATAATGTATTTTAATTTAATTAAATTTTAATAAGCTACAGGGTTGAAAAAAAAAAGAAAAAAAGTGATTTTTAATTTCAAATATTTCAAAAAGAAACTTTTTGTTTCTAAGGGACTTTCGGCCGTCGGTAATAATGTAATCTTCATTTAAATTTTTCAAAAATATGTAGTTTTCTCAGGATTTGGAAAAAATGAATGCATTTAAATAGCATTGGACCAAGATTTTACACCTAGGCCCTTAAATTATTTGTAATACTTAGTACTATGGATTTAGAGCTTTTTCTAAACTGTTTCGTAGAACATAGTTATAATTTCGCTAATAAACTTCACGATAACATTAAAAATTAACTTTGATGGTACACAAGGCAAATATCGAACACAGTATTTAATTAAATCTTGCCCAAGTACTTTCGATCACAAGATCATCCTCAGGGGCATTTCGTCAATTGTGGCCTATCTAGCAATAACCGAATGTCATACATGTAAACTGGGACATAACAAATACACTAAAGACAAACAAACACTTTAAAATTTAAATTGGAGAAGCTACATTTTTATATTATAGAAGCCGGAGACAGGCTTCTCCGGCTTCTATAATATAAAAATGTAGCTTCTCCAATTTAAATTTTAAAGTGTTTGTTTGTCTTTAGTGTATTTGTTATGTCCCAGTTTACATGTATGACATTCGGTTATTGCTAGATAGGCCACAATTGACGAAATGCCCCTGAGGATGATCTTGTGATCGAAAGTACTTGGGCAAGATTTAATTAAATACTGTGTTCGATATTTGCCTTGTGTACCATCAAAGTTCATTTATTCGAACATTCAACCTTATATTGATTAAAAATTAAGTTTTAGATATACTTTTAGCGGGGTGTCCAGTTTTTTTAATCGAAAAAGAAAGAAAGATGGTTCTGCAATAGGCCATTGTCTTCATTCCCTGAGGAAAATAAAATTACTGATGACAATATTGGAAAAATAAAAGTACGTACATAAGTAACTTTTGTGTTGAAAATATCAAATTAAAAAAATATATCACAATTAAAATTTTTTTGTATAACTAAAGACAAAGTGGTTAGTTCAAATTATTTTCTGTTTTAAAAAATGTATCTTAATTACAAATCCGTAATAATTACAGGATTTGAACAGATCTCCGGACTCTCCTATATACGATAGCGATATTGATCCAGAATATTTTCCAGAATCGGATACTAGTGAAGATGAAATAAAGACAAGTAAAATTATAAATTATATTCTTTGGCTTGTTGGATCTTTATTCTGATATTCTTGTGTATTTACTTGTATGTTTTTTCATTTTTACCTCTGTATTTTCTTCTTTCGTCCATCATGTTTAAAATTTCTCCTGTCATCCATGGTTTGTTCTTTTTTCGTCTCTTGTTTAAGGTAGTCTTCTGTTACTCTTGTCACTGTTTGTAGACGTCTGGAGAGACACGGACGTATGGGGATGGTGCATCACCTCTGAACCGAGTTGAAACCAGCTGTTTGTTAATTTTTTTATTTTTACTCATATTTTTGAGTAGGTACACGGAATCAACTTTCATTTTAATTTTTCCTAAATAAATAGACGGAATGTAACAGCATACTGTCGAGTCCCTTTCGCCTTATTTATTCGTCGTCTCCTTGCCTTATAAATTGTAAAAGACGGAGATTATGGATGTTGTCAGAATGTGGTTCCACGAGAAGTTTCAGATTTATTGTTTAGATCTGGGTCCTCTCATTTCTCTGTACTGATTATCTATACAGAACTGAAGCAGTCTACATAATATCTCCCCTCTCATTTCTTATTCCGAGGCTAAACTCACCCATCGTGACACCTTCTCTTCCTTTTCCAAATCTTGGCGTTAAAGTCTCCTAATATTATGTTGGATTCATGCTTCTTTGTCTGCAATAGAGTTTTGTTTAGATCTTATTAAAATTGTTGTATTTCTTCTTCTGTTCTTTGACTACTTGGGGCATATATCTGTATGATATTCATGTTGACGGGTCTGCGATCTATTCTTATTAGCATTATTCTATTTGATATAGGTAGAGAACCAGAAACTGATTTTGCAATTTCTTTAAATGTAATTATTGCCACGCCATTTTGATTTTGTGTGCCTTCTTCTCCAGAGTAGTATATTGTATAGTTACTCATCACACAGGAACCTGAATTTGGCCATCTAACCTCACTGCATCCCAGTATATCTATGTTCTCCATGTCCTGAATCAAATTTGGGGCATTTCCCGCTTCATATAAGCTTCTCACATTAAATGTTACTATTCTTTTCGTTTTTCTCTTTTCCTGAATAAAATTAATGTTTTTAAGAAAACATATTATAAAATATGTTATATTGAATTTTTACTACAATTTTACGTCTTTCTTCCTAAAGTCTTTTAATTTATTATACTTACGACATTAGAAAACAGGGTTATTGACTAAAGTGCTTATAAATGAAATTAAGCTTATAGAATAGTAATGAAGTAAATTATATATATTATAAAAGTGAATTCTAATATATTAGATTTTAGAAAAATTTAATTGTAAAATTTTAATTTTAGGAGCAAACTTCAATTAGCCCAGGCGAGAATATAAGCACTGAAGTTAACAATGAAACAATCATAGTTAAAACTAAAAAATATGAAAGGAAAAAATATGTGCTATTACTGTGAAACGGACGTCATTAATTTTGTAAGACACTTAAAAAGAAACCATTCTTGTGAACTAGAAGTGCAACGTATACTGTAAAAACAAAAGAAATCCAAAGAAAGAAGAGAATTACTTTCACTTCTAAAGAAAAAAGGAAATTTCATTAAAAATTCACAAGAATGCGTAAAGCCGCTTAAGCAAGGACTTCAACCTTCTCAGTCATTTCTACCATGTTCGAACTGTCTAGGGTTTTACAGATCTAAATTTTTATATAGACATAGAAAAACATGTTTAGGTGGTCAATCATCTAAACATTCTCAAGCAGAAGGCCAAAATTTCTTGTTAAAGAATGTTAAAAAAATTGACCAGCGTTTAAAAGATGAGGTCTTCTCAAGAATGCGGCCAGATAAAATCTCTTTAGAAGCAAAAAATGATTTTCTTATATGTGCATTTGGTGCTCGATACCTTAAGATTCATCGCGAAAAACATCATATTAATGTTACAAGTCAAAAAATGAGAGAGTTATCTATAATTCTAATAGAATTCAAGAAAATTAAGGCTTGTACAAGTAATCTATTTGAAGCTCTAAAACCAACATTTTATGACGATTTAGTAGAAGCTACTAAATTAGTAGCAAAATATGATACAGATAAAGATTTATTTGTTTCGCCCACGTATGCATTAAATATAGGCACGTCTTTAAAACAATGTTGTGACATTGCGTTACACATGATATCAAAAAATGAACCAACCATTGAAACAGCTAATTGTGAATCAAATCTGAAAACATTAATAAATTTACTTTGATGGTACACAAGGCAAATATCGAACACAGTATTTAATTAAATCTTGCCCAAGTACTTTCGATCACAAGATCATCCTCAGGTGCATTTCGTCAATTGTGGCGTATCCAGCAATAACCGAATGTCATACATGTAAACTGGGACATAACAAATACACTAAAGACAAACAAACACTTTAAAATTTAAATTGGAGAAGCTACATTTTTATATTATAGAAGCCGGAGACAGAATTCAGAAATCATTCTGAATTCAGAAATCATTCTGAATTCAGAAATCATTCTGAATTCAGAAATCATTCTGAATTCAGAAATCATTCTGAATTCAGAAATCATTCACACACACACACACACACACACACACACACACACACACACACACACACACACACACACACACACACATACACACACACATACACACACACACACATACACACACACACACATAGCAAACATGCTATATTAAATCCTGACATGGAAATTTATTTTTACCCAAAATAAAGTTGGAACGAAAAGCGGTTATTCGGAAAACTTAAGAGTATCGATTGGGTAAACCACGAAGGTCAAACTCGGGAGGTCGATATTTAATTTGCCAATGCGTTTCAAGGAATTGGAAGCAAAATAAATAATGCAGTGAATATAACGATGCTTTTAATTCATCAATATAATTAAATGCTTACTTGAACATTTAACTTATCGTTACATTTAATGATTCAGAATAATTACGTTTTATTTACTTTTTTTTAAACAACTTTTTACAATATTGGGAATTAAAGTTTTTATATTCATTATTATCAAATATCTTACTGGCCAGGAAGCACATAAAAAGTCTGTAAAAATTATGATGCTTTAGACATATGGAAGAATATTATCTTACGACGGTTTAAAACCATTTCTTACCAATAATTGAGGTGCTTAGAAGCAAAACGCGGTAAATCCACTTTTTGTCGAAAATGAGATATTGAGCTTAACTAGTTCCCCAGAGTCCATTATATAGGTACAACACTTTATTTACCGTCAAAACGAATTAATTCCAATACATTTCAATCGACTAAAAGTTACTTTGGAAGCAAAACCAATAAAGTCCCCTCCGCTTAAAGACCAAAACAGGTAAAGTCCACCGCAACGATTCCAATGAACCACAAGAATGCTGTAGACCCACGTGAGGTGGCGCTACATTTACAGAAGTAGATATCAGTCAGCAGTCAGTATTTTATTTTAGTATAGAGAGTAAAGTCGATTTCTTTGTAAAGTTTACCTGACCACGTGGTGAGAGGTGTTTTGCGGTTAATATTAATAATTGTATTGAAATTTATCCCCGGAAATGGAACAATCCCCTTCAGTTGTGTCTCCATCTAAAGCGAGAAAGAGGAAAAGTAATCCTACTTCTACTAATTAAGAGAGCAGTTGCAAAAAAAATTAAGGTAAGTAATTTTTCTTTCTTTTGGCTATTTTTTTCTCTACTCATATGTGATACGACTTAGGCACTTAAAGTGTAATTAAAAAACTTGACCCTACAGTTCGTTTATTTTACACAAAAAACAACCATTTTGTACGTTATAACTAATACTTCTTGTATATTTTAACACTTTAATTTAACATTTTGGTACAAGAAAAAATCTACAATCACAATATTTAGTATTGACTGTCTACCGTTTATTCTGTCAAAAAAATATAGAAAATTATATACACATTTGAGTGTTAAATACAAAACATTATGACTGTTAAACTATAGGTAATGTGGTGTTGTTCCTTAAATATTAGAATTCACATATATAAAATATTGTAGTTCATACTCGTGTAACATTTAGCATCTTGTTTATATAAATATGCTTGGTAGTTTAAATCGAGGACATTCATAAATAACATACTCTAATTAGAATTGGTAGTCAGCACTATTGCGGGCACCACATGCTTGGCGTAGGTCATGAACAAACTTGATATACTAATAAGTAAACATTTGCTGATATAGCAAGGACTACTATAAAAGCCCCAACAATCATTCTCTCGGGGATCTTAATTAATATACCAACACTATGGCCAGTAAGGCATCATCTATCGTCATCGTCAATTAAGTACTGATATATTTAAGATTAATTAATAGTGAAAGATTGTACAAACAGTGATTAATAAATGGGCAACTAAGTTACAACAACAAGTTATTTACCATCCCACAACATTATTTATTACATGGCGATCCTGCCAGGATCGCCATGTAATAAATAAATAAATAATATGGAGGTGCATAGACTACCAATTTTGTCTTTTGGAGTAAACCGAGTCTCACCAAGACTGAGTATTCGGGTCAAAACAAAATCAAATGGTTAGGAAAATGAGCAATAAGATATAGAGATATAATAGGAAAAAGGAAATAAGATATTGAAAAATGTACAAATATACATATGCGTAGTACCAAAATCGTAGAGGATGAATATAGTATGAATGAATATAAATAATGAATATAAATAATGAATATAATATATACAATTAGTGTATTTATATGCAAGAGAAGAAAATATATTAAATAAAATAAGTACGCACACATGCGGAAAAATGAAGAACAGATTATTTTGAAAAATATATGTCTATATTAGTACATATTAGGCGAAATTAATTTCGAGATCGAACCGATACAAAATACAGAAGAAACAGTTATAGTAATATAGAAACCAGAAGTTGCGAAGGAATTTACAGAAGAATTAATAGAAAAACCGATTAAGATTGTGTTACCTATAGGAATCATAAATGTAAATAATTGAGAAATATAAATTAGAAGTTTTATTCCGAAGATACATAACCAGGAAAATTTTATATTTTTTATATGGAAGAAACAAAACAAAAGAGAAAAAGTCGAACAAATATTAAGCACAATAAAAACCATTAATATTTGAAGAAAAAAGGCCCATAGAAAATTGCAAAATATGCAGATATTTTTATTTTTCCGGAAAAAGACCGTACTCATAATATTTTATTATGATAACAAAACCAAGTATTCCTAGTATAAACATTACATAACGACATAAGGTTAATTTTATAGCCGACTTACTATTAGATATTTGATATAGTTGCATGGTAAGCAAGGTCATCAATTATGAAATGAGTACAACATAACTGAACAGGTTGATTATTTATTAATATGATCCGTATATTTAAAATTTTATTTACGATACAAGAAGAACTAACAAGTACGGATTTTATTTTTCGACATAGACGGAAAATCGATGAACAGAAATATGTTCATATTTTTGCTAGAAGAGGAACTCTTAGGACATAATATTTCGAATAAACAGACACCGCAGAATGCAAAAGAAGCAAAGCGATTGTTGCATTTGCAAATTGTTATAGAAAACATGTCATCAATTTTACAGAAATAGCCGCACCACGTAACAGACTATCTAGAAAAAATAAAGTTTAATGGACTACTGAATGTCCAGAAGCATTTATTAAGCTCAAGACATATCCCCGTTAGCTAATAAGCCCGTTATATAATTCCCCGATTTATCGAAGAAAAACAAATTTAGGTTAAGAATTTATGCTTCAGGGATAGCATTAGGAGACAAATATGAATGCAGAAGATTATAAAGAAAATGGTAATAATGAAAAATGAAAATAAGAAGAAATGAAAAATAAGAATCAGCCAATTCTTAATGAAATACGAAGAGAAAAATAATAATTTTTTTAAGAAAGTGTAAAAGCTTGTATAGTACAAGATAAACATAATACAATCAACACATAATATAGTACAAGATAAGAAGACCAAAGAGAGTTATAAGTACCGACTTCCACATGTTACAGGAAGGTTATGGAAAAATAAATAGGATATATTAAATATAGAAATATAAGGAAATACTATTTCTGGAACGAATTACGAAGAAATGTTGAGAAATAAGTGAAATGTGAAGAGATGCGACGACTGCCAAAGGCATAAGCACTAAATCATAAACAAAGAACCCATGAAAATGTACATGGATGAAAATGGAAACAGATATACTGACGTACAATGCGAATTAAGCAACTACGTAGAAGAATATGTAATAGAAAATGAAACAGTAGCCAAATCATTGGTAGAAAAATTTATCTTGAGGTATGGAGTACCCAGAAAATAATAGCAGACCAAGGCACAGATTTTATAGTTAGAATAATTAAGGAAGCAATACTTTGCTACAATTAGAGTCAATGAATATACTCGTAATATATACGTGTACTTTTGAATGCAAATAATATATAGAGATTATTTTAAATGAATATAATGTGTAAATATAGTTTTAAGTTCGTACACAATATATATTTAAAATGTGTATAGCAAAAAGAAAAATGCTAGACTGTATAGTAGGTAAACAAAATAAATAGGGATAAATGAATAAATAGATAAAATGACAAAACTTTATTGTGAGATGTCAAAGTGATTAATCGTGTATATGTGAAAACAAAACTATTACTTGGTACCAAGAATCGTTCCAAGAATTAATGCAAGCATTAATATAAGAATTATTATAAGATTTTATTATTATAAATTTATTTATTATGTAAAATATGTAAAGGTTATTGTAAAAATTATGTGCACATAAGAGGGGGTAATATAAGGTAATATAATCTAAATAATTTAACGTAAGGTAAGAGAAAACGTACGTAAAATATTGAATTAATATGCGAGTAAGGCATAATGAATGATACCAGATAGCAGATTACAAGGGAACAATTAGGGTAACCTTATAATATGCTGAGGTAAGGTTAGGTTACTAAATTTTTACTAAATGTAAGGCAATATATACCAACATTTGTATAAATATGTATACGGTAGCATAGGTAAACAGTACTTATTTGAGGTTGCAAAATTTCTCTTTTTCCAAAGGGAAAGAGAGAGAGGAATGAGACAGTTGCAAAAGAGAAATTTTTTCCGTAAGGGGATGGTGTGGTGTTGTTCCTTAAATATTAGAATTCACATATATAAAATATTGTAGTTCATACTCGTGTAACATTTAGCATCTTGTTTATATGAATATGCTTGGTAGTTTAAATCGAGGACATTCATAAATAACATACTCTAATTAGAATTGGTAGTCAGCACTATTGCGGATCACCACATGCTTGGCGTAGGTTATGAACAAACTTGACATACTAATAAGTAAACATTTGCTGATATGGCAAGAACTACTATAAAAGCCCCAACAATCATTCTCTCGGGGATCTTAATTAATATACCAACACTATGGCCAGTAAGGCATCATCTATCGTCATCGTCAATTAAGTACTGATATATTTAAGATTAATTAATAGTGAAAGCTTGTACAAACAGTGATTAATAAATGGGCAACTAAGTTACAACAACAAGTTATTTACCACCCCACAACATTATTTATTACAGTAATATTCTAGAATAAAATTGAAGAATGATAAACTAAAATCTGTTTTTGTTTCTAGATATTCGGCACCACATGGGCCCATTATAATGCCAGACTGCACGCTAAGAAAAAGATATACAAATGTAATGAATTGACCTATAGTCAGACAGATTTCAGTTAAAGATGTCTCATTTACAAATTTAACTGAGAGCTAATGGCAACAATGCTAAATATCGATAGTAAAATCTTACCGGGGTCGTTTTTATTGTGTATTCTTCGACAATGTAAATAAGTAAAATATACTAAATAATATCATAACATTTGCCCACGTAACAATATAAATTGTGCATACCGGTTCGTTTTTCGAACGTATAGTTGGACCAGTTCAGTTAAATATTTTAAAACATCGGTAAACTTATTAGCATTTCGCTTGGCTATATATTTACGTCCTTGGAAAAAATAGTAATAAGATGACATATTTGATTCGTTTCACATTATTATATGTCCAGAGGCGGGGTGTGTTATGTTTCTTGTGCATGTGACTTTCTTTTATATATTTTTTAAATAGACTTTATTATTATTTATTAATTTTAAAACAGTTTTTGTGGTAAGTAAACAACAAATACATAGCAGAATATTATGATTGATGTTTATTCTTTTTAGAGCATTAAGATGGATGACGTAGCGGGTTCAAGCAATGTACAAAGAAAACGGAAGTTTATGTCGGTAGAAGAAAAGCAGATTGTCTGTAGAGTGTATAAAAATTTAAAAAATACACTTCGTACAGTAGAAGCTTTAGATCAGTGTTCATTTTTAACGGGAGTATCCGTGTCGACAATAGAATGCATTGTACGTGAAAAAAGGTGACTGGGATTGTGCAAGCTCCAAAAGTACATTATCGTGGTAGAACAAAATTAAATTATAAGAGTACCAGAAAAACTTTGTACGCTCCACTATTCATTCTTTCTTTTTTGAGAATAAAGCGCCAACCCTCGAATCCATTAGGACAAAAGTAATGGAGAATGGTCTGATTCCAAAAATGAGCAAAAAGACGTTAAGGACAATAATAAAAGAAGATTTAAAATTTATATATGCCAAAAGAACCCGTAAATCTGTCTTAATAGAAAGAAAAGATATAGTCTCATGGCGACGAAGATATCTTCGTTCTATTAGAGAGGTTCACTCTGCCCACAAAAAGATTTATTATCTGGACGAAACGTGGTTAAATGCTGGTCACACAGTATCTAAGATCTGGCAAAATACTACTATAACGAGTTATCGTCAAGCATTTGTGGATGGTTTATCAACAGGGTTACGAGGACCAACGAGTAAAGAGCAACGAATAATTGAGCCCATATAGGTAGTGAGAGTGGATTTTTAGAAGATAGTGCACTAATTTTTTTATCTAAAAAAACGGGGGATTACCATGAAGACATGGACGCCCAACGTTTTGAAAAAACGTTTCAATCCCTTCTTTCACGAGTCGAGCCTAATTCCATAATAGTGATGGATAACGCTTCTTATCATAGTCGATTAATAAAATATCTGCCAACTATGGCCACCAGAAAAGCAAATATGCAGAGTTAGTTAAGACAAAAAGGAATTCCATTTTCCGAGGAAATGGTTAAGACTGAGCTTATAAATGTAATTAGATAGCATCGTGACAGATATCGCCAGCATGTTGTAGATACAATGGCACTACTAATGGCTAAAGGCATTACTATTTTGAGACTTCCCCTTTACCATTGCGAGTTGAACCCGACAGAATTAATCTGGGCTCAAATAAAGGGTTACATAGATCGTGAAAACGTGACATATAAAATTTCTCATGTCCAACGTTTGTTGGAATTCGCAATGGAACAGATACGAAAAGAAGATTGGGCTTATGCCGTAGCTCATGTAATCAAGGAAGAAGATCATTATCCTTAAAAGTGTTATTTAAAGTTTTTGCAAAGTTTTGCCCAAAAAATTTTGCAATCTCAGTGTTTAACTTATTGCCTAATTTTAATGGTGGAATTTTATGGTAATACGATATTCACAGATATCGCGGCTGTAGCACATACTTCTTTGTCCATAACAGTAATTTAGATAACATAAATCACTTTTTAAATGACATGTGTGAATGGAACTTTATTTTTCTAATAACAATATGTTCTTGCAAGTGCATAACTTTGTTTAGTTTTTAAACCTACATTATCCGTCACAAAATTAAACAAAAATTATTAGAATAAAAATAAATAATAAATTCACTGTATGAATACGATATATTATATTCCGTAGTTCCGTAGTATATTCGAGTTTATTTAACTCTTTTTCAAAACATACTAAAAATTAACATAACAAACATCATTAGAACAATGAAGTTGTTGTATCTTCAACAGGCTTACCCTTGTGAGTATTGTGTTGTAAAATTATTGACATTATTAATTTGATTTTCTTTTTCTTATTGTCTAAACTTATTACTACGGTTTTCATGTCTCTTCTATTTTTTATATTTATTTAAGGTTAGTTTGACAGAGGAAGTGTCTATGTTTATGAAAACATAGTTTCATAAACATCAAGTATCTTTGATATATTCCCTAGTAGTTACTATTTCCCTCTTATTTTGGCCTTTTGGATAATAATAGATCACCTAGTAGGAGCTTAGAACGCTTAGTGGAACTATGATGGAACGTCGGTCAATATAAAATCCAAGGAAGCGGTGGATAGATGAAGTAAGAACCGATGCTAATGAGATAATGAGTGTGGATAACTGGAGGAGAATAGCCAAGGAAAGGGGTGCTTGGAGGAGGATGCTGGGAGAGAATAGGGCCTAACGTGGGCTGTAGCGCCATAGGAGAGAGATTATATTATATGGAGAGTTATAGTATAACAAAGTAAACTGAATGATTCCTATATTAAAAATGTCATTAATAAAATAAATTTTATTGTGTGTAATAAATTATACATAACTATTATATTCATTTCATTTGCTTTTAAATGCTATTTAAATGGGAATAAGCCACAATTAAAGGCTAAAGTACGTTTATTGACGTTTTAATATCCACTTCGGAAATCCTTCTCAAAATACAAACAGTAGTAAAATAAACAAATTTTGTTTCTTTATTAAGAAAGAAATAAAATTTGTTTAATTTACTACTGTTTGTATTTTGAGAATGATTCCCGAAGTGGAAATTGAGACGTCAATAAACTTACTTTAACCTTAAATTGTGGCTTATGCTTATTTAAATAGTAATTACTTAAAAATGCCACAAGAAAATAGCTTCAGAACAATAATAAAACATATAAAATTATATAATTTACTTTTTAAATGATTGAAATTAAATTTTAAAAATTGTTTGATGCCCATTGATCATTGCTTAATTACTAACCTTTCTTCTTATATGGCTTTTACTTTATCCGTCAAGACACATATAATAATTTAATAATATCGGTCTTAGATTTAATTTTTAGGTAATTACGTATGTATTTAAATAAATAATTAAAATCTTATTTTGGTACGCCACTGCAAAGTTGATAAGGGAATTATCCTTTCGTAGCTTTAAAAGTGATGTTGCTAAAAAATCGTCTTTAAGTAAAAACTGCTTTAGTTTACGAGAATGTCACAGCATTTCGAGATGCTTTTTTTGCAACTAAAAAGAAAAGTGATCAAGATAGCTTCATTATGAAACACACAGTAGTAATTCCACGCAGTAGTCGCCAAAAAAGATTAGCTGGAAACAGAAAAGAAAAAAATTTAACAGGAAGATTTTTCGTAAGGAAATTGGGTGAAGGTGAAGATGTTCAAGTATGTGAACGGGCTTTTCGACTTATTCTAGGGATTGGTAACTCTAGAATACAGACTATCCTTCACAATTATGCAATCTATGGTAATGTTGCTCAGGAAAGAAGAGGTGGTGACCGCCGCATTTCTAACAAATTCAATGAGAGACAACAAGGTGTTATTAAATACATCAGCTCTTTAAAGTGTTTAGAATCGCATTAATGTCGTAGCAATACTCGTCGAAGTTACCTTTCCTCTGATTTGAGTATAGAAAAGTTAGCAAATATGTACAACGCTCGAGCCAACGAGAACTTGAATAATACGTACGCCTGTTCCGCGCTGAGCTACTCATTTGATATTATAAAGTGGTCAAAAACGGTTATAGTGGGTCTTTAGCGGAAAGTAAGAATACTTCTCACAAGGGCGCAAAAACATCATCCACGCAGTGCAGTAGAGAGAACAACATTGCCGTGGTATCAAGGGGGAAGATTACTTATGGATATAGCTGAGCAATTGGATAAACAAATTGCTAATTTAAGAACTTATTTTCAGGTACAGGCTGATACATCTACTTTACATCGAGCAATTTGCACAGTAGATGATACAACGCCGCTTAAACTGAGGGAACAAAAAATGCAGTAACCCCAGAGATCAGCAAACCCAATAAACAGTTTTGACGGCATTAAATTTTTATATAAAAGAAATTGTATTGTATTTAAATTCAGTTATTTTCGATCAATAAAGCAGTGAAGTATAGTTGTAAAAGTTAATAAAGGGTCTTTTAAAAAGTAGGTACCTTCGCGAGTTAAAACCTTTAAGTGACACAGTGCAGTAAGATAGTGGGAGAGTTTACAGAAGATCCTCGTCTATTTAAACGTTTACCCGCTACGAACCAACCAACTTTCAGGGAAAACTACGGCCGTTCAACCCCAGAAGACAACGAAAATCCAGTGTTAAAGTGTAGAAATCAATTTATATGACGATATGAGATAAAAAAGAAAGTGAAAGAAGAAAAGAAACCAGTTCATTAGAAAAGGATGCACCCAAGCAGCATCATTATTTACCCTTAGCAAATTTAATCTTTTTTTTAATAATTTAGTTGCTTCATAAGCTTCCTCTCTTAGAATTAGTAATTCTCTTTCAACTATTAGTAAATCGATTATCGAACCTGGTGCTGCTTCTATTTCGCAAAATAACTCAGCTTCTCAATTTAATTTAAAAACCAACGTTAGTTCTTTAAATAATACTTTAAATAGCTTAGATATACCATCTATAATTATTATTCCTGCTATTCAATTAAATGCTATGGCAGCCGTGGCAGCCGCTTCCGCTCTAGTTTTCGATATCAATAAAGATCTTTCCATCGTGCCTGATTACCATGATATGGTCATTTCTGGAATCACAATAATCTCGATAACTTTCAAAATCACATGATAACTCGAGGTGTAATGAATAAAATGACAGGAAGAGATCGAGAAATCATTTCCGTATATGGGTGTAAAGATTGGCCCACAATAAGGACTATACTAATTTAAATTTTTGCCGATGAACGTAATGAAAATTCACTTACAAGAGACATGGTAAACTTAAGGCAAGGACGCAACGAAACTCATCAACAATTTCACGAGAAAGTAATGTCACTTTTAAACACAATTTCAAATCACATCGAGCTACATACCGACAATGCAGATGTAAAGAGGAGCAAAAAGGAATTCTTTTAACAACAGGCTCGAACTACGTTCTTAACAGGATTGCGAGAACCAATGGGATCAACCATACGATCAATGAGACCTACAAATCTTTCTTTTGCTCATCAATTCATCCAAGAAGAAAACAATATTAGATATTTGCAGAAAACAACCAATTTTTCTTCTTCTTCTTCTTCCTTCTAGTATGTAGGATTTAAAGGCTGTTTCTTCTTCAATATCAATCTCCTAAATTGTTTAAATTGTCGCACTATCTTTTTCTTGGTCTGCCAATACTTCTTCGTCCATTTGGTGACTTATCTTGTGCTATTCGTAAAATTCTATCCTCTGCCATTTTACTGATATGTTCGTTCCACTCCTATTTTCGTTTTGTGATCCATCCATTTATGTCTTCTATATTGCATGCTCTTTCTATGTTTTCGCTTCTCTTCCTATCCAACAGGCTTCTCCCTGATCTTCGTCGAAGTATTTTCATCTCTGTTGTTTCTAGCAGTCGTCTCGTTTTAGATGTGTCAAGTCTTGTCTCCAACGTGTATGGTAATATAGGTCTAATTGCTGCTTTATAGATTCTTGTTTTTGTGTCTTGTCTTAAATGTTTGTTCTTCCAGATTGTGTCATTAAGAGAACCCGCCGCTTTACTTGCTTTTAAGCTTTGTTGTCGTACTTCTTCTTCAACATGTCTGTAACTAGTTATATCTATTCCCAGATATCTAAACCTTGCTTTCTGCTGTATTACTTTTCCATCAATTTCTGATATTATCATATCAATGCTGATATTATCATATTGTATTTCTTAGCTGTTGTATTAAAGATATGTGTTAATCTTTAGAGCTCGTCTTCTGTCTCGACGATTAATACGGCGTCGTCTCCATAACATAATATTTGGATTTCTTTGTTCCCCATTCTGTAGCCATGACCTTTACGTACTGCTTGTATTATTTCGTCCATTATTATATTAAACAGAAGTGGGCTCAATGAATCACCCTGTCTGACTCCGCTTTGTACTGGTATAAACTGTGTTAGTTTTCCATTTATCTTTGCCTGTATTCGATTATGGAAGTATATGCTTTCGATAGTTTGTATAATATTGATTGGTATGTTTCTTTTATACAGTAGGTGTAAGACGTCTTCGACGTGGATGCAATCGAAAGCCTTTGTCCAAAAAACCAATTTTTCATTGCCAAATAATAATTCTACCCACATTCAACCCCAGAGGCAGCCACAGTTCACAACACCACCACAATGGCAACAACCCAAGCCCAGGCCACAGTTACATAAACCATTTTTCGAAAGTAATCCAGCACCGTCCCGACCAACATTTACCCCAAGATGGCCAATACAACCCGCTCGATTCCAACCACCAAGGCAACAATTCATGGCAAACACACAACTTCCAAGATATAACCCATGGGCAAGCAGACCACTATAACAGTACAAATTAACACCGATGTCTATAAGTACACGCCAAACGGGACATAAGAGAGGTTCAAGCTTCAGAAATTTTGGGCCGCAGCAACAGCAACCACACACCCCAAATTTCACCGTAGAGGAGCTGTTCAATATTGAACAACAAGGCGAAAACGATACCGATGCCTAGTATGGATAAGAGGCATACTAATATCTCAATCAGGACGCATATTCAGAAGACTACTACGTAGAAGATGACCAAAATGCCCAATACGAAGAAAAAGATGTAAATTTTCCAGCACTCTAAGAAAAAAACGAAGAAACGTAATCGAACTCAATTCATATTCAGAGAAAAAAGAACTTCCATATATCGAAATTAAAAATTCTCCCCTTTAACTTCTTCTTGATACAGGGGCAACCAAATCATTTCTGAACCCCGAAATTGCATCAAAATTTTATAAAAATCTTATCAAACACGAACCGTTTGTAGTAAGTTCAATATTTCAAAACCGTTCACAGGAATATTGTACAGAAACTGAAATCTTCCCAGAATTTGACTTCAATATTAATTTAAATTTCATAAAACGTTTAATGGTTTTATCGGCCTTGATAACTTAAAACTTCTACAAGCACATCTTAATTTACTAGCATCCACACTGACTATAGCACACATCTTTTATTATGAAACCAACAAAACACAATTTTATACAATTCAATTGGAACCCAGAACAATCACACAAGTACGACTTCCAGTAAAACAAATAAAAGGCACCATACTTATACCAAAACAAGAAATACAAGGGGCAACTCTAAGAGAAACTGTAAAATACGAAAAGCTGATAGTAACCTCGTAAATGCAAATGCCAGGATATCTAGCGACTACAAAACGGCCACAAATGAGACTCTGTCATTTCTCTGTCATATCATTGAGGCTGTGGTACCTCCCGTTTTGTTGTACAAAGAGCGAGCGAGGTTGTATGCGAGAAGGATGGATGAAAATATAGATAAGAAAGAAAGAGAGAGATAGAACGAAAGATGATGGCAGAGGGAATCGGCAAATGATAGTGGAAAAGTCAAGTGGACGAAGGAGCCTATTCCCTATATGAGGCTGTGGTGGGAATGTAAGTTCAGGAAACTAGACTACCTCCTGACGCAGTTTTTGACTTTACATGATAGATTTGGCACCTTCACAAATAGGATAGGCAAATCTGCCACAGTGGACTTTACTGTTTGTAGGTTTTAGGCTGAATGAGAGAAACATGATCAACATAATGATGAGAGGAGAGAAATATTGGAGAGAAGTACACTAGACGCAGGGAGAAATTAAACCAGGGAACTGAAAGGTATTTTTTTCTACAGCTAAGAACCGGTAAGTAACAAAAATAGTTTTATCGATAAGTAACAATTTTCGAAATAAATACACAAAAAGGCTTTTGCAGCATATTTCTCCATGGGTCACATATATACACCAGAATACAAAATTCGACTGCATAAAATAATAATTAAGCCCATATGAATTTATGGATGTGAAACATGAGTGAAATCTCTCAATTCATTAGACGTGTTCGAAAGAGACATATTACTGAGAATATTGAGGCTAATCAATTAATAACTGTCAAATTAGATATAATGAAGAAAGATTCGAACAATATGGAAGCGCACACTAGAAGAACATATTAGGCTGCAGCGCACACGTCGCCTGTATGCATAAGAACAAAGTTCTCAGGAAATAATTAAACTCAAGGGTGCAAGTAAAAAGACTTATTGGAAAAGAAAAAAGATAGGAGAGGACCAAGTAGATGAGGATACCAAAAACCTCTTAAAAACACGTTCATAAAAAAATAGCAGTATATTGAGATTATTAACCAATTTTATTAAACGAGACCAAGGCCCAACCTGGACTCTAGTAGGTACCATTAAATGGAAGATGAAGAACTACGTATATTGCTATGTCTTGTCTAATCTTTAACGACAACAAATCGACCGAGTTTATTCGGAGGAAGTGATAATTCAAGGTGAAGGATTGTTGAATTTAATTTATGTTGGTTTGAAAGGTTTGGGTGACATAGAACTCTCCAAAGTTTTTTGACGTGTGTGACCTTCTTTTCGAATTTCTTTTTGTGATCGTTAACTTTAACAATAATACGTTTGTAATACTATTTTTACGAAAATAACTTCAATTTAACAATTTGCGTTAATACCGAAGACTGTCTGAAAGTTTAATCCGTTTGGAAAATAATTTAAATTTTTTATAAAAATAATTTTTAAATATATACCTACTATTTTACACTAGAATTTTTTGTTTTCAATGTATTTTATTTTAAACTCTAGTATATAGCCAACCAATGGGATTTTTTCTTTTATTTTGAAAATATACTTTCTATGGTTATGTATACTAAATAATACACAACGCATATATAAGCAGAGGAACCCCCGATGCTCAAAGTGGGTATTACATTACAAGGAGCAATATATTTTTAGTTTTTCCATTTAGCTTTTCTTTTAGCCTGAATACTTAAAGAAAGTGTAAGAAAAACAATCACATAAAGCAGCTTTTGTACCAGGTTGTCCAAAGAATGTCATTTGGAGGGAAAAGGATAAGCGATAGAAACGAGAGCAGAAACAAAAAAATTCTGAGAATGTCATAAATAAGAGTCCTAAGATCAATTACTGTAAAAACCTTACAAGACAGAATAGCAAATAAGAAAAGAAGGGATTACTGTTTAATACTGAATATTTTATGATGAAGAAAACAGAAGAGATACTTCTCGAATACCAAAATATTTAAGATCAAGAGGCACTAGACCCTCAGGAAGACCCTTTAAAAGATGGTGAGATATCTAGGAAGTAACATAATAAATTTGACTACAGCCTTAAAATTAAACATAAATGGGCCTAATTTAAAAAGAAGAAGAAGAACTATGCTATATTGTTAGGTTTTCCTATAAAATCCAAAGTCTTAGATTTCCTTTGTATATTTTTGTATGATTTTCATACCTTTAGATCAATACTTGACCTAGTTTAGTCGCTTTCGTTAAGTTACTAATTTTTTTACTTATATCCAAAACATACATTCTACCAGGAGAGCGAACTTCACATATTCAGGAAATCACGTGTTTTAAATGATTTGCGAAAATGTCACGCAAACAATTTAATAGCCACGCGACCATCAATCTGAATAAAAAGTAGTACTATGAACATAAACTGCAAATTTGAGTTATCGTTAATTATTTACAAATAAAATTATTAATAAGCTCCAAAATTAAAGTAAAAAAGTTGTGTTGTAAGTGGTATATTTAAATAAAATTAAATCCAAAAATCTAAATGGATTAAAAGGTTAGAACGTTTTTGGACTAGTCAGTCCATCTTCAGTGAACTTTTGTAGTTCTTTTGTAGCTCTAAAACCCTTATCGCAGGAAGGAAAAAAAACATCTATTTACCAAGAAATTGTACACAGTAGAAAAAATGTTTCAAACAAGAAATGTAGCAGAAATAATTTTCAATAAAAATATGTATTAGTACTTTTTCTGTAGAATAAACCGTTCAGATTTATTCTCAGAACAAACGGTTGAAGCAAACGTCAATTTTAACTGTTAGTTCAATTCGGTTTGAGTGAAATCATTTTTTTAAACAAATGTGATATCTTTTATTATTTGAAATCTAAGTAAGTTATTTTATTAGATATAAACTTTTAACTGCACCATAGTTATATATTTTTGAACTTTGTGTTTTTATTCATTAAATTTTTTAACAATTTAGAGCTAATGGTCAAATTCACAATATCTATACAAGACATAATCAAAAACTACTTGTCCTTTCTCTAAACGTAATATGTGTTTTGCTCAACTGCAATAATAGATCAAAGAGTATATTCTAGTAAAGTAGAGTCAATAAAAAAATTGTGAGTATAAGAACATTTAAGTTGATGTTAAAAGATTTTTTATTGCAACATACGTTTATTATTTTGTGCACGAATATTTTAATAATTAATATGAACTCTGCTTATAATTTTCTGTGCTGGTCTTAGCTTTAGTGGAGGAGGAGCTCTGAACTGAGTAGGGGCTCTTCTGTACTCAACGGAAGACAGACTGGACGGGGGATGTCCTCAACTTCGACACGGCACGTCCCATATGACTGATAGGAAAAGTTCCTGCAGATATGCAGGACAGGTACGAATAAGGCATTGCTAAATAAGTACCCGCGGATCAACTGAGGATATGACATTAGGCAGCAGTAATGTCATTACTGGATTTAAGGCTATGGGAAGTAAAAATCCTGTAGGCTTAATTTCAGATACTCACAGGCGTCACTCACATTATGAGTTAAGCGGCTGTGATACTGCGACAACAGCGGCGTCTGACTCAGAGTAGGCGGCTGCAAACAGCGTCTGTTCCCAGAGTGGGCGGCTGAAACGGAAACCTTGCCAACACGCAGTGGCTCGCGTGGCATTGAACTTGGCCAAAAACCCTTACAAATGACAAATTTTAAAACAAAACGGAAACTACCCCAGGTGAGTAGATACTCTCACACTGATTTATCAGTCTGTCCCAAGGATTCTGGGGGGATACAAATTTGACAAGAGCATGCTTTAAAAAACAAACAGTTCTCAAAATTGCAACCATGAATACTAGAACTCTACTTCCTGATAAAAGCTTTAAAGAAATCTAAGAAGAGTTAGAAAAGATTAGATGGGACATCGTCGGAGTTAGTGAAGTGAGAAGGCGAGGTGAAGGCCTCGAGACCCTAAAATCCGGTCACTTGTGTTACTATCACGGAAAACAACATAAGTTAGTAGGAGGCGTCGGATTCTTCATAAACAAACAGCTAGCAGAAAATCTAAAAACGGTCCAATCAGTATCCACTAGAGTTACATATGCCACCTTTAAAATAAATACTAGATATAATCTAAAAGTTATCCAAGTCTATGCTCCAACAACATAATACACAGACGAGGAGATCGAAGTCTTTTATGATGATTTAAGTACAGCCATCATAAACAACCGCACACATTTCACAGTTATATGTGTAGACTTTAACGCCAAAATAGGAACAAAACTGGATCCAGCAGAAATTGCTCTTGGAAATTTTGGAAGTCAGGGACGGAACGACCGTGGCGACACTCTTTTAAACTTCCTACTAGAGAAAAACCTATTTCTAATGAACAGTTACTACTACAAGAAACCTCACCGCAGATGGACGTGGAAAAGCCCAGATGGGAACACGACAAACGAGATCGATTACTTTATCACTGATAAAAGATACATATTTACAGATGTGACAGTGCTAAATAAATTTGCGAAATCAAGCGACCATCGTATGGTGAGAGCCACCATTGTGTTAAATACCAACTATGAACGACACAATATGATAAAAAAGAAGCAAATAAACAGATGGACACATCCAAACAACGAACCAAATTTTGAAGATCATATCGGTAAATTCCTTCAAGAAAAATCATCAACAAATATTAACATTCTAAATGACATAATAGTAGAAGCAATAACAGAAGCTCAAAAGAAATGCTGCCCAAAAAGCGTGAAGGAAGAAAAAATTAGTCTGGAAACACAGAAAAAAATGGAACAAAGAAGAATACTGAGAAGCGACGAAAACTCTAGTAACGATATAAATAGAATGAACAAGGAAGTATCAAGAGAAATCAGAAAAGACTTAAGAAAATACAAAAATAAGAAAATCATCAAAACCATTGGGGAAAATAAGAGTATGAAAATAATAAGACGCAAACTCACAAATGAAAATAAACAAATAGTCAAACTCAAGGAAAGAAATGGCAACATCACATCAAACAGAGAACATTTGTTACAAATTGTGGAATCATTCTATGAGACATTATATAGCAACCAATCGACTCTAGATATAGTCGAATATCAACAGAGGAAGGTTCAAAATCAGGGTTCCGAAGATATTCCAGAAATCTCCTTGAACGAAATTTACAAGGCCCTAAAAAAGATGAAGAATAACAAAGCTCCGGGGGAGGACGGTGTCGTCACGGAAGCGATAAAGATAGGAGGCTCAGTACTGATAGCCAAATTTCAAAAGCTTTTTAATCTATGCCTATGTAATCAAAATATCCCAACAAAGTGGAATAATTCAATAACTGTACTCTTACACAAAAAGGGAGATATAGCAGACCTGGAAAGATACAGACCAATCAGTCTCCTTAACCATCTTTATAAATTATACACCCGAATAATAACGAATACATTAGAGGCAAAGCTGGATTTTTACCAACCTCGGAAATAAGCTGGTTTACGCCCTAATTACGGCAAAAGCGATCACCTGCAGTGCCTAAAAACCCTAATAAAAAAAACTAACCCAGGGCGGTCGTCTCCGAGGAGCGCTGTCGTAGTTTAACCGTGGAGTATGTAATCCTTGTATCTGTTTTTAAAAAATTGTGGTTGACTGTGTGGGTATTTACCCTAAACCCATTAAAAAAACCCGTGGACTATGGGCCACTGCGTTCATACCAACATGGTTTCAATTGATCGTTTGGTAGGGTGCGTGTACAGTACCAAAGTCTGCAGATACCCAATTAATTTAAATTCATTTTCTCCCCTTATTTTTTTAGTCTGATGAGTAATAAAAGTCATTGGGTAATATGCATTTATATTCTCCTGAACGCGTCCCTCAAAAACTGTCACCATTCTACTGGTTAATTTATAACAGTAAAATATTTGATTTCAGTTTAATAAATAGATACTAAAATTCATTGCGTAATTTTTTATTTTTCGGAGATATTCTCTGTGGTAATTTATTTATGTTAAATTATTAATGTCAGTGTGATGAATAGTACAATTCATTGGATATTTTTTTTTATTTTTCCACATTAACATCTGAAAATTATTTTATTATTATTATTATATATTATTTAGTTTTGATATGTTCCTATAGATTACTACTGCATATACTTATTCCTAGGTAAAACATTGTGTTCTTGTTTCCTTTGAGAAAAATTTCTCAGTTGCTTTCGAAAATTTTTTGATGGGTTGTAGGAGTGTGTAACGTTATTATAAACGTCACATCTTTATTAATTTATATTTAAATAATTAGTTACTTTTTCTTTAATTAATTTCTTTATTAATTTATTAATTCCTTAACCTTCAGTTTCTTTCTGTCCTGTAGACTAAATATTCTGTTCTATTTTAACAGAAAGCTAATTCCATCATAGACATATGTTCTATGGTATCTTTGCTATACTTCATTGTAGTCACAACTTTTGTCTTAAGTCCCCACTATTCCCCACTAAGTCAGTCAATCAGCTTTTCTAACAAGGTGGGATATTTTTTTGTGTGTAGTTAAAATTTATAAAAGAAGGAAATATGAAGTAACGTTAATTTTTATGGTCTGTAGAGATTTCTTTGGGTTTATGGGATAGTTTATTGAATAAAACTAATTTCTGCTTCTCCTTTTGGGAGTAACTTTCTAAAACATCGTCGCCGATGGTTTAACCACATATAAACCGACCACATATACCGAACTAAAACTACAGCTGTGTTCAAAACCACTCAAATGGCAAACACTTAATACATACCCACATAATCTGAAGGCATCAACATCCTATACAGAAGCAAGCAACCGATCGATGCTATAAGTATCATTTTATTTTATTGTAAAGCTATAGCCAGGGTTTGCTTGTGCAAAATATCAATATTTTGTTGTATGCTGAATCAATATGATTAGTTATTTCATTGTTTTATTTGTTACCAACTGAATTTTCATTGTTTAATTCATAGTATTTTAGACAAGACGGACTCACACTTGAGAGACTGAGCTAGGCGAAGCATAGACGATAAGCTCCCATAGTTGATTAAGGTATTATTTTATAATAGCATTTCAATTCTTTCTATTTTCTTCATATTTACTTCCTTGATGCTACGAGAGTTACAGGAAAAAGTACCTTATTTAATTGTTATTGACGAGGATTAGATTGCAAAATCAAGTAGCTCAATCGATGACTTTGTCTGGAATAGCTGCAACTTTATTAGACGATGAACGAACTGCATATTCTACCTTAAAATTGAGAGGTATGCAAATTAATCGTTTGGGAAAAATATACGACGGCTCACAAGAGGTTATTAAAGGTACAGGACAACGCTTTAAACGATGTTCGTAACCAAAGATTGTCAGACTTCGAATTATTAGCAACACATTTCTGTTAGTTCATAGATTTAAAAGATGAGCTTATTCAGCTTTTTTTGGACATAGCACAACAGTTCAATAAACATAATTGGCTGTTTTTGTTGGGGAGTAAATATTGTTTTTATTCCTCTCGGTTTCAGAATTTTGTCGATTTTGTCAGTGACACCTTTGATATAAGGAAGAAAAG
This sequence comes from Diabrotica balteata, assembly GCA_918026665.1. NCBI lineage: Eukaryota > Metazoa > Arthropoda > Insecta > Coleoptera > Chrysomelidae > Diabrotica > Diabrotica balteata. The sequence continues at coordinate 77,257,366 of OU898280.1, read as the reverse complement.
CTTTCGTATGATAAGGGTCTGAGTCTTTGGGTTGAGAATGAGTGGGAGATTGATGTCTGTGAATGCTCCTATTGATGTGATTTTCACGGTAACCATTTTGGATAATGATTGTTTTAAACAAGAGAGCTCAGCGGGTCTATTTGCATCATCGGAAAGGCGTATTGATCTGGAGACAAGGGTATTAATGACTGAATTAATTTGTGAAGGTGAATGGTGAGAGTTTGCATGCAAGTAACGATTGGTATGTGTGGGTTTTCGATAAACAGAGTAATGGAATCCTTGAGATTGGTTTTTCTTGATAAAAACATCGAGAAACGGTAGGGATGAATCAGTTTCCATCTCTATCGTGAACTGGATACTAGGATGTATATCATTCAGATGAGTTTGAAAAGACACTAAAGCATCCCTGCCATGGGGCCAAATGACGAATGTATCGTCAACATATCGTAGCCAACATGTGGGCTTTAGTATTGATGTGGATAGTGCTAGGGTCTCGAAGTCTTCCATAAAGACATTGGCAATTACTGGAGATAGAGGGGAGCCCATTGGAGCACCATTTATTTGTTTGTAGAATTTATTTTGGAAGATCAAATATTTGTTGGACATACAATGTTTAATGAGAGATAAGTGGTCGTGTTGAATACTGTATTTAGTTTTCAGAATGTTTAAAGTTTCATCTATAGGAATGTTTGTAAAGAGTAAAACAATATCGAAACTTACTAGAATGTGTGACGGTGATATAGGGTATTGTTTAAGAAGTTCGATGAAATGAAAAGAGTTTTTTATGAAGGATGAAGATTTTCGGCGAAAGGTTGTAGAGTTTTGGCCAAATACTTGGCCAGTGGTTGTGTAGGGCAGTTGTATGCACTGACAATGGGACGTAGAAAAATATCGGGATTATGAATTTTGGGTAGGCCATATATTCGAGGTGTTCTTGAAGACTTTTCACGAGGAATTAGAGTTTTTTGTCAGCGAGATGTCAACAGGAAGAGAGATTTTATTGATAATGGCTTTTGTTGTTTTCTCCAGATAGGTTGTTGGATTATTAGGAATTGGTTTGTAGTCTGAAGTATTAACGAGATTCGAGAGTTTATTAATGTAAGAAGAAGTGTTAAGGATGACGGTGGCCTTTTCCTTTATCGGCGGGAAGAATGACTAGATTTGGATTTGCCTGAAGTTCTTTCAGGGTTTTTTCTCGGATTGGCTAATATTTTGAATAGGCGGCTTTGAGATTCTAAGAATTCTAGAGATGTCTTGCCTGGTTATTTTAGCATCTTCGGAAGATAAACTGGTGATGGCTTCTTCAGTTTGTCACATGATTGTCTCAATTGGAATGTGACTTGGGGTAACAGAGTAATTGAAAGCTTTTGTTAAAGCTTGAATGGCAATGGTTGAAATAGGGGCATCAGAAAAGTTATGGACCACTGTAGTGGGTTCCAATGTTGAAGTTTGTGGAATTTGTTCGGAAATGAGATTCAATAATTTGCGTTTCTAAGTTTCACTTTTAGATTCGAAAATGTTTAGGGCTGATTGTGTATTGATACTGTCGAAACTATCCCATAATATAGGATGTACATTGAAAGAATGAATAGATGACCAGATATTGAAAATATTTCTATTTGTGACATATAGTTTTCGTCTAGTGGAATGAATAGCTTCACGGAGAAGCCAAAAACTGGCCTTTCTAAGAATTTGGGAGATAGAAGAAGAAAAAGTGTGGTGTTTTAGTTTTAGAAATTTGGGAATGGCTTTATCATACTATTTTTATTTTTGTTTTTTTTTATTCTCTATGGGTAAGTTAAAACATACCAAGAAGATGTAGAAAACGAATTCGTAGAACTTTTATTATTTTTAACTAAATTTTAAAATGTATTGTATTCATTATTGTATAAGTTATAGTTTATATGTTTGTTATTAATGTTGAGTGTCATAGCTTCTTACAAATAGTCAAAAGAGTGTTTCTATAACATCCCGACCAAACTTCTGACTGCAGCCCCAATAAACTTTGTTGTTTGTATATATATATATATATATATATATATATATATATATATATATATATATATATATATATATACAGAGATACTTATATATGGACCAAGATTTGTGCGTCAGGTGTGCCACTAAGAGCTAATGGATGACCTCAAAGCAAAACAAGTTACAATACAATGGTCTTCGAATTATAACAACTCTATATTATAGACAGCAGGCAAGCATACGCATAAATGAACACACATTAGAAGAGTTCGAAATAAAAAGAAAAGTGCGAAAGGGGTGTATATTGTCACCACTACTATTCAATGCATAATCTCAAAAAATATATGAAAAGAGCTCTTGAGAGAGAAACAACAAGAATAAAGGTCAGTGGAACACCAATTAACAACATTAGATATGCAGACGATACTATCATAATAGCAGACAACCCCAGTTGCCTGCAGAATGCTAGCAGAATGAATAATATAGTTGAGTATGGAGAAGAATATAGATTATCAATAAATGTCAAGAAAACTAAATTTATGAGGACATCAAAAACCCAAAATAATGATGAAAGCCTGACAATCAACGGTTAAACTTTAGGACAAGTTTAAAACTACGATTATCTTGGTACAGTAATTAATCACAGAAACGATAAGGTACTTTAAAAAATAAAGTTAGAATAGAGAAAGCATAAACAAACTACAATAAAATGAGAAAGGTACTTTGTGCAAGAGAACTGAAATTGGACTTGAGAGTTGGGCTGGCAAGGTATTATATTTTCTCGACTCTGCTTTACGAGATAGAAGCATGAACCCTTAACGCGTCGACTACTAAAAAGTTAAAAGCATTTTAACTGTGGGTGTATAAGAGAATCCTGAAGATATCATGGACCGAGCATGTAACAAACAACAAAATCATGAGAAGAGTCAACAAAAGAATGGAAATATTGGAAACCATCAAAATACGAAGGCTGCAATACCTGTGATAATGACAGATACAATATATAATTAATTATACAAGGAAAAAATCCAGGGCAAGAGAAGTGTAGGAAGGAGAAGAATCTTATGGTTCAGCGGCAGAATCTAAGAACAGAATAGCCATGATGATTGCCAATCTCCGTCGCGGAGATGGCACTTAGAGAAAAAAAAAAAAACAATAACATGAAAACGCTAATAATCAAGAATGAACTGTCATCGAAGGTAGATATTATCTCGGAAATCTGACAGAGAGATAACTTAATTTCATTACTTTTCAACTTGGTAATACAAAAAAATCATAGAAGTAATTAAAAAGGCAGAAAAAGGGTACAAGCTGGACAGAAAACAAATAGTTATTCTTTGCAATGTATACGAATACAGCGAAGGGTATAAACATTCCAAAAGTCAAAATAATTGAACAATTTTCGAAATTCGGGTATCAGCTGAGAGTCGAAATATCCAGCTACAAAAACCTTAGGGATAGTATAAAAAATAAGCTAAAGTAGGTAACCTATATCAGGATCACTACGGGATGTCAAACAAAAAAATATAGAGAGGTTATGAGATTAGAAGTGTAAAGGTATGTATATTATATAAATTATGTGCAAGACCAATAATAATATTTACAATAAAACATGAGTAGATACAGCAGGAATAGAAAGAAAGCTTAAAACATCAGTAATGAGAGCCTTCAGATCAATTGCTTTAAAAAACTTTAAAGGATATTGTAAAATACAGAATATTGTACGATTTATTGTTGTTACAGAAATGGATTGTGAGAGTCTAGATCTAATAACAAAAGATTTGTTTTAATATCACAAATACGACATCAGCGTCAGGGTTAATATTTAATAAAAATTGAGATTCGGACAGGCAGACATCGAAAAAATATTAATTTACTTTTATTTCAGATTTAAATATCTTTTACTACTATATATGCACACAGTAAGATATTAAAAAAATCATTTATACAGGGTGTCCAAAAACTCTCCTGATAAACAAAAACCGCAAATTCCTTAGATAATTTTAAGACTATTTAACCCAATTAACCTAGCCCGAAAATGCTTCCTAAGTGAGCTAGAGCTCTTTGAAGATGGCGCCTTGTAAGTAGTTTTTTAATAACTCCAGAGCGCTTCTATTTCGAAAAATGAAAACTTTTACGATTATCTATCCTGCAAAGTTGAATGATTCCATTAATTGCGAATTTCTAGTATTGTTCATAATCGTTCGTTTTGGGTAGGCCAACTGATATTTTAACGCATTTTTTGACTTTTAAGCCAGGTTTATAAACGGACATAGTACATAATCATAAGTCATAAACATAACTTTAACCACAATCATAATTCATAAGATTTAAGATTGGTTTATAACTAGACATAATACATAACCATAATATTTAAGAACTACTTCAGAAAATACAAACCTAACCAAATTTTTATAGAGCATGAAGAATTTTTTTCTGGTCTTTAGATTCATAGAAAAGTGAAATAAATAAATATGTGGTTGAATTCGCTCCAAAAACATTAAATTAAAATAGTAGGGTTATGTATAGGAGGAAACTGCAGATGATTCTACCAACGCATGCGCATATTCCAACAATTCCATAATGTTTAATACTTAATTCATAAATGTTGAAAGTTACCAACTTTCAAGGTCACGTTTTAAGGACTAAATTTATGTCTTATGTATTATGGATGCTTTTAAATGGGTACATTTATTTATTAACTTTTAACATTATGCTTATGTAATAAGATTATGGTTAAAGACTAAAATTATGTTTATGTCCGTTTATAAATCCGGCTTTACTTTAAAGCATTTGTGATACTAGATTATTAAATTTTCAGATATTCTAGTACTAAAGGGTACTCTTATTTTAGGTCTGTATAATACAACGAATTCTAAAAAAGTCGATTTGAAAATTTTTTGAAGTCGCGACTGTCACCGCGAGATATATTATGTATTATATATAAATAGTATGTGTTGCATGCAATGCATATACACTACATAGCACTTCTTTTTGGATGGGGAAAAACATTGAATTCGCTATCGTCACCAGTATCGCGAGATATATTATGTATACATTTGTGTATGTTTATATATATATATATATATATATATATATATATATATATATATATATATATATATATATATATATAACGCAAGTATATGATGCACGCAACACATATGTAATACATAGCAATTTTTTTTGGATGGGGAAAAACCATTGAATTCGCGATTGTCACCGCTTATACCGAGAGATATATTATGTATATATAAATAGTATATGATGCACGCAATACGTATATAATATACAGTAATTCTTTTTGGATGTGATATATGTATATATATATATATATAAATAAATATATATATATATATATATATATATATATATAAATATATATATATATATATATATATATATATATATATATATATATATATATATATATATATATATATATATATATCGAGAAAATGAGTACGACCGTCAATCCAATATAAATTAAGGGTCACTCGAAGAGTGGCGGGTTTTTCGGTCAAAGGTAATTACTGAAAACGTTTCGCTATTCAATTTGGTAGCATCATCAGTTCATCTAAAAAGAACAATATGAAAAACCTAACATCCAATGAAAAGTTATTAAGTGTGTTACCTCAAAAAGATATATAGCAGTTAATGATATTAAAATTGTAAAGAAGCTTACGAGAATGGACATTGTAAAATTATGTTGTATAAACAATAAATTGAACTAAATATAGTTAAAAATTTTCATAAACTTAGCACAGCAAGAGATATGTGGTAAGTGTACATGTATACAAAAAAATTAATGTAAAAAATTTATATAAAAACACACTAAGATGCACTTCCAACAGTAAATCAATAATTAAGATTTAATTTTGACTTTAGGTAGCAATAATGAAGTTACCACTACAAGCTTCTCGAGTGATCCTTAATATATATATATATATATATATATATATATATATATATAGTTGTACTTTTGAATGTCCATAAGCAATAAAAAACCGATATACAAATTTTATTACTTAAATAAAAATTAAAATTATTCTATTATATTATTATATATATTATATATAGGAGAGAGAAAAAAAGAGTTAGTCAGTTTTCGTCGTCCAAGAAGGAAGGAGCTTTGTGATTTGTGTTTGTTTGAAGTCCCGAAGACGTAATTTACCAGGTGTGTTTATTTGCTGTGTAAAAGCTGACCAGTGTGAGAAACGTGGTACAGAAAGATAGAAAAACCAAAGGGTATAAGAATATTAATATCAGACGAAGCCGGAAACATTTGGAGTTATAAACAGGCGCGGAGATTGGCTCAAAAAGGAGGCTGCATAGAATAGCACGAGTTGTTGGGTTGCAGATACAAGGACAGATAGGAGAAAGGTGTACGTCATCTGGACCACAATAGGAGCAGAAGCAAAGAAAGGTTTTTTTTTGGCGTGGCCATAGAATTGCAACGGCAGAGAAAGAAAGGTCAGTCAATGTTCATTAGAGCAGGAGTGTGGTTTTCATTTATTAATTAAATAAATTGAATAAATAATAGAGACAGTTAATTTTGCGATCATTTAAAAAAAAATTATAAAAAGAGCTTAGTTATAACACATATTAAAAATCAATGTAAAATAACATTTGGGTCCATGATAGAAAACAACTTCTCATATATTTAAAGTTATTATATTGCAAATATTACAGGATTGATTGTTATATAAAATTTCATTAAAATAAAGGACATCTCACATATAGTTCAGTTGAAATTCTGTGTATTTTATTCAGGTCATATTACCTATCCCAATTAGGAAACCACTTGGAAAATATTTTGAATCCACGATCAAAGGTAAATAGTACAAGTTAAATAGCCTGAGATTGTAATTAATTAATGCTGATTTATTGTGATTAATTGGAGATTAGATCATTTAATAAATATAGACAGGATCTTTTCTAAATAAGCAATATAATACAATTTAAATAGCATAACAAAATGGCGCCCAACGTGGAGCTTTGAAAAATATTTCTAGTTGGCAAATTTAAAAGGATAGGAGTAGACGAGCAGATATTTGAAAGTTTATATGCCGTGGATAAAGTGAAATATTATGTAAAATTTGAGGACATAAAGATTTATATATTTTTTTTTAAGATTAATTTACCATAATTGATTTATTCGTGATATTGACAATTTATAGGTTACCATAATTGATTTATTTGTGTGACATTTACATTTGATAATTTTACCATACTTGATTTATTTGATTGATTTTGACATTTGATATTTTACCATTTGATTTATTTGTGGGATATTGAAATTTAATACTCGTACTCAAGAGTTATTATATTTGAACAAGAAAAGTCCCGTTTGTTGCAACAGACCAGTAGAATTTTATATTTGGCGGGGATAAAAACATAATAAATGCCAAACACAAGAAACAAGAGCAAAGAGAACAAAAAACAAGAAGATAAATCAGAACAGGAAGAATATTCAGACCAGGAAGACGTATTAGACCCAACAGTAATGGAGACAGAAAAACAAGAATCGGGAATAGAAAAATTAATACAGATGATGCAACTCCAATCACAGAAGATGGATGAATCACAACAAGGAACGGAACAAAAATTGGACAATTTGGAAGAAAACCAAAGAAAAATGGAACAAAAAATGGAAACGCGTATGGACAAATATGAAAACGAAATAAAAGTCTGTTTAGAAAGAAGTAAGGAAGAAACAGAGAGGAAACTAGAATTGCAGAGAGAAGAAATCGAAACTAAAATGAAGGATATTCAGAGTATGCAAGAAATGGAATTAGAACAGATAAAAATAAAATTTGAAAATGCGCTAGAAGAAGACCAGAAAGAAACGGAAAGGAGATTTAAACAAATTGCAGAGATGGAGATAAGAGGAGTAGAAAGAAAGGAAGTTATCGTACATAGCACAGAAGACGGAAAAGTACGATTTGGCGGGGATATAAGGACACCCAGTGCCTTTTATAAATAACCTAAAGGAAAAAGTCAAATACATAGGACCGTTTGCAACAGCAAAGGAAACCATCAGAAACCATCTCAAAGAAGAGGCAAATCTTTGGTTTGTCAGCAAGGAAGAAGAATTTGACAATTGGCAAGATTTTGAGAGAAGATTCTTAAATTTTTTCTGGGGAAAAATCCAGCAACTACAAGTAAATAAAGAGTTACAAAATGGAAAATACCATGAGAGGATGGGCGTATCAGAAAAGATGTACGCATTACAACTCTATAATAATGCAAAACATTTGCAATAAAATTATTCATCAGAACAATTGGTAGAGTTGATATCGGGACACTTTGAAGATACCTTGGAAGACCACATAAATCTCCAAAATTACAAGGACATTGACAACTTATGTCAATTTTTGCAAATGAGAGAATCACGTAGGCATGAAAGAAGAGAAAGAAGACCGCAAGAAAATTATAGACAAAGAGAAAACCAAGAATATAGAGATAGAGGTCAAAATTTTAGAAGAGATTATACAAGACGAGAATTCATACCTAGATGGGGATACGAAAATAGACCGAACGGAAGAGAGAATTATGAACCCAGAACCCAGAGATGGAATGAAAACAGGGATCGGGAAAATCAGAGTAGAAATAACCGCCCATACCAAGAAAACAGATACAATAACCCACGGAATGAACAGAAATCTCGCGGTAACCGATACGGGAATGATAGACCAAAAGATAACAGAAGAGAAATAAATAATATGCAAAGAGAAGAAAATGAATATGAGAGAGAAGATGACGGGCGAGAAAACACAGAAGAACAACAGGCGTGTTTTCAAGAAGGCGCTCACTAAAAACGAAGAAACAAACAGGAATTTTTTGTCACCCCAAGGAATTTATTAAACTGGCAGGAAACAATGAAAAGAGAAATGGAGTTAATTTAAAATTTGTGGATGGATTTATAAATGAGAAACCAATTAAAATTATGATAGACACAGGCTCTGAAATAACACTGGTCAACAGAAAATTAATTGAAGAAGTAAATTTAACAAGTCTAATTTATAAAATACCTAGGGTGAATTTAGTGTGCGCAAATAAACGGACATTGGCAACAATAAATGAAGGTATACGAGTAATATATATATAGTCCCAAGATTCCTAAGAGGAACATAGGGCTTCCACAAAGTGTCTCCAGCGAACTCTATTTCTGGCTAGTGCTTTGATTTCAAGCCAGGATTTTCCCATTGTTCTCCCTTCGTCCAGTACTGTCCTTCTCCAAGTTCCCTTAGGTCTGCCTACTTTCCGTCGGCCTTGGGGATTCCAATCCAGTGCTGTCCTGGCAATGTCATTTGGCGGTCTACGGAGTGTGTGGCCCAGCCATCTCCATTTTCTTCGCCTTATTTGCTTTATGACATTTTCTTGGTTGCTTTGGTTCCATAAATTTTCATTGGAGATTCGGTTAGGCCAAAATATACGAAGGATTTTTCGTAACGCTCTATTAATGAAAACTTGTAATTGGTGTACTATGGGTGCTGATATCTTCCACGTTTCGCAGCCATACAGTAATACAGCTTTTACGTTTGTGTTGAAGATTTTTAGTTTCGTTTTCGTTGGGTAAATCCTGGATTTCCATATGTTGTTAAGCATGTTGTAGGCGTTGCGAGCCTTATTTATTCTTTCATGTACATCACGCTCTGTACCCCCATTACAGTCAATTATGCTGCCCAGATATACAAATTCCGCTACTCTCTCAATTTTCTGGTCGTTGATAATAATAGGTTGGTTGTTTCTGGTACCAAATCGTATACGAGTAATGGTACGATTGAAAAAAAATATGTATGCACTTCAATGTGTAATAATGCCGAATATGTCACATGACATGATTGTGAGCGTTGACGAATTAACGGAAAAACATGTAGTGATCGACTTCAAAACCAATACGATGAAAATAACAAAGGAAAAAGAAGAAGAACAGGATAAGGAATAAGAAAAACAAATTACGGACGAATCAGAGAAAGAACACACGGTGGAAATGAACCTGGTGACGAAGAAAGGAAAAGGAAGAAAGAGGGGAGAAGGTCAAAAAAGATCAAAGAAAAAAAAACTGGGATTCCTCAAAAGATGAGACGAGCTCAGGAGAAGAAGATGGAAAGATTTTGACAAGAAATGAAAGCAAAACTTGGGATTCCTCAAAAGAAGAGACGAGCCCAAAAGAAGAAGAAACAAAGGAAATGAAAGAAAAGGAAAAGGATTCAGTTGAAAAGAACATATGGGATTCCTCAAAAGAAGAGACGAGCCCAACAGAAAAAAAACAAAGGAAAATGAAGAGGACACAATGGAGACAGTGGTGTTTGAAGAAGACACGGAGTACACGGTGAATATGTGCGAAGAATTTGATGGGAGAGACAAAAAATTGATATGTGGAGAAGGCAAAGAAAATGATTTGCGTATAATTTTAAGAGACTATGAAACGCTGATAAATGAGGAAAACCGAGTGGCCACAAAATACGAGCACTCATTTGAGGTGAAAAACTTGGGAAATTTTCGATCGAAGACTTATCCAATTCCTTATAAGTATCGGCAAGAAGTAAAGCAAGAAATCAAAAAAATGTTGGAAGATCAAATCATTGAGAGATGTGACTCACCCTATATTAACCCAATTGTGATAGTGAAGAAGAGCAGTGGAGAGTTAAGACTCTGTTTAGATGCCCGAAATATCAACCAACACACAGTATCACAATATGAATCACCGTTAAATATCGAGGCCATTTTTGGAAGAATCACGGGATCACATATTTTCTCAAAAATTGATCTAAAGCATAGTTTTTGGTTAATACCTTTGGCTGAAAAGTGTAGAAACTACACTGCCTTTTCAATGATGGTATAGATAAGGTAGTTCCGTTTGGATTACAAAGCGCCTGTGCAGCACTTGTACGAGCTTTGCATACCATTTTGAATCACCATGAAGAGTTCATCGTCCATTACATCGACGATTTATTAATTTTTTTCACAAGATATGCAGAGTCATGTGGAACATATCAAAATAATTTTGAAAGAATTGGACACAGCGGGATTAAAACTAAACATTGAAAAATGTCAATTTTTTCAAAAGGAAGTGATTTATTTGGGTTTCAAACTTGACACCGAAACTGTAAGTCTAGCCGAGGACAGAGTAAAGCTCATCGACGAATACCCAAGACCAACAAATCTAAAAACATTGCGAGGGTTTCTCGGTACGATAAATTATTTCAAGAAATTAATTCCCGATTTAAGCCAAAAAGAAATTCCTTTAATAAAATTGTTAAAGAAAGGGACAAAATGGAATTGGAAAGAAGAACAGGAGGAAGCTTTCAAAATATTGAAACAAGAATTTGCTAAAGGAACGAAAATATATCACCCTATTTACAATTTGCCGTTTATACTCCGTACGGATGCGTCGATACAGAAATTTGCAGGAGTGTTGTCGCAAATACAAAACGGCCAAGAGGTTCCGATATGTTTTATATATCGAGTGACTAAAACGCATGAGAGAAAATACAGTGTCACCGAGTTGGAATTCGCCAGTGTACTATTTTGCGTAAACATATTAAGGTTTTACTTATTGGGAGCTAAATTCACCATCGAAACGGATCATGCAGCATTGATACACATCATGAAGAATTGATTGGTAAATAACAGAATACACAGAGGCATTCTGCTCTTACAAGAGTATGATACCAATTTCGATACATCAAAGGGAAAGACAACATAATAGCTGACGCTTTAACACGGGACGAAGAAACAGGAAAAAAGGAGACAATTACATTACATGTGGGATTGAATATATTGACATAAGACGAAGGGATATTTTCGTTAAATGAGATAAGGACCGACCAGGAAGGCCTAGAAGAAAGATAAAAGAGAAGAGCGGAGCTAGAAAACGAGATATTTTTTAAGAGAATAGACGGAAAAGAATTATATTTAGTGACACCGACATTGGCAGAAAGAATCATAAAGAAACTACACGAGGAAAATGGACATATTGGCAGTAGAAATGTATGGCTTGTGTTTAGGGAAAACTACATCAGTCGACAAGATTACCGCATTGCAAAAGAGATCACACAGAAATGCGAAGTATGCCAGAAATACAAGAGCAGGAATTTTAAAAACGAAAATATTGCAAAGAGCATTGTATCCCGGAACAACCTGGACATTATAGCCATCGACATGTTAAGCGATCTAATTGTGACCACGCAAAGGAACAAGCATATTCTGGTGATGGTGGATGTGTTCTCAAAATACGTCAAATTATATAGTTGCCGCACCACAAAAGGGGAAGAAATATTGAGAAAAATAGACAATTTCATCGCTACGGTAGGAACCCCAAGAAAAATTTTACTAGACAATGCAACGTACTTCCGAAATGATCGTTTCAAGGGACAGCTTAGAGAACGGAGAATAGAGACGAACTTTGTAAGCATCAGGCATCCCCAAAGTAATCCTTCTGAGCGATTTATACAAGAGGTAACAAAATTTCTTCGCATTGCAACGGATGGTCAACATCGGCGATGGGACAGAAAATTGGAGAGAAATAGAAATGTACCTAAATTCCATGCCAAGTACAGTAACGAAAGAAACACCAGAATACTTAATGAAAGGCGTCATGCCGATAAGACCGTGGGAAGATCCAGAACAAAGAGAGTATCGACAGGTTATATAAACGGTTCAGAGGAGATTAAGAAGAAGCAATGAGAAATACATCCAGAGACAGGGTCATAATAGGAAACGAAGACCAGTAACTTTCCAAAAGGGTGACAAAGTAATGGTAAGAGCATTAAGAGTGTCAAATCTTCAGAGCGGTATTTGCGCAAAATTGATGCCTGTTTTCGAAGGGCCATACATAGTAAACAACGAAGATGGAGTAAACAGGTATGAGTTGAAACATATGGATTCTGAAAAGATCAGAGGTATTTATAATATCCATGATGTATATGCAATATGCAATTATTGTACGGGGTAGAAACATGGACACTAAAAGCGCAAATAGTTAAAAAGATTGAAGCCTTTGAACTTTGGATATACCGGAGAATGTTGAGAATCCCATGGACTGCCAGGGTCACCAATGAGGAAGTGCTGAGAAGAATGGGTCGAGTCAAAAAATTGTTGAGAACGATAAAAGTACGCAAGACTGCATACCTTGGACACATACTAAGAAATAATAAATATAGTCTTCTGCAGGTCATCATGCAGGGTAGAGTCGATGGCAAAAAGGGAATAGGTAGAAAAAGGAAGTCATGGCTGCGAAATATTCGAGACTGGACAAACATGACTGTAGACGAATTATTCCACGTTGCAAAAGACAGAGAAGCTTTTAAAAATGTGGTCGCCAACCTCCGTTAATGGGGACGGCATAGGAAGAAGAAGATGATGTATATAAATATCACGAATGAAGATTTAAATTTGTATAAAGTAGATAGTAGGATAGGATAATACGTAGCATAAGTACAGCTAGCATACAGGAAGTGCGTTTTAGTTTGCCTCGAGAAAATTTAGTTGCATAGATTGATTAATTTTATCGATTACAAAGGCGGGGATTTGTTGTACTTTTGAATGCCCATAAGCAATAAAAAACCGATATACAAATTTTATTACTTAAATAAAAATTAAAATTATTGATATTTCATAAAGACACGGGCATATAAATTTTCAAACATCCTGTATAAGACAAAATATGTATTTTAAGTTGTTCGAAGAATTGTTCATTAATTTGATTGTACAAGCAGTGTTCAATAAATGTACCATACGATACCACAAGTGAAGCTTTATTTATTACATGGCGATCCTACCTTTTGAATAAGGAATCTTCTGATCCCAAGAAACAAACGAAAATGGTAACAACATACTGGAAATTTAAATGAAAAATGGGGTAAAGTATCCATCAGCATACTAAACAATATGGAACCCATTGTAGCAGTTTACAAAGGCGAGATGCATCAGCAGTTAAGAAAGTTCCCGCCAAATTCTGGACCGAACCCGCCAGGAGCTCGACGGAAGCATCTTTAGAGCCAGCTCATGACAATGGACAGTAAAAGGAAAATGGACTATGGAAAAGTGAATTAACAAAAACCATATGTGAAATGTATTATGTAAGTAAATTTATTTTTTTATCCCTTATATATAAATACAGTCTAACAGTTAGAAATTATTAATTATTAGTTGAGAAAAGTTATTAGAAATATAAAGAATTTAGTTCAGAATGTTGAACATACAATTTTTATTACTTTGAAAGTAGAGTATATAATTTATTTTTAAGTTTTCACTAAATAACTATTTATATTGTTTTAACGAAACAAATGTGTCATACATTTTATTTACTAAAGGTATATTTTTAAAAATATTTTTATTGTTGACCATGAAAATACACCGACAGATCGGGCATATTAAATTACGACGGTATTTACCATGAATGGCATGAATTTGCTTAGATGACAAATTCTTCAAATAATATAGACGAACAAATTTGATATGACTTTTTATTTTACTATTTAAATTAGGATATTTAGAATTATTGTTACATTTATAAGGAAGGAAAATAATTTAGAAGAACTTTTAAAGACAATTGACCATGGCGTCAGAAAAATTTTCATTGCGTTGGAACAATTTCCACGAAAATATAAGTTCAGGAATAAATGCATTATGGAAGAGTCAAGATTTTGTAGACGTAACGCTTTCAGCACAAGGAAAATGCATAAAAGCCCATAAAATGGTTCTTTCGGTTTGTAGCCCATATTTTAAGAAAATTTTTATGTCAAATCCCCGTCAACATCCTATAGTAATTTTGACAAACGTGACTTACGAAGCACTAAGAGACTTACTACAATTTATATACCATGGAGAAGTACAAATTAGACAAGAAGATTTAAATACCTTCATTGAAACAGCCGAATCATTGCAAATACAAGGACTCACAGGAGAGAGAAAAGTTGTAAACGATAATAACATTATGGAAATTTCGGATAAAGAATATACAAAAAATGTAGAAGATTTTAAGCCAGTTTCTTTACCTATGACAAAGAAACAACAACCTATAAAGAAGGAAGAACATAGCGACATAGAGCAAGAAATAAGTATGGCTCTTACAATCAACGAATTTTTAAATATCGCAAGCAAGGTGTTACCCAGCGCGTTTGATGGAAGAGCAGGTAAACTGCAGTCATTTTTAGATGCACTAGAACTACTTGAGAAAATAGCGATAGGACACGAGGAAACAGCGATAACATTAATAAAGACAAGATTAACTAATAAGGCCAGAAACGTTATAACTACAGAAGATACAATCGCAAGAATAGCAGAGGCACTGAAGAAAGAACTGAGAGGCGACAGTCCGAAGACGATAATAGCTAAATTGGCGAAGAAAAGACAAGGACATAAAGATGCAGAGGTCTATGCATCTGAAGTTGAAGAATTAGCGGAACAGCTAAAAGTTGCATACGTAGAGGAAGGAATGCCATTGGAACTAGCGAAAAAATACACAACAGAGGCAGTAGTAGCTACAATGAAACGCAATGCCAGCACAGACAAAGCCAAGATAATATTAGAGGCAGGCAACTTTACAACCCCACAAGAGGTAATGTACAAATTTTTATCGATCGACGAGACAGAAGATAGCACACAAGGAAGAGTGTTAAATTACAGGAAGAAATACGATTTTGATATGAGGAAAGAAAGTAAGAATGCAATATATGGATATTATAAAAATAAATTCGAAGAAAGAAAAGAATATAGAAACAAAAATTATAGAAATATAAGTGAATATGAAAGACATGATACGAGGATATATCGTAATAGAAACAGAGGAGATTGGCAATCACAACGAAGAAGAAATAATAATCAATGGACACAGGTGAGATGCCACAGAAATAGAGGCACAGCGAGAGCATATTACGCACCGCATGCGAATACGAATACAGTGACAGAAGAAGATTTTTTTAACAGAAATGTAGACAAACTGGATATGGTTCGACCTTAATGGTTGGAATCTACGTCGAGCAGGAGGCTGCTAAGAGGATAAGCTAGGGTGGTACTTGAATCCCAACCCGCTAAGAGTCCTGCGTCTCCAGCACAACAGTACAGTAACTACATAATGGATTAAAATGGAAAAACGAATTTGGAATTATGATTTTTTTTAATGAAGTAAATGGAAAATTATTGAAAAAGAAGTTTGCCACAATAAAGAACTTAGAGGAAATTATAGTACAACATAAAACCCACAAGCAAACAGTAAGAGAGGTACTAAATAATATCGAGGCGCATAGACTACCAATTTTGTCTTTTGGAGCAAACCGAGTCTCACCAAGACTGAGTATTCGGGTCAAAACAAAATCAAATGGTTAGGAAAATGAGCAATAAGATATAGAAATATAATAGGAAAAAGGAAATAAGATATTGAAAAATGTAGAAATATACATATGCGAAGTACCAAAATCGTAGAAGATATTAAGAGAAGAAAAGATATTAAATAAAATAAGTACGCACACATGCGGAAAAATGAAGAACAGATTATTTGGAAAAATATATGTTTATTTTAGTACATATTAGCCGAAATTAATTTCGAGATCGAACCGATATACAATACAAAATACAGAAGAAACAGTTATAGTAATATAGAAACCAGAAGTTGCGAAGGAATTTACAGAAGAATTAATAGATAAACCGATTAAGATTGTGTTACCTATAGGAATCATAAATGTAAATAATTGAGAAATATAAATTAGAAGTTTTATTCCGAAGATACATAACCAGGAAAATTTTATATATTTTATATGGAAGAAACAAAACAAAAGAGAAAACGTCGAACAAATATTAAGCACAATAAAAACCATCAATATTTGAAGAAGAAGGCCCATAGAAAATTGCAAATATGCAGATATTTTTATTTTTTCGGAAAAAGACCCATATATACAAAGAAAATGTTACTTTGCAAAAAGATACGAATTCAAAGAAAAACCATACTCATAATATTTTATTATGATAACAAAAAGCAGTATTCCTAGTATAAACATTACATAACGACATTAGGTTAATTTTATAGCCGACTTACTATTAGATATTTGATATAGTTGCATGGTAAGCAAGGTCATCAATTATGAAATGAGTACAACATAACTGAACAGGTTGATTATTTATTAATATGACCCGTATATTTAAAATTTTATTTACGATGCAAGAAGAACTAACGTATGGATTTTATTTTTCGACATAGACGGAAAATCGATGAACAGAAATATGTTCATATTTTTGCTAGAAGAGGAACTCTTAGGACATAATATTTCGAATAAACAGACACCGCAGAATGCAAAAGAAGCAAAGCGATTGTTGCATTTGCAAATTATTATAGAAAACATGTCATCAATTTTACAGAAATAGCCGCACCACGTAACAGACTATCTAGAAAAAATAAAGTTTAATGGAATACTGAATGTCAAGAAGCATTTATTAAGCTCAAGACATATCCCCGTTAGCTAATAAGCCCGTTATATAATTCCCCGATTTATCGAAGAAAAATAAATTTAGATTTAAAAAGAAAATGATAATAATGAAAAATTAGAATAAGAAGAGATGAAAAATAAGAATCAGCCAATTCTTAATGAAATACGAAGAGAAAAATAATAATTTTTATAAGAAAGTATAAAAGCTTGTATAGTACAAGATAAACATAATACAATCAATACATAATGTAGTACAAGATAAGAAGACCAAGGAGAGTTATAAGTACCGACTTCCACATGTTACAGGAAGGTTATGGAAAAATAAATAGGATATATATTAAATACAGAAATATAAAGAAATACTATTTCTGGAACGAATTACGAAGAAATGTTGAGAAATAAGTGAAATGTGAAGAGATGCGACGACTGCCAAAGGCATAAGCACTAAATCATAAACAAGGAACTCATGGAAATGTACATGGATGAAAATGGCAACAGATATACTGACGTACAATGCGAATTAAGCAACTACGTAGAAGAATATGTAATAGAAAATGAAACAGTAGTCAAATCATTGGAAGAAAATTTATCTTGAGGTATGGAGTACCCAGAAAAATAATAGCAGACCAAGCCACAGATTTTATAGCTAGAATAATTAAGGAAGCAATACTTTGCTACAATTGGAGTCAATGGATATACTCGTAATATATACGCGTACTTTTGAATGCAAATAATATATAGAGATATTTTTAAATGAATATAATGTGTAAATATAGTTTTAAGTTCGTACAAAATATATGTTTTTAAATGTGTATAGCAAAAAGAAAAATGTTAGACTGTATAGTAGGTAAACAAAATAAATAGGGAAAAATGAATAAATAGATAAAATGACAAAACTTTATTGTGAGATGTCAAAGTGACTAATCGTGTATATGTGAAAACAAAACAATTACTTGGTACCAAGAATCATTACAAGAATTAATGCAATCATTAATATAAGAATTATTATAAGATTTTATTATTACAAATTTATTTATTATGTAAAATATGTAAAGGTTATTGTAAAAATTATGTGCACATAAGAGGGGGTAATATAAGGTAATAATATAATCTAAATAATTTAACGTAAGGTAAGAAAAAAACGTACGAGTAAGGCATAATGAAGGATACCAGATAGCATATTACAAGGGAACAATTAGGGTAACCTTATAATATGCTGAGGTAAGGTTAGGTTACTAAATTTTTACTAAAAGTAAGGAAATATATACCAACACTTGTATAGCATAGGTAAACAGTACTTATTTGAGGTTGCAAAATTTTTTTTTCCAAAGGGAAAGAGAGAGAGGAATGAGACGGTTGCAAAAGAGAAATTTTTTTCCGTAAAGGGGATGGTGTGGTGTTATTCCTTAAATATTAGAATTCACATATATAAAATATTATAATTTATACCCGTGTAACATTTAACATTTTGTTTATATAAATATATTTAGTAATTTGAATCGAGGACATTCATAAATAACATACTCTAATTAGAATTGGTAGTCAGCACTATTGCCGATCACCACATGCTTGGCGTAGGTCATGAACAAACTTGACATACTAATAAGTAAACATTTGCTGATATAGCAAGGACTACTATAAAAGCCCCAACAATCATTCTCTCAGGGATCTTAATTAATATACCGACACTATGGCCAGTAAGGCATCATCTATCGTCATCGTCAATTAAGTACTGATATATTTAAGATTAATTAATAGTGAAAGATTGTACAAGCAGTGTTCAATAAATGTACCATACGATACCACAAGTGAAGCTTTATTTATTACACCCGAATGACGTTTTATAGAGAGAGTTGGTTGGTAACGATATACGTCACAGAGGTGGATGATTTTTATTGGTCAATTTTTGAATGCAAGGAGGTGGTGGTTTTGGCTATGAGATAGGAGAGAGAAAAAAAGAGTTAGTCAGTTTTCGTCGTCCAAGAAGGAAGGAGCTTTGTGATTTGTGTTTGTTTGAAGTCCCGAAGACGTAATTTACCAGGTGTGTTTATTTGCTGTGTAAAAGCTGACCAGTGTGAGGAACGTGGTACAGAGAGATAGAAAAACCAAAGGGTATAAGAATATTAATATCAGACGAAGCCGGAAACATTTGGAGTTATAAACAGGCGCGGAGATTGGCTCAAAAAGGAGGCTGCATAGAATAGCAAGAGTTTTTGGGTTGCAGATACAAGGACAGATAGGAGAAAGGTGTACGTCATCTGGACCACAATAGGAGCAGAAGCAGAGAAAGGTTTTTTTTTGGCGTGGCCATAGAATTGCAACGGCAGAGAAAGAAAGGTCAGTCAATGTTCATTAGAGCAGGAGTGTGGTTTTCATTTATTAATTAAATAAATTGAATAAATAATAGAGACAGTTAATTTTGCGATCATTTAAAAAAAAATTATAAAGAGAGCTTAGTTATAACACATATTAAAAATCAATGTAAAATAACATTTGGGTCCATGGTAGAAAACAACTTCTAATATATTTAAAGTTATTATATTGCAAATATTACAGGATTGATTGTTATATAAAATTTCAATAAAATAAAGGACATCTCACATATAGTTCAGTTGAAATTCTGTGTATTTTATTCAGGTCATATTACCTATCCCAATTAGGAAGCCAATTGGAAAATATTTTGAATCCACGATCAAAGGTAAATAGTACGAGTTAAATAGCCTGAGATTGTAATTAATTAATGCTGATTTATTGTGATTAATTGGAGATTAGATCATTTAATAAATATAGACAGGATCTTTTCTAAATAAGCAATATAATACAATTTAAATAGCATAACAATATATATATATATATATATATATATATATATATATATATATATATAAATATATATATATATATAAATATATATATATATATATATATATATATATATATAAATATATATATTATATATATGTATATATATATATATATATAGATATATATATATATATATATATATATATAATTTCAGTTTAATAATAGTAATAATAGTTCAGTTTATAGTGTATAGATAAACATGTTTTGAATTAACTTTGAAAATATGGCTATTATCAAGCACAAGTTAATTAAATCTAGCCCATGTACTTTCGCTTAAAATGCATCTTCAGGGGCATCTGAAATAAGCCAAGAAAACTTTTTTTAGATTAAGTAAATTAGTTAACTTCGATAAAAAACTCGAAGTTAATGGATGAAAAAAAGTTTTTGAGATTAACGTTTTAGACTTACTTCGTCAAAATGTAAACTATCCGGCAAGCGTAGAGTGTGGAATCATTAATAATGACATAACATTGTACAAAACACTACACTAAAACGAGGACAAACAGTTTAATATTACTTAAAGATTCTACGCTAGATTCTCTGTCAGTATCTGGAGGGATAATGATCTAAGCGGAAATGATACGGTGACATGTGACATATGACAACTTAGATAGGCAGTCAAAGTTATGGATCTGTGATCAGCAAATATTAAAATTCTGTATAAGTTGTGATTGGCCAAAGGTCCAACTAGAACTACTACTGAAAAAAAGTAAACTGTACTGTAAAAAAAGTAAAAAAAGTAAAAATGTTTTTTTTTTTCAGTAGTAGTTCTAGTTGGACCTTTGGCCAATAACAACTTATACAGAATTTTAATATTTGCTGATCACATATCCATAACTTTGACTGCCTATCAAAGTTGTCATATGTCACATGTCACCGTATCATTTCCGGTTAGATCATTATCCCTCCAGATACTGACAGAGAATGTAGCGTAGAATCTTTAAGTAATTTTAAACTGTTTGTCCTCGTTTTAGTGTAGTGTTTTGTACAATTTTATGTCATTATTAATGTTTCCACACTCTACACTTGCCGGATAGTTTACATTTTGACGAAGTAAGTCTAAAACGTTAATCTCAAAAACTTTTTTTCTTCCATTAACTTCGAGTTTTTTATCGAAGTTAAGTAATTTACTTCATCTAAAAAACGGCTTTTTGGCTTATTTCAGATGCCCCTAAAGATGCTATTTTAAGCGAAAGTACTTGGGCAAAATTAAATAACTTGTGTTCGATAATAGCCTTATTTTCAAAGTTCATTTATTCGAGCATTCAACCTCATTTCAATTAATGTTTTGAATTACCTACATATATAATTGGGTTCCTAATTTTGGATATCCAATTTTAAGATACCTTTACTATCCAAAATTTGGCAATCTTCATGTTTAATATTATTAATAGGTTTTGAGATAATGCAGTATCCAATATGGAGTAACTGCTGATAATGCAGTACCCAACTGTTTAATATTAGGCGACGTTTGCTATTAGGTGTTTAAAATTTGTAATAAATATTGCCTGGTACCCTATTCTGTACCCTCGTAAAAAAGCATTTACAGACAATTTCTATATGTGCAACGGGTGGCAGCCATAGTTTATTTTTATGAACGAGAAAGTAATTAGCATAATTTTAACTGGTATCTCCGACCACTCCATGGGCGTGCTCAAGATTAATTGAAAAATTACTTTGAATAATTGTAAAAAATAAATGAATTATTTCAGTGTTATAAAGTGTTATGTGTATGTAAACAAAAGTGACCTCTTTTATCACACACTATATTAGAACTGACTGGCCTACATTAAAAAGGGTTTTAGAAAATTCACATTTTTTTTAATTTTTAAAAATTACAAAAGAGAAAAAGCGGTTTTAAAATCGTCTAAGGTATGTTAAAAAGATGAATAAAAATATTAATATAAAACTTACAGCTACTTGTTACAAATCCAAATCAGATTCAGAAGATGAACTTTCAGAACCAAGATTTATAATAACTGGCTCGATCATTTTATCAGTAATATTGTTCAGCTTCCACATTTTTTCCTCTTCTTTAATAGTGTGATTTACTGCCTTTTCCCAGTTTTCAGGTTTTACATTATTTACGGCCTCCAAAAACAACTGTTTAACATCATGCATTTTAAAAGTGGTATTTTTTCTTGAAACTTCACTCTTTATCTGTGCCCATACCAGTTCAATCGAGTTTAATTCACAATGATATGGTAGGGATCTAAGTACTGTCATTCCACGATTTTTGGCAATTTCATCAATTTCGTATTTTTTAAATTTTTCTTTATGAAGGGCACACAACGAATAAAGTTCCTTTCTTATAGATCCGGGATGGTACGTAATATTTTTTGAACTCAGCCAATTCTTCAAGTCTTTTTTTAACCACTTGGTTGTGGGCAGTCCTTCTATAAGTCTGGAGTGATAACTTACATTATCCATTACTATTACACAGTTCTTAGGAAGAACATCTATCATTTGTTCGAACCATTCTTGAAAGACATCAGCGTTCATGTCTTCATGGTAGTCACCGGTACGAGTTGATTCAAAAGTTAATAAACCACCTTCAACAAAACCGTCTGAACTGTCAATGTGTACTATTATCAGCCTTCGTCTCTTTCCTGATGGTGGGTTTAAACCAGTAGATAAGTTATTTACAAAAGCGTGCCTTTGACTTGTAACAGTTTCATCCTGCCAAAATTTATTTGGTGTATGACCCTCGTTGATCCATGTTTCATCAAGATAAAATATTTTTCTTTTTTGGTTTCTCATTTCCTTTACGGTTCTTAGAAAATGTCTTCTCCATATGACAATATCGCTTCTTTCTAATAAAATAGACTTTCTGGGATTCTTTTTCCAGCGGAAGCCTATTTCTTTTAAAAGTTTCCATAACGTACTTCGACTCATTTCTGGGTAATCCTTATCATCTCGAACTGAGACAAGAACTTTATCCAATGTTGGAAATTCTTGTCTAAAGAGGAATTCATGCACTTTCCGTCAAAGTCCTTCTTTAAAATGATATTCTATTTGAAATTTTGGTTTCCCTGGAGCATTACGTGGCATTTGAAAACTACCACATTTCTCTTCTTTAATAACTCTGTAAATCGTAGATTTCCCAACACCAAGTGTACTGCTAACTAACTCAACGGTCTCATCAACACTTTCACATAAACGTTTGTCTGTAAATGATTTAAAACAATTAAATATTAATGTTTTTTCATTAACTGTTAAAGGACCAATTTTTCGTATACACAATAAACTGCACCTTGCAACTGAAGTACCTACGTTTAGTGAACTGTTAAGAATTTTGAATACGCCACTTGGACCTTCCTACAAAATGGAAAAACCCACTATTACATTTTCTGTGGAATAAGTTTAGAAGGTAATTATCTAGTCAATTACTGTCGTAGATTCCTGAAATTAAAGAATTAAATGTTTGATTGTTGAAACCCTTACTTCGTGGAATGCACTCATTTCAGATAAAATAAAACGTTTTATTTTATCTAAAGAAATAAACTTTATTTTGCAAATAGGTAGGTACTTATTAAACTTTTATTGGTTATATAACCAATAAAATAAACATCTTACATTTCTTGCAAATTCATTAGTACCTGTTAACCTCCATCACTCCGACACTGGCAACCTTATTTAGGGATTAGTAACCCTCACAACTATTGTATTCTATTCTGCTCCAACCTTTATACCTGGTGGTCATACTCAATTTAAAATTGTTTTCCTATATACTTCTGTAAACTTGTTGACAAATATCTGTTTTTCATTGAGTCACCCGTATCAACAGTTTAGAGATTTGCATACATAATTTATTGTTTTATTACTCTCTCATACATAAAAATACACTATAGTAGCCACAATACAACAAAATTTGTTCCACTATGAATCAAATGCATAAAGATTTCTAAGATTAAAATGAATGTCAACGCTCATAGCTATTAACATATTACATCACTGCATTTTTAATGTAATTACAATATACAACAAATACCCTAAAGAAATACTATAGCCATGACGTCTGCATTCAATTATAACGTATTTTCCGCCTGGTATTTACCAAGTCTGTTATATTAATATAAACACTTTCACTTTGGTATGGAAATGCGAATGGTAATTGCGTTTTAATTTGTTTCAATAAAATATAGGGTGTTCAGAAACTCTCCTGGCAAACGAAGACCGCAGATTCCTTAGATAATTTTAAGACAATTTAACTTAATTTATATAGTCCGAAAATGCTTTCCAGGGGAGATATAGCTATTTAAAGATGACTGCTTATAATCAGTTTTTGTAATACCGCTAGAAAGTTTTTATTTAGAAAAATAAAACTGGTACGATTATTTATTCTCCAGAGTAGAATCGATTCCATTAATTGCGATTTTCTAGTACCGTTCATAGGCGTCAGTTTTCAGTAGGTCAACCGGTATTTTAAAGCATACCTTTTTTATCTGTAACTTTTAAGCATTTTGATACTACATGAATAAATTCTGCGATATTCTAGTACTAAAAGCTACTCGTACTTTAATTCGGTAGGATACACTGTTTTCGAGAAAAATCGATTTTAAAATTTTTTATTTTTTCATGACAGTTAAATTAATATTTTTTGCACTAGTAGGCTTTGAACTGTCAACAGAAAGTCAGTTCGTGAAATTTCTCTTCTAGTTTTTATTTTGTGGCATTCAAACACAATAATTTCAATTCAACAAAAATAAGGTGTTACGAAATTTTTACGAAATGAGGTGTAACACTCAAGCAGTAAGATATATACGTTGAAAAATTTTCCTATTAAGAGAAACAAGTTCAGTGTTACCAAAAAATAATGAAACAGGGAGACCCAATGATGTAATCTTACATCAAGATGTCACTTAAATGAAAGCTTGTGAAATTTTTGAAATTAACGTTCGAAGACTATCATATATCCCACAATTTCAAAATCCTTCGCCAGAAATATCTTACGCAACGAAAATTTATATTCTTTTATTTTACAAAGGTACAAGCACCGCTACAAGGAGATTTTCCTGCTTAAAAAATTAAAAAAGTAAAAAATTGGCACTGGGAGAGTGCCGACAGAAGTGAAAACTTCCCCCATCCAAAAAGAATTGCTATATATTATATACGTGTTGTATACTATTTATATATATATAAACATTATATATATATATATATATATATATATATATATATATATATATATATATATATATATATATATATATATATATATTGCTATGATGTTTTGTTTGTGTGTGAGCAATGAAAATTTTAAAATAACATAATGTAAGTATAGGGTTTTTATTGCGGTACTCAAAGAATTAGTTGGTAAGTACTTTTTAAATTATCTTTATTATAACTATTATGAAACACACAATATAAATTTAGAACAACCTATCTTAAATTTTAAAAATTATTACAATAATTTATATTAACAAAATTTGGTACCTTTCTATCATTGAATGCCTAAGTGAAACTGTTTTCCAATATAAAAGGTTTATTCTCCACTCAATATTTTCTTATCAGCCTCGGTTATCCTTGTTTTTGTCAAATTACTTTTTCCAAATATATCAAACTGTGTTAATTATCAACTTCCAACAATTTAAATAATTTTCTTCTTAACAGCACTTAGAAATGGGCAAAATATTCTTCTTTATACTCTCCAATTACCATATAGATATTATAATTTTAAATCCGTCTAATCTCCATATAATATACTTTCAAATACACTGTATACTATCTGCTTGTACTATATAATTATTACTTTAATACTGACCACTGTATATTATCTGTGGAACAGTCTCCTGTTTATGTTCTTAATTAACTAACTCCATACTGTCACTGTAATTACCTAATTTACTCTTATACTAACTTTACTAACTTCATGAATCAACTGTAACTGACTTATAAATGAATCCTTGCTCCAAATTACATCGTATTTATATCTTTTCATAGTTCCAGAATGATCGGGAAAGAAATCATGTTCTAACTTGTTCGAATTTATTCAATAGATAAAAATTCTCGAATCTTCTTCTATGCAAATAGGGTTAGCTGCCTTATATTGACGTTTTCTAGAAAATTCTTTACCATTCTAGTGAGAACATTATAGACATTTAGCCTTTCAGATCAGAATATACAATTATATATAAACTAAACATTATAAATCAACACATAACACTATTTTACATCCGTAATTATTAATTATATGTAAATTTAAAAATCTCAAACTAATAAATAACCCCATTTCACATCTGTCATAATACAGTATATTTGGTTGCCTATGCACATGGCTCATTTAAATATATTTATTAATAAAATAAAAAAAAAAACTTTTTAAACTTCAAACAACAAAACATCATAACAATATATATATATATATATAATATATATATATATATATATATATATATATATATATATATAACACTGTTTTTGATGGGTTGGAGTCAATAATTTATTGACTCCAACCCATCAAAAACAGTGTTATATTTTTTCCAAACGAGTCACAAGTACTTCTTTTTTCTTACTCTTATATATATATATATATATATATATATATATATATATATATATATATATATATATATATATATATATATATTATATATATATATACATATATATATATATATATATATATATATATACATATATATCTATATATATATATATATATATATATATATATATATATATATATATATATATTATTGTGATATTTAAAGTCTTGGTGCGCCATGCAATGATTAGCTAATTAATTTTTTTGATTAATTAAAATCATTTAAATGATATGATTATGACTCTATCACAATTTTTAATTCTTTTATCTCAGGATTAAATTCGTGCTTCAATATCTATGCTATTACATGTGAAAGGTAAGGTCCAAAGAATACCGGAATAATAAAAAACACATATGATCTAACACTATATATTGAAATAAAAATAATGAAATAATTCACACTCAAAAGTTTTCAATAAACAAATTTTCATATAATGATTCTCAAAATTTTGTTCTACGTACGTGAACAATCAAAATTAATGGTACAAACAATATTAATTGAAATCTCAAAATCCCAAACTATTCTAACTCTCCTAATCAAAATATTTATATCCTTTCTAAATTAAGTGTAAAAATTGTGTTATCAATAAAAGAAAAAAACTGCAGAAAACAAAAATATCTCTCTCTGATGATGAGTGGTCCAAATCCTTGTTCCTTGTAGACTATATTATCTCCTCTCAACCGCTCCCTATGTAATCAGCAATCTTACAACAAATTGTTGCAAGTAGATCGTCCTTAATGATCTCCTTCAAAAGCACAAATCATTCAAATTATGATAGTCTTTCTCCTCTCGATAAACTGAATCTCTCGTTGGCCCGAGTGAAAAATGACTCTTGGAATATCTTCTCTTTACGATAAACTGAATCTCTCGTTGGCCTGAACCGTGACTCTTGGAATACAAGTAGAAAAATATGACTTACAATATTTTGCTGCTTCAGCTTCTGTCAGATACACTAACTCCACAAAAACTCACTAACATTCAACACTACTGCTTGCTACTTCTCGGGAACCGCCAGAGAACAATCACTGTTCGTCTTACAGACTTGGAAAACCAACTGACTATCTTTTCTCCCTCAAAATTCTAGCTAAACTTTCATTCCTACATACCTATCCCACCTTTTTTAATCTCCGCCAATCAAAACTCGTCACAATTCCCCATTTTTTCATTCCGATAACAAACAAATTTTTACCTATAATTATAAAATTTCCTAAAACTTATTTACAAATAATATTTTTCTATATTTCTTAAAAACTAACAAAAACCTCTTTCCAAATATCTTCTACTGTCTTTAATCACTGCCTTAATGTATTTGGAAAACCCGGTTCAATTGTCTTTGGGATTTCACTTAAAATTATGCGGGTCACTCAAGTATAGTATAACAAAGGAAATAATTTATGCATAGCTTACATTTTGTTTAATACAGGTAATCCAAAAATTTAAATACTTTGCTTCTTCGAAATGTTTGTTGGTTATTATCCTACTTATCTGAATTATTTTAATGTTTTTGAATTTTGAAATATTTTAAACAACAAATATTTTTCTCGATTTTACATATCATAACAAAAATCCCCGCCATTTGATCTGCCGAAAACTCTTTGTTAAATTTTAAAATTGACAAAAGTTTTCCAGGATCAAATTATTTCACTATGTTATTAAAATCTACTCATGATATTTATAGATGTCGTGAATGTTAAAAATACCCCGTATATTTCCTGTCTCTATGTGCGCTAATTCATAACTATTTACCCCATTTTCCGTATTGACCCTATATGGACCTTCAAATACCGGCATCAATTTAGCACAAATACCATTTTGTAAATTCGACACCCTCAGTGCCTTCACTAAGACTTTATCTCCTTTCTGGAATTTGATCGGCCTTCTTCTTCGGGTTCTCTCTTGTCTTTGGAGATATTTCTCTCCACTTCGTCTCAATCTTCTTTGAACCAACTCGATCACTTCTTCGTATTGTCTGGGGGCGGTGTCTTCCCACGGTCTTGTAGGCATTGTTCGTTTCATTATATATAAAGGCGTCTCTTTGGTAACCGTATTTGGAGCACAATTCAAATAGGTCTCGATCTCAAACACTTTTCTGTCCCAATGTCGATGATGTTCTTCCGCGGCAATTCGTAGAAATTTTGTGACTTCTTGTATAAAACGCTCCGATGGGTTGCTCTGTGGATGACGGATGCTTATAAATTTTGTATCGATGCCCCTCTCTCTTAATTCCCTTTTAAAACGTTCGTTCCTAAAATATGTCGCATTGTCCAATAAAATATTGTCTGGTCTTCCCACTGTTTCTATAAAATCGTCTATCTTCCTAAGTATTTCAATTCCTTTTGTGGTTCTGCATGCGTACAATTTAACATATTTTGAGAAAAGATCCACCATAACTAGTATATGTTTATTCCTTTGAGTTGTTGGTATCAAATCGCTCAACATATCAATAGCAACAATATCCAGTTTCTTCCGAGCTACGACGTTTTTTGTGACGTTTTCATTTTTAAAGTTCCTACTTTTACACTTTTGGCATGTCACACAATTTCGAGTCACCTCTTTGGCTATTGTATAGTCCTGTCGACAAATGTAGTTCTCCCTGAACATAAGCCACACCTTCCTACTTCCAATATGTCCGTTGTCACAGTGTAACTTTAAAAAAACTTCTTTTGCCATTTGCTCCGTAATTACATAGAGTTCTTTACCATCGACCCTCTTAAAATATAGGTTATTTTCTTGTTCAGCCCTTTGCTTTTCCTTTTCATCCAATTCTTCCTGATTTTCTCTGATTTTAGCCAAAGAAAATAAACCTACTTCTTCTCTCATTATGTTCATGCCTACGTGGAGAGTTTTGTGATCCTCTTTGCGGAATTGTTCATCTCTCGACAACGCATCGGCCAAGATATTGTCCGTTCCTTTGATATATTTAAATTCAAAATCATATTCTTGGAGTAAAAGAATGCCCCTATGAATTCTATTATTTACCAACCTATTTTTCATTATGTGTACCAACGCTGCATGGTCCGTTTCAATGGTGAATCTTGCCCCAAGAAGGTAAAAACGTAATTTGTTTACACAAAATAACACACTGGCAAACTCTATTCAGTAACGCTGTATTTTCTCTCATACGTTTTGGTTACACGGGAAACAAAACATATTGGCACCTCTATATCGTCTTGTATCTGTGATAACACCCCTGCAAATTTTTTTATGGAAGCATCGGTCCTGAGAATGAAAGGTTGCTCATATCTTGGGTGGTGCACTCTTACAGCTGTGGAAAACGCTCCTTTTAGATTTTTGAAAGCGATTTCTTGTTCAGTTCCCCATTTCCACCTGACATTTTTCTTAAGTAATGCTATTAAGGGTAATTCTTTTGTACTGAGGTCTGGTATCAGCTTTTTGAAATAGTTTACCATTCCTAAAAATCCCCGCAACGTTTTTAAATTGGTTGGCCTAGGGTAGTTATTTATGACTTCGATTCTCTCTTCTGCAAGACTAATCCCTTTTGTGTCTAATTTGAATCCTAAATACAATACCTCTTTTTGGAAAAACTGACACTTTTAAATATTTAATTTTAATCCGGCTTGATCAAGTTCTTCGAGAACAGTATGAATATGTCGTAGATGGCTTGTTATATCCGGTGAGAAAATTAATAAATCATCTATGTAATGTACAACAAATTCTCCATGCCTATTTAAGATTGTGTGTAATGCGCGAACCAAAGCAGCGCATGCACTCTGTAGTCCAAATGGTACTACCCTAAATCGGTACACCACTCCGTCGATGGAAAAAGCGGTATAATTTCGACACTTTTCTGCCAAAGGTATTAACCAAAAACTGTGTTTCAAATCGATTTTGGAGAAAATGTGTGATCCTGTGATTCGTCCAAAAATGGCTTCTATGTTCAAAGGCGCTTCGTATTGCGCGATTGTGTGCGAATTAATGTTTCTTGCATCTAAACATAATCGCAACTCACCATTTGATTTTTTTACGCATACTATCGGGTTAATATATGGAGAGTCACATCTTTCGATCACCTTGTCTTTGATCATATTTTCAATTTCCTGTCCGACGCTTTGCCTGTATTTATACGGGATTGGATATGTTTTCGATTTAAAATTTTCTAAGTTTTTAACTTTAAAAGAATGTTCATAATTTTTAGCCACTCGGCTTTCTTCATTAATCAGATCTCCATAATTTTCTAAAATCTTCTCTATTTCCTTCTCCATGTTTTCTCCACATATTATTTTTCTTTCATCCTCAGTTTGTTCACATGTGTTCACTGTCCATATTACTTGTTCACAAAATTCTGGATTCTCATCCATAATTGTCATTTCTTCTCTGTCCTCTTCCGTTATTTCTTCTTCTATTTTTTCTTTATCTTTAATTTCTATCTGGTATTCCGAGCACCATGTTTCGGCTCTTTCCATTTTTCTGCTTATAACTTCCTTTTCTTCCTGCCTTCTTTTCGAACTCTTCTTCTTTTTTTTTATTCTCCTTTCCTCTTCGGATTGATTTTTTTCTTGAACTTTCGATTTATCCTCTACCGTCATATTGATTTCTTTATGTTTTTCCTGTCCATTTATCCTTTCAGAAATTTTTTTCCTATCTATTTTCTTTTCTTCTTCTGTGTTGTCTGCTTCTGCTCTGATTTCCAGTTGATTTTCCGAAAAATTGATGGTGATATGTTTTTCACTCAATTCATCAATTCCCGCTATCATATCATGATTTAGATTTTCGATCACCACACATTGCATAATATAGAATTGGTCTCCCACTCTGATCCGTACTCCCAAACCTTCGTTTACTGTCGTCAATTTTTTATTATTTGCACCCACTAAAGCAACCCTCGGAATCTTATACATAAATCTGTCCATATTTAATTCTTTTACTAGTTTTTTATTGATTAACGAAATTTCCGATCCAGAATCAATCAAAATTTTAATCGCTTTATGTTTTATAAATGCATCTAAAAATATTAGATTGGAATTAGAATTTTGTTTTTCGTTTCCCGCCAACTGTATAAACTCTCTCGGGTGACAAAATATACCGGAGAGTTTTTTACTTTTGTTTAGTGGATGCCTTATTGAAAATCCTGTCTGGATTCATTGAATACTTCTTCTTCCTCCTTTTCTATTGCTACATGATTCATCTCTCTTCTGTT
Source organism: Diabrotica balteata (assembly GCA_918026665.1). Lineage (NCBI taxonomy): Eukaryota > Metazoa > Arthropoda > Insecta > Coleoptera > Chrysomelidae > Diabrotica > Diabrotica balteata. The sequence continues at coordinate 77,225,387 of OU898280.1, read as the reverse complement.
TTGTCGTTGGAATCTCTGATTATTTCTATCGTCCCTTTGTTCGTTCGTATTCCTATTCGGAGGATTTTGTGCATCTCTATTCCTGTTGTGATTTTCATATGTTCTATTTTGTATATCATTCCGGTTATCGTAATTTTGTTGTCTATTGTGATTATTGTAATTTCTCGGCCTATATTCGTTTGTTGATCTGGGATGTCGGTTTCTCTGGTCATAATTTGATGAATACCTTCTTTCCGGTCCATTATATTGATCATGTTGTCTTCTATTTCTCATTTCTCTTCTTTTCGCTTCTTTTAATTGAAGGAATTGGCACAAACTATCAATATCTTGATAGTTTCTCAAAATCACGTGATCTTCCAACGTTTCCTCAAAATGTCTGCTGATCATTTCTACCAGCTGTTCGGTAGAATATTTGTATTCTAGATATTTTGAATTGTTATATATCTGCAAAGCATATCTTTCTTCCGATATTCCCATTCTTTCGTGATATTTTCCATTCTGTAGCTCTTGGTTGATTTCCCTCTGTTTATTTTTTCCCCAGAAATAGTTGAGAAATTTATTTTCAAAATCTGTCCAATTTTCAAATTCATCTTCCTTGCTTTCATACCATAACGCTGCTCCTTCTTTCAGATGGTTTCTAATAGTTTCTTTGCAATCGTCAAAGTATCTAATATGTTGTAATTTGGTTTTCAAATTTTTAACAAACGGTACTGGGTGTGTTTTTCTAATATCCCCGCCAAATTGTATTTTCACCTCGCTTGTTCCTTGGATAAACATTTCCCTTCTTTCCCCGGAATTGTGTTCCTTCTTGATTTCCTCCATTTTTCTTTCTATTTCTCGCATGTCTTCTTGTAACGCGTTTTCAAATTTTGTTTCTAATTTTTCTAATTCCTTTTTCTGGACAATCTTGATTTCATTCATCTTGTTTTCTACTTTCTTTTCTTGTTCTCCCATTTTATTTTTAATTTCCATAATCTCCGTCTCTGTTTTGCATTCTTTAGGGTTATTTCTTCTATCTGTTGTATCAGTTCTTTCTTTATCCCCTCAACACATCCTTTAAGTTCCTGTTCATAGTTTTCCAAACGCTGCTCTATATTCCTGTTATTTCTATCCATTTTTAGTGATGTTTCTTTTTGGCTTTTCTCTATTGTTTGTCTTGTTTCCTTGTTGCGTTTTGTTTCTTCTGGTTTTCTTGTATGGCCTGTTTTGTTGATTCTTGTATTTGTTGTGTCTGTAATTGCATCATTGCTAATAATTTTTCTAACATCCCTGTTTCTTTTCTTTCCTCTATTATTGTAACATTTCCTTCATTATCCGATCCTTCTTCAAACATTGTTTCCTCTTCTCTGTTATCCTCTTTCCTTTCTTGCATTTTGCTTTGACTCCTTGTGGTCGACATGTTGTTTCTTTTCGTTACTGTTTTTGTCCCCGCCAAATGTGAAATTTTACAACACTCTATATGTTGCAGAACACGACAATATTTCTCCCCAATTGTAATAAATTTTCACGACAAATATCAAATATGCAATCAGTAAAATTCAAATAATTCAAAATAAATATCAAATGTACGATTGGTAAAATAAAATCAAATAATTCAATAGCAGTAAATATCAACTAACTACGATCAATCAATAAATCAAATTTATATCCACTGGAAAAAATTGTCAAAATACTTTCAAATTCAAATTCCCTCAATGTTATATGTTTTTATCTCTGGATCACCTGTACTTATTCCAGATCTCTTTCCCTTCCTTCACATGTAAAGCTGCGATATTTTCAAGCCCCACGTTTTGGAAGCCAGTTATTGTGATATTTAAAGTCTTGGTGCGCCAAGCAATAATTAGCTAATTAATTTTTTTGATTAATTAAAATTATTTAAATGATATGATTATGACTCTATCACAATTTTTAATTCTTTTATCTCAGGGTTAAATTCGTGCTTCAATATCTATGCTATTACATGTGAAAGGTAAGGTCCAAAGAATACCGGAATAATAAAAAACACATATGATCTAACACTATATATTGAAATAAAAATAATGAAATAATTCACACTCAAAAGTTTTCAATAAACAAATTTTCATATAATGATTCTCAAAATTTTGTTCTACGTACGTGAACAATCAAAATTAATGGTACAAACAATATTAATTGAAATCTCAAAATCCCAAACTATTCTAACTCTCCTAATCAAAATATTTATATCCTTTCTAAATTAAGTGTAAAAATTGTGTTATCAATAAAAGAAAAAACTGCAGAAAACAAAAATATCTCTCTCTGATGATGAGTGGTCCAAATCCTTGTTCCTTGTAGACTATATTATCTCCTCTCAACCGCTCCCTATGTAATCAGCAATCTTACAACAAATTGTTGCAAGTAGATCGTCCTTAATGATCTCCTTCAAAAGCACAAATCATTCAAATTATGATAGCCTTTCTCCTCTCGATAAACTGAATCTCTCGTTGGCCCGAGTGAAAAATGACTCTTGGAATATCTTCTCTTTACGATAAACTGAATCTCTCGTTGGCCTGAACCGTGACTCTTGGAATATAAGTAGAAAAATATGACTTACAATATTTTGCTGCTTCAGCTTCTGTCAGATACACTAACTCCACAAAAACTCACTAACATTCAACACTACTGCTTGCTACTTCTCGGGAACCGCCAGAGAACAATCACTGTTCGTCTTACAGACTTGGAAAACCAACTGACTATCTTTTCTCCTCCAAAATCTAGCTAAACTTTCATTCCTACATACCTATCCCACCTTTTTTAATCTCCGCCAATCAAAACTCGTCACAATTCCCCATTTTTTCATTCCGATAACAAACAAATTTTTACCTATAATTATAAAATTTCCTAAAACTTATTTACAAATAATATTTTTCTATAATTCTTAAAAACTAACAAAAACCTCTTTCCAAATCTCTTCTATTGTCTTTAATCACTGCCTTAATGTATTTGGAAAAACCCGGTTCAATTGTCTTTGGGATTTCACTTAAAATTATGCGGGTCACTCAAGTATAGTATAACAAAGGAAATAATTTATGCATAGCTTACATTTTGTTTAATACAGGTAATCCAAAAATTTAAATACTTTGCTTCTTCGAAATGTTTGTTGGTTATTATCCTACTTATCTGAATTATTTTAATGTTTTTGAATTTTGAAATATTTTAAACAACAAATATTTTTCTCGATTTTACATATCATAACAATATATATATATATATATATATATATATAATATATATATATATATATATATATATATATATATATATATATACGGATATCTTGGATTTTGAAGTCAATATTGTCCTTTAAGTAAAACTATTTTAGGTTTGTTAAGTTTTCGTGTTTATTTTACTCTTTTTCAAAACATACTAAAAATTAACATAAAAAACTAAATTAGAACAATGAAGTTGATATATCTTCAACAAGCTTTACCCTTGCGAGGATTGTATTGTAAAATTAGCAAAATTAATTAACATAATGACATTATTAAATTTTATTTTCTTTTTCTTTAAGTTGTTAAAGATATAGTAAGATATGGTAAGCCTGTTGAAGATATAACAACTCCATTGTTCTAATGTAGTTTTTTATTTTAATTTTTAGTATCTATGTTTTGAAAACGAGTAATATAAACTCAAAAGCTTAACAAACCTAAGAGTTTTATTTAAACTCCAATATTGACTACAAAACCCAAGATATCCGTATATATTACTCACATACATTCTAAGAATATTATATATATATATATATATATATATATATATATATATATATTATATATATATATATATATATATATATATATATATATATTTAAATATATATGTATTTAAATATATGGCTGGATCATTTAACTAAAAGAATTTAATTTTCAGTAATATAAGTATAATTCTAAAATATAATAAAAAAGATTTTTTTTTAATTTGAACAATACGATGTTTACCGGAAAAGTCCGTTAATAATTCAACACTGATGTCATCGATTTACAATTTCAGTTCTTTAAACCATGCTCAAGAACTAAATGGACTAAAAGCCTATAACGAAACTGACAGTAAAATAACATGCTAGCAAATCTGATTTTATGAAAAATATTACTTACCAAATCAAACATGGTTTGCAAAAATCCGTTTTGCAGACGCATTGCGGTTTTGTTGATGTACAGAAAGTGAAACCGGCTCGATAGTTTAAATAGCGCCAGTGGTCGCAGAAAGAAAGCTGTTACCATATGCGAACACTTTTGCGCCGTTATGAACTCCTGCCACCCGAGTGCCAAGTTAAATTTGAAGCCGAAGTTTTTAGAAACAAATCAGATTCTTTTCAATTTGGGATAGTTGTTACTGTGTATTAGAGTAATATGGAAGGTGTGTATTTCATGTAATTTTGATTGGTTTTTATGGCTTTGATAATTGCTTTTTATTGTAATTAATTTTAGTTTTTTTTTATTTTATTTTATCAAATTAGATCAGTAAGTTTAAAAATGTATCCACAAATACTAAGACTAACCTAACTAACACTAGACGGAGAGAAGGTCGACAGAAATGAAACTTTTTATAAACATAATATTATCTGGATTACAGGCCGTTCAGGTGATATATATATATATATATATATATATTATATATATATATATATATATATATATATATATATATATATAATATATATATATATATATATATATATATATATATATATATATATTATATGTAGTAGTTTTGAGTTTCTTGAACCGTATTATATTTAATATAAAATTAATATTTCTTGGGTTAGGTTCATTAAAGATATGTTACATGTGGAACTAGATTTTATTTTCCATTGCAATTAATCAACGTTTCGGCAGGAAACCCTTGCCTTTGTCAAGATTCAAAACGTAAAACGTGACACAGACATTAACGAACTGATATATATATATATTATATATATATATATATATATATATATATTATATATATTATATATATATATATATATATATATATATATATATATTGTTTTGATCTGCTTTATGATGTTTTATTATTAATTAACAATAATTTAATTAATTCACTAATTTATGCAGAGTCATATAATTCAATTACTATTTAAAATTCTCAGGGTGCCTTTTTTTTTGTTAATTTACTTTATATATCTCTTCTAGTAGGTTCAGTATCTCCTAGTTGCTCATAATCGGGATAGAACAGGAAACGGAACTAACATTAAAACAACATAAATATGCACACAAATTATTATTCATTTCCAAAGTAATACGATGAATATTAATAAATAACTTTTGTGGGCAATTATCTTTCCCAACAAACTCCTATACTCTAAATTTAATTTAATTACAAACTATCTATTGATCTGTTTTATAATAATATCTACTAAAAAAAAATTACCATATAAAAATATAATTTATTCACAAAAAAAATAACTCTTTGAAACTTGGAATCTTAGTTCGTATGCTTATATTTGATTTTATCTTTAGAGACTGACTTTGAGAGTATAAATCATCTTCTTTTTACCTGGTGTAAACTTTTTAATCTGATGTTGTCTTATTTTAAATTTCTCTTAATAATATTTGAATTTCTAATGCTGTAACTTCCGGTAAAACTTCTAAGCCCTGATTAAAAGTTGAAATTGAGATTGAAATATTTATTACGTCATTGTCATAGCGGTGGTATGCTTTCTGTATAGCACTGTATAGCATTCACTATCTGGATTATTTGTGCTGTTAAGTTTTTATTTTGTTCCATTAGTTTCTAAATTGTATTTTTGTTAGTCTGTCGGAAGAAAGGCGGACGTGGTTCGAATCATTCAAGCCACTTGAAGCAGCAACAAAAAGAAAGGGACTAGAGGTTAACACTAGTAAGAAGAAGTAAATGAAAGTATCAAATTATATACAAACAGTACAACTCAAAAGATCTGACGATCAGAACCTATACTTTTGAAGGAGTAAGAAAGTTTATATACCTAGGCTCACAAATTATTCAGAATAATGCAGTAAGTGCAAAAATTTATATACGAATATATCTAACAAATACAGCTTATTATTAATTAGGACAATTTATAACAACAACCCTAGTTACAAAGAGAACGAAACTAGTGATATACAGAACTCTTATCAAGCCAGCCCATCCTCACCTACGCGTCGAAAACATGGAGGATGACAAAGAGCGATGAAGAACGTTTAAGAAGCTTTGAACGTAAAATCCTCTGGTATCTCTGGCATATCTACAGGAGGGAGAATTATGGCGTAAACATAATTTCGAACTTTATTGTCTGTATGACAACCTGATATTATTAGGTCCATCAAAATAAACCGGCTGTGGTGGATAGGCCACATGAGAGATGGAGCCGCCAAAACATATTTATAACCAAAGAATAGAGGGAGTGAAAAGGAGAGGCAGACCCAGAGCACGATTTAAGGATCAGGTGGAGGAAGACTTGATAATGTTGTGAGTACGAAAGTGGAAAGCGAAGGCAAAGAATAGGAGAGAATGGAGACTTATCCTTGAGCAGACCAATACTCACCATGGGTTATGGAGCCAATGATGATGATGATGTTTATAGAATACGTCCACTTTCTCATCGCTATTTAAACATGCTGAAGAGAAGAAAATCACTATTTATATTTAAAAACATGAACTATTTGAATCGTTTATTATATTTTGAGGATGTCGAGAAGGCAATTTGGTTTAAATAAAATAAAAAATTCCACGAGGAAACTAAGTTCCTGTAGCTGGCTGTATACCATATATCACAAAAAATTGTTAAAATCCTTTATAAAAGGTATATAAAAATGCCCCAAACGGGCCATCACAAACACATTGCAAAACGTTTTCGGATTAAACAATCCATCATCAGTGCAAACGGTTGTACATGCTAGTAGCCACCAAAATATATGGGTCAAAACCCTTTAAATGTTTTAAATATGTAGTTGTTTTACATTATTAGTATTTATAATTTGTGATGTTTAAGTTACCGTTGGATAGGTAACATGGCGGCATATGACTCTACATGAGTAAATTGGTCCTGAGACGAAGTGTCTAGAGGACCTGTTGATAACAACTAGTTGACTCTACATGAGTACATTGGTCCTGAGACGAAGTGTCTACGAGGACCTGTTGTTAACAACTAACAACCATATGTTAACTACATATTTAAAACATTTAAAGGGTTTTGACCCATATATTTTGGTGGCTACTAGCATGTACAACCGTTTGCACTGATGATGGATTGTTTAATCCGAAAACGTTTTGCAATGTGTTTGTGATGGCCCATTTGGGGCATTTTTATATACCTTTTATAAAGGATTTTAACAATTTTTTGTGATATATGGTATACAGCCAGCTACAGGAACTTAGTTTCCTCGTGGAATTTTTTATTTTATTTAAACCAAATTGCCTTCTCGACATCCTCAAAATATAGTAAACGATTCAAATAATTCATGTTTTTAAATATAAATAGTGATTTTCTTCTCTTCAGCATGTTTAAATAGCGATGAGAAAGTGGACGTATTCTATAAACATCATCATCATCATTGGCTCCATAACCCATGGTGAGTATTGGTCTGCTCAAGGATAAGTCTCCATTCTCTCCTATTCTTTGCCTTCGCTTTCCACTTTCGTACTCACAACATTATCAAGTCTTCCTCCACCTGATCCTTAAATCGTGCTCTGGGTCTGCCTCTCCTTTTCACTCCCTCTATTCTTTGGTTATAAATATGTTTTGGCGGCTCCATCTCTCATGTGGCCTATCCACCACAGCCGGTTTATTTTGATGGACCTAATAATATCAGGTTTGTCATACAGACAATAAAGTTCGAAATTATGTTTACGCCATAATTCTCCCTCCTGTAGATATGCCAGAGATACCAGAGGATTTTACGTTCAAAGCTTCTTAAACGTTCTTCATCGCTCTTTGTCATCCTCCATGTTTTCGACGCGTAGGTGAGGATGGGCTGGCTTGATAAGAGTTCTGTATATCACTAGTTTCGTTCTCTTTGTAACTAGGGTTGTTGTTATAAATTGTCCTAATTAATAATAAGCTGTATTTGTTAGATATATTCGTATATAAATTTTTGCACTTACTGCATTATTCTGAATAATTTGTGAGCCTAGGTATATAAACTTTCTTACTCCTTCAAAAGTATAGGTTCCGATCGTCAGATCTTTGAGTTGTACTGTTTGTATATAATTTGATACTTTCATTTACTTCTTCTTACTAGTGTTAACCTCTAGTCCCTTTCTTTTTGTTGCTGCTTCAAGTGGCTTGAATGATTCGAACCACGTCCGCCTTTCTTCCGACAGACTAACAAAAATACAATTTAGAAACTAATGGAACAAAATAAAAACTTAACAGCACAAATAATCCAGATAGTGAATGCTATACAGTGCTATACAGAAAGCATACCACCGCTATGACAATGACGTAATAAATATTTCAATAACTTTTAATCAGGGCTTAGAAGTTTTACCGGAAGTTACAGCATTAGAAATTCAAATATTATTAAGAGAAATTTAAAATAAGACAACATCAGATTAAAAAGTTTACACCAGGTAAAAAAGAAGATGATTTATACTCTCAAAGTCAGTCTCTAAAGATAAAATCAAATATAAGCATACGAACTAAGATTCCAAGTTTCAAAGAGTTATTTTTTTTGTGAATAAATTATATTTTTATATGGTAATTTTTTTTAGTAGATATTATTATAAAACAGATCAATAGATAGTTTGTAATTAAAATTAAATTTAGAGTATAGGAGTTTGTTGGGAAAGATAATTGCCCACAAAAGTTATTTATTAATATTCATCGTATTACTTATTGGAAATGAATAATAATTTGTGTGCATATTTATGTTGTTTTAATGTTAGTTCCGTTTCCTGTTCTATCCCGATTATGAGCAACTAGGAGATACTGAACCTACTAGAAGAGATAATAAAGTAAATTAACAAAAAAAAAAGGCACCCTGAGAATTTTAAATAGTAATTGAATTATATGACTCTGCATAAATTAGTGAATTAATTAAATTATTGTTAATTAATAATAAAACATCATAAAGCAGATCAAAACAATTATATATATATATATAATATATATATATTATAATATATATATATATATATAGTATATATATATATATATATCAGTTCGTTAATGTCTGTGTCACGTTTTACGTTTTGAATCTTGACAAAGGCAAGGGTTTCCTGCCGAAACGTTGATTAATTGCAATGGAAAATAAAATCTAGTTCCACATGTAACATATCTTTAATGAACCTAACCCAAGAAATATTAATTTTATATTAAATATAATACGGTTCAAGAAACTCAAAACTACTACATATATATATATATATATATATATATATATATATATATATATATATATATATATATTTATGATATATATATATATATATATATATATATATATATATATATATATATATATATACATATATATATATCACTCGAACGGCCTGTAATCCAGATAATATTATGTTTATAAAAAGTTTCATTTCTGGTCGACCTTCTCTCCGTCTAGTGTTAGTTAGGTTAGTCTTAGTATTTGTGGATACATTTTTAAACTTACTGATCTAATTTGATAAAATAAAATAAAAAAAAACTAAAATTAATTACAATAAAAAGCAATTATCAAAGCCATAAAAACCAATCAAAATTTCATGAAATACACGCCTTCCATATTACTCTAATACACAGTAACAACTATCCCAAATTGAAAAGAATCTGATTTGTTTCTAAAAACTTCGGCTTCAAATTTAACTTGGCACTCGGGTGGCAGGAGTTCATAACGGCGCAAAAGTGTTTCGCATATGGTAACAGCTTTCTTTCTGCGACCACTGGGGCTATTTAAACTATCGAGCCGGTTTCACTTTCTGTACACATTGCAAAACGTTTTCGGATTAAACAATCCATCATCAGTGCAAACGGTTGTACATGCTAGAAGCCACCAAAATATATGGGTCAAAACCCTTTAAATGTTTTAAATATGTAGTTGTTTTACATTATTAGTATTTATAAATTGTGATGTTTAAGTTACCGTTGGATAGGTAACATGGCGGCATATGACTCTACATGAGTAAATTGGTCCTGAGACGAAGTGTCTAAGAGGACCTGTTGATAACAACTAGTTGACTCTACATGAGTAAATTGGTCCTGAGACGAAGTGTCTACGAGGACCTGTTGTTAACAACTAGTTGTTATCAACAGGTCCCCTTAGACACTTCGTCTCAGGACCAATTTACTCATGTAGAGTCATACGCCGCCATGTTACCTATCCAACGGTAACTTAAACATCACAATTTATAAATACTAATAATGTAAAACAACTACATATTTAAAACATTTAAAGGGTTTTGACCCATATATTTTGGTGGCTACTAGCATGTACAACCGTTTGCACTGATTGATGGATTGTTTAATCCGAAAACGTTTTGCAATGTGTTTGTGATGGCCCGTTTGGGGCATTTTTATATACCTTTTATAAAGGATTTTAACAATTTTTTTTTAAATAAAATAATACCGAGATTTGGACCTCGGTTTAAGGGACTGAGGAAATTCGGAGTCTTGCGTGGTCAGTGGCACCAATCTTCAAAGTAGGTAGATTCTCTACCAAGATTATTGGGAAGTACCAACCCGTTATTATATTAGGTATGCTAAAATAATAAACGAGGTGTTCTAGACCATGGCGGGGATTCTGATTTTATAGATGCAATTGTTTGAGATAATTGTGTGCCTTGGCACAAGGGTTGTAGGATCTGTGGTATTGAAAGTATACATCTGGGCGAGATTACGAGTTCAGGTCTTGACGAGGTCAGAAGATTAAATACAGGGTTAGTCGGATTCGACGAAATTCTGCTAGCATAAGATAAGAGTAGTTGCTGCCTCCGTAAGTAAAGGGGAAGTTCATGAGATTCACAATAGAGACTTTCAGCGGGACTGGATCAAAAAGCTCCTAAGCAAATTAAGAGAGCAGTGTTGTGAACAGAGTTTAAAGATTGTAATAAATTATTGGATGCGGACAAGTAAACTATACAATCATAGTCTAATTTGGATCGGATTATAGCTCGATATATTTTGACTAGTACATTTTCATCGGCACCTCATTGATGGTGGAACAATGTCTTTAACAAATTCATTCTGCTTAAACAGATGCCTTTTATTTCATCGACATGACGTCGCCAGGTGAGTTGGTTGTCGACATTGTTAGTCCTAAAAAATTGTAATGATTAATTAACTCTAAATATACTCCGTTTAGTGTTATTTTGGGTATTTCTGCGCTGTTGTATCTCCTGGTGAATTTAATTATTTTGGATTTATTGCAAGATAACCCGAAGCCAGTTTTCTCGGACCATGTAGTAAGGGACTGGACAGAATTTTGTAATAAGGATGAGGTCGCAGCTGTGGATTTTCCTTGGCAGTATACAATAAATAAGGTCATCTGCGTATAGGGAAAATTTAACAGGGGATTTTATTTATATGAAAGCAAATATCATTTATAGCTAGCAGAAATGGGGTAGAATTCAAAGTAGAACCTAGAAGTATACCATTTTCAGTGACATAGTTGTCGGATAATACTCCGTTAACTGCGATTCTGAAATTTCTATTATTTAAAAAGTTGTTTATAAAGCAGAATGTATTGCCCCTAAGATCATTTTCTATCAAGGATTTTTATCTATTTTTTAAGGATAACCGACTTACATGTATCGAAAGCACTTTCTATATCAAAGATTACTGCGATTACGTCTTACTTGGAGGCCATAGCATTTGCTATATCTGTTTGTAGAATTACTAAATTATCAATGGTGCTTCTATTAAGTCTAAAACCTGATTGAGCAGGGTTAAGGATATTGTTTTTTTCTAGATACCAGAATAATCGTTTATTGATCATTTTTTCCAATAATTTGCAAAGAGTACATGTTAGGGAGATTGGCCGAAACAAGTTTGGAGAGTTGGGAAGGGAGCTACTTTTTTTATAGGAAATATAATGGATTCCCTCCATTTGGAAGAAAATTCTTGTCGGGACCAGATTAGGTTGTACAACTCAAGTAATTTATTTATAGTCTTTTCATGGAGATATTTGAGGAAAATTGAGGGGATGTCATCAGGGCCAGCAGCCGAGTTTTTTGTAGTGGATAGAGCTAGAGTCAATTCTTGTTTAGAAAAGGGTAGGTTTATTGAGTTGGAAATATTGTTAGTTTTGCCACTTGCGATGTTAAAAGAGTGCAAATGAGACTTGTTTTGGTTTAGCGTTTGGGATTAAAAGTGATCGCGAAAAATCTTGGAAATACTTTGACTTTGAGTCACTATTTTGTCGTCATGAATTAGGGCGTCAACTTTGTAGGCAGTGCTTTGACCTTTTATATGTTTAATTTTGTTCCAAACTTGGCTTGGAGGTATATCGAAAGAAATAGAATTGACATAAAGGTTCCATGATGTTTTTTGCTTTCCTTTATGATACGTTTTAATTTAGCTTTCGCTAATTTAAACTTGATAAGATTGTCGTTATTTCTTGTTCGTCTATATTTATTCAGAGCTTTCTTGCATTTACGAACTGCTACAGCACAGGAGTCATTCCATTAAGAAACTAATTTTCGTGTAGGTTTAACAGAATATTTTGCTATATACTTTTGAGAGGAGGTAATTATGCAATTAGTGAACTGATCAACTAGGTGGTCTATGTTATATTCCTATTTGATAGAATTGACTTGATCTTGGACGTTTAGACTGAAATTCATCCAGTCCGCTTACGCAATACGCCATTTACTTACTGGGTTGTACAATTTGGGTTTATTGTCTGAGATTAATATAGGGAAATGATCATTATCGAACAGACTATCTATTGGACACCGTATTAGAGATGGACCTAGTTTTGTTTCACAAAGACTGAGATCGATATTTGAGACAGTTCCTGAAGATATATTGAAGTGGGTGCTACAACCAGTATTGAGTAGAAATATATCTTCATTGCTATTTATGTTTTCTATAATTTTTCTTCTGCCAAATGTGCTGTTAGATCCCCACATTGTACTGTGAGCATTGAAATCTCCTACGAGGATGAATGGGGATGGGAGTTGTGCTATTAAGTTAGAAATTTCTGTATGATTTACGCCCTTATTTGGCGGTAAATATATATTGCAAATAGTAATTTTATGAGGACACCATAATAAAACAGCTACTACCTCAAAATTATAAGTGATGTTAAATTTTTCAGAATATAAATCTGACGATACAATAGAAGTACCACCACTTGCACGTAGGGATGTGGATCTAATCTGATGATAGCCTATGTAATTTTTTAGGTACTGATTTTGGGTTTTCTTTAAATTTGTTTCTTGTAGACAAAGAATATCTGGAGCGGTCTCTTGAATAAGTTGTTGAATACGTTCTAAACGAGCGTAAAACCCATCACAATTCCATTGTATTAAAGAGAAAGATGACACAGAAAGAAAATAAAGATATCTCAGAATAAAAAGAAAATAGAAATGTATCAATAAGATTATTTTAAAGAGTTTCGGGACGTAATGGAAGTATCGGAGTAAGACTCATCGTCACTGGTATCTGTTTGTGAAAGACAGGTAATATTATATCATTATTTTCTGCAGATTTAACATTGTGTTGCTGTCTAATTTTTTTCATTAATCGTGTAAATCGGTTTTTTATTGTTCTTTGAGAAAGGTGCGGGTAGATAGAAATTAAATTGGTGATGAGTGTATTGATGTCGTTTGTACACTTAAGGGCTTCATGATAGGGGTCACTGCTGCCTTTAGTATTTTCTAAAAACGCAAAAAAATCGTTTAAGGAGAGTATCTTGTTTTGTGAATTTTTGTTGTAATATTCGGTAACGTCAAGTATAGTAATATCAGAGATACTAGTATCATCCGTTTTTCGCTTTTTCTTTTTGGATTTTGTTTAGTTAATTCATTGGGGATATAAGGCGGTTGCATTTCAGAGGTTTCAGCTAACGGAGTTGTAGGAAGACTAGATTTGTCATTAAGTGATTCCGAAGGAGGTCTTTTTTGGCCTATTACTGGAATGTCTTGAGATGATTGGACGCTTTCATTTATGTTTGTGCTAGGTTCATTGTTAGAAATAGGAGCTTGGGTATCTGACTGCATAGGAATAATGAAGGATACAGGATTAATGCAGTTATTTGCAACATATCCTATTTGCTTGCAGATAAAACATTCCATTTTATCTGTCTTCTTCTTTAAGTTCCATCTTCTATCGAAGGTTGGAAATCATTATGGCTATGCGGACTCTGTTGACTGCCGCTCTAAAAAGTTTTGCACTACTGCATTCAAACCATTCCCTTAAGTTCTTAAGCCAGGATATTCTTCGTCTTCCCACATTTCGCTTCGGATTTTGCCCTGCATAATAAGTTGTAATAATGCGTATTTTTGCCCTCTTATCACATGTCTCAAGTACTCAAGTTTTCGTCTTTTAATAGTATAATGTTTTTATTTGTCCTAATTTATTGTCTTTATTCTAATTTATTGTCTTTATTCTAATTTATTAAAACTCACGATAATTTATAAAAGTCTTTATTTTATACTAATTTATTTTACACTTAATAATTACAAATAATTTATTTGCGTTCGATACAATTAAACGCGAGATCGCGACCTTCTTTTTGACTGACGCTTAATGAAAATCTTCCGTTATTTATATAAAATCATGTGTTAAAATGGAACATCGCCGAAGGTTCGATGGCATTCTCGACTAGACAAAGCAGCGACTGGTCTCAAAACTGGTATGTTTTTCATCGGCTCGTCCCCAGAAAGTTCGATTCTTGTTTTTTTAGCGAAGGGGACTCAAAGGGTGTCACGTAGATTTTTGACCTAGAAATTACGAGAATCAATAAAAAAGAATTAGTCATAAAATATTTACAGTTCTATACGCCATAACATTTAAAATCATAACAATAGTTAATATTATTTCCGCCTCATTTCCTATCCTTCTAGTTACTTTCATGTTTGACATTATTTGAATCCATGATATTCGTAGGATTCTTCTGTAATACCAAGCTATCTGTAGAAAGAAATATTCTATGTTCATGACCATCATATGAAATAGTTACTGATGTTTGTAGTTCGTAGTTATCAGAAGGAGAAAATATATGAACTTGGCGCCTGAAGCTTAAAACATGGCTGTATTCATCTCCAGGGATACCTGCTTTGAGAAACGATATGGGGATGCTTGTTGTAAGCCAAGACTTTTTATAGCATTTTCAGCTAGATCATGAGGAATAAAAGGTAATATATTTGAAATAACAATTGTTTTCGTTGGAGATATAAGTCTCCGAATATTTAGTGAAAATATATGCGAAGCAAATGTTCTTGGCCTCAATGATAGTTCCTATTGCATGTACATAATCGTATAACTTTAAACTATTCTCGGCATGAAGAACCACGGCCTGATCCTTTTTTGTGAACGTTGGTCTAGGTGCTGATTTTACTGCAGCCTTGTAAGATATGTTACTGTTGGTTGTGTAATCTCAATGTAATGTGATAGTGTAATCTCCAAAATTGTTGTTATTTTCTTGTAAGGTTATAATAATATGCACTTAATAAAATATGGTTTATGCAAGTTTAGCGATTATATGCACCCACGAAAGTACACGTATATAGTTACACTGCACTTTTTTATTGTCTGGAACAAGTATAAATCGCAAAACCAGTTTAAAAACTATTAAAAATACTGTAAATTACGAGAAAGACAAAAACGATGTTTACTCGTTCAGGCACAGTTCCACTCTATTAATTAAATAGCTTAAAAACTAAAAGAAACACATAAATATAAAACTATCTGATGATAAATCTAGCTTATTTAATGCCTCTAATGACTCGAACATGTTGGAAAAACTACTGTGACGAAATTTATAGATAATCAGCAATTTTTTTAGGATACTTTTATTAACAGCAGTAAAAACAACTTTTTATATTGTCTGATGGAACTTGTTTTCCGATTTTCCTGTCTTACTGGTAAAATGTTTTAAAAAAATTAGAGGAAAACACCCCAGAAACAAAAAAAGTCGCAGAGGAAAACTTATCTTAACGCGTTTCTTTATCTGCTAAATACCAGTGATCTCCCAACTACCCTAAAGGTTACATTGCAATAGGCACGTTTGCAGACGATACAGCATTTCTAGTCTGACATAAAAACCCAAAAGTGACATCAAGGCAACTAGAAACCCATCTTAACAATAATTTAGAAATGGTTAGAGAGATGACATATCGTCGCGTCGGTCTAGCGCACACAGGTGTTAAGTGACTATTTTGGCAAAATGAGTTAAATGCATTCCGAAATGAAGACTAGCAAGGAGTTTCATATGCACACTCGAGCTAACTGATAATTAAAATTTTAAATTAGTTATCGCCATCTAACGAAAGTGGTAAGTACTAATAAATTGTAGGAATCTATCACAAAGGTTGGAAGAGCACTTAGTATCTATGTGTTTCTGGTGCAATAATTACAAATGAGTGAAGTGAACACATGCTTCTTTTGCATTTTGAGGTTATTTGACAGTGATAGTTGCAAAATTTTTATTTGATTTATGAAAAGTGTTAGAAAATAATTGTAATTATAATTATGGCGCCCAGATCGGAGAAGATACTACAGATAGCGTTAGATGATGTAGAAAAAGAGCTTAAAGGTATAGTAAGGTGTCGACTGTAAAACCATCTTGTTTTACTTAAAAATAATTATTTATTTCAGTTGCCACAATAACTCCGGCATTGGAAAAACTACTGAAGGAGTACCAGGTAATGTAGAAACTGATATAACAGAAACTATTATTCTAAATCAAGTACAGAAAACTGATGAAACAAACGAATATTTGTGTGATCAAAATATTAATCACCAGATTCAAGAACTTGACTCATATAATGGTAGTGATCTTGATGAATATAATCTCTATGCTTTATCGGAAAATTCTTATCATCCGTCAGAAGAAAGCACTGAATCTGAAAATGTTGATAAAATAAACCAAAAGATGAGGAACCGAGTGAAATACCAAAAAAACGTCTCCGCAGAAAAGCCAATAAAAAGGAATGGAAACGATCAATTGTAAAAGAGTTAAGAATTAGTGGTAAAAAAAAGTCGTCGAGAAGTGTGTTGGAAGAAGGAATGATGAATAAGGAAATTTTTGTCGGCTATGATAAAAGACAGAATAGCAAACTCCACAATGCAACTGTTGAGATATAACGGCAGCAAGTTAAGGATCATATTAACTCATTTCCAAGAATTGAGTCACATTACTACAGGCGTGATTCAACTAAAAACTATCTAAATGCAGATTTAAACATTTCCATCATGTACCGATTATATCAAGACTTTTGCACTTCTAATAGTTTAAGTCCGCTCTCAAAGTTTGTGTACCAAAGTATTTTTCCTGATTTTGAACCAACTCTTGCCTTTTATCGTTCAAAAAAGGATCAGTGTTCAGTGTGTGATGCATTCAAGCAGGCCAAAGAAAAAGATCCCTTAAGAGAAGAGTATGAAAAGCATAAAAAAGCCGAAAAACAGTAGATGGCTATGAAAGAAGACGATAAAAAAACGGCAGTAGCCACGTTGGAAAATACATTTAGAGCAATAACATTCAATCTGGAAGCTATTCTATCCGTTCCGTTTGCTGGTGATTCTCAGATATATTACAAAAGCCATCTAAATGTTTACAATTTTACAATTTATGATGGATTTACTCGAGACGCTTATTGCTATGTTTGGGATGACATTCATGGTAGCAAAGGTAGTTCTAAGATTGGGTCATGTCTGCTTAAATGTCTAGTAGACCTACCCAAAACTGTAAGCCACGTAGCTTCCTTTTCTGACACATGCGGAGGTCAAAACACAAATAAAAACGTTGCCACAGCGATGTTCTATGCCATCAATACAATTAATAATCTTCAAATCTGGAGGGTGCCGGTTTACAACATCCCTTCCATGGAGAGGCTTGTATGCTACAGTGTCTCTTTCAGCGGCTTTGTTCTTGCTGCAAGTCCAATTAGTCCGCTAGCCTTCGACAGCTCAGTAGAGAAACTAAAATGGACTTTCAAAGTTGCTTTTATCTGGCCTGTTGAATTGATATAGTGAAATAATACAATTACTCTAGAAAGAAACTGTAATTGAAAAAAGAAAGGGCAAGAAATAGAGCTTATAAAATTTGAGTGTGTAACTTATCGTAGGAACTTAATTTGAATATTAAAATTTGCGAACGAAAGCGAAAACACCATAACACTTATTCACATATTACGGCTTCCCGGTCAATTGCGTAAACTGCAACGTGGAGAATCCTCTCCGAACTTTTGAAATATAGATGTTAGCCCTACGAAAGTCGCTAAATCACTAGCCCCGCTGGAATATTTTTTTGTTTATGCATTTTGAAAAGCCGGTCTGTCGTCAAGAAGGCGCTGTGGGCGGGGATTAACATTCTCATAAACAAGGTCTAGGTAGACTGGATTTATTTAGGTAACCGACGCGAAAATAGAATTATTTGATACAAAATAGAATTATTGGTTTGGAGATATAGTTCTCCAACATTCCCCCCGGCGTTAGAGCCTTGTGGTCTAACCTACTCTTCTTATGTATGTATGCCTTGATTTTTGGAGCTTTACGGAGTGAAGAAGATTTTAACAGAAAGGGTCCACCATAATCTACACCTATTTTTTGAAAAGGTCTTGTTGTAATAGACAACCTATCTTCAGGTAAGTTACCCATTAGCTGTTGTGCAGGAGTGCACGAAAATCGGAAGCATGTGGTGCAGTTGCGAATAATTCGTTTTGCTTCCTTTAGACCGTTGAGAGGACAGAATTTCAACCGAAGGTTTGAGAGAACTGTTTGAGCACCAGCATGTCCCAATCTGAGATGTTCATTTTTGATGATAAGATTGACGGTATGATTTTTGGATGGAAGCAGTATCGGATGTTTTTGCAAGTAGTCTATGTCGGGGCAGTTTGTAAGTCTGCCTCCAACTCTAAGAAAATTAGAAGAATCTACAAATGGTTTTAGTGAAACGATGTTTTTATTTGAAATAAATTTGTTATTTTTAAGCTCCGAAATTTCTTTTGAGAATGCATCACCCTGTATTTGCTTGATAATGAAATCGATAGCATAATTTAACTCCGCCACAGAAAGAGGTTCAGAAATTTTTTGTTTTTTACAAGTAGAAATAAAACGAAATACGTACGCTACGGTACGTTTTAAGCGTGAAATATTTGAAAAACGTGAAAAAACTCTCATCCAGAAGTTTTCTCCATTAGAATTTACCACGAGGCTTATTTTTCGTTCCTCGGGCAGGTTTTCGAGAACTTTATCATTTGCTAGATTGGAAACATTGAAATTTTTATCTTGTAAGCATTTAGGGCCTTGCCACCAGAAATCGCTATTGAGAATTTCAGAACCAGACATTCCTCGAGAAAGAAGATCTGCAGCATTTTGCGCAGACTTTATGTGAAGCCATGTAAAGTTTTGAGTCAACTCTTGGACAAGTGCTACCCGGTGAGCCACGAAAACCGACCACCGACTTGGGTGACTTTTACACCACGACAGAGCTACCTGGGAGTCTGACCAGAGTGTGACTAAATGAAATTTTACAGGTTGATTTTCAAAGATAGAAATTACTTTTGTAACAAGTTTTGAAAGAAGAACCATTGCGCACAGCTCAAGCCTAGGAAGTGTTACCGTCTTTAACGGAATTATCCTTGATTTGGAAGAAACTAATGCACAGGATATGTTCTCATCGGCATAGAACGTTTTTAGATATACGCATGCGCCATAAGCTGCCAAGCTACTGTCTGAGAATCCATGAAGCTCAACCTTTAGAATTATTTTTTCAGAAAAGTAGAAACGAGGAATCTTTAAATTTTTTAAATGTTAAAAGTCCTGTAGAAACTTGTTCCAATCGTTTAGAATATTTTTGTCCGAAATTTTTGTGTCCCAGTGTATTTTTTGCAGATAGAGTTTCTGCATAAGCATTTTGCCTTTAACAATGAAAGGATTTATGAGTCCCAAAGGGTCGAAACATTGTGCTAATGCAGACAGAATTTTTCTTTTTGTTACTGGTGGGCAGAAATCATTTTCGGGGACGGAAATTGTTATTTGGTCTTCCGCAGGGTCCCATTTTAGGCCTAGAACCTTGCTAGAAGTAGAATCGAAATTTAGGTCATATTTCTGAATCGTATTTTTAGAATATTCTGAATTAATTTGTTGTAGGAATATGGATGAATTTGAATGAAATTTATGTAATGTAAAACCATGGCGGTTTAGAACAGAATTTAATTGCTGAAGTAGTTCGAGCAATTCTTGAATATTATTTGACCCACATAAACCATCATCTACGTAGAATTGGGTTTCGAGAAAATGCGAGGCCAATGGGAATTGAATTTTATTTTTGTTTGAAATCTCTTGCAAGACTCTCGTCGCAAGAAATGGGGCACTGTTAGTCCCGTATGTAACAGTATTAAGTTGAATACATTTTATAGAATCGTGGGGATTCTCCCTCCACAGAATGTTTTGTAGAAAGCGTTGATCTTTGTTGATCCACGTCTGTCGAAACATGTTTTGAATATCACAGGAAAATATGAATTTGTATTGCCTGAAACGAACTAGAATATCGAATAGATCAGGTTGCACCTGATACCCTTTTAGTGAAATATCGTTTAGACTTTTTCCTGTAGAGCTTTTACATCTAGCATCCATGACGACACGCAAAGTTGTACTTTTATTTTGTTCGTTGATGACGCACAAATGTGGAATAAAATATTTTTTGTCATAATTTTCATTCACGAACGAAAGAGGCACATATTCAGCATGCCCTGAAGAAATATATGTGTCAATGAAGTTTTTGTACTCGACAAATAATTTTTTATCTTTTTGGAATTTATTTTCGAGCGAGAGAAAACGCCGTTTGGCTATAGAAAATGAATCAACCAGTAACTGGTGTTCTTGTGCACTTTTTAAAGGAATATTTACTACAAAACGTCCAGTTTCAAGGATCTTTGTAGTAGTTTGAAATATTTGTTCGGCCAGCTCGTCAGCTTCCGACAGAATAGGTTTTTTAGAAAGTTCTTCCATGCTCCAAAATTTTGTGAGCAGCTCGTCTGTGCTACACGTAGAAAGTAGAGCAACCTCTCCAGAAACATTGTTTGCTACTGTAGGGGCCGTCAAGTGAGGAGCTATCACGCCGGCGATTAGGTACCTCAGATGCGAAGCCTGCAAAATTGGAAGCCTGGGGCCAAGAGGAATTATTTCTGGAAGAATTAGGTCGTAGTACAAATCTGCCCCAACCAAAATGTCTATTTGACTGGGTTTGTGAAAGGAATCATCGGCGAGAAAAACGTCCCCTGGAATTGGTAATTTTTTTGTAAGAATGCGGAACTGTGGAAGATTGCAAGTAATATTTTCTAAGATAGCACATGAAATTTTGAAAGATTTCTTATTAAAGTTAGAATGTATTTTTATGTTGACCATCTTTTTTGAAATAGAGTTATTTTGGCCTATGCCAGAGATATTTAGAGAAATGTCATATGGCTTATAACCCAGCCTATCAGCGAGACACCGGGTACAAAAGCTAGTCTGACTTCCTGTATCGAGTAACAATCGGGCCGTTAAAGGGTTCCCGTTTATGTCGAAAATGGTGACTTTGGCCGTAGCTAGAAGTATGTTTGAATCTTTTACGGACAAAGCAGAAAATGAATTTGTAAGAGGTTCTTGCCCTTGAACCGATACACCTTGAAAATTTGAATTAGACGAATGTTCGCGTTTGTAATTGTTTGAAATTGTAGAAGTTGACGGACTTTCATTATTATGGGTCGTAGAAAAAGTATAATCTTTACCCGAAATGTGAAGAACAGTGTTATGGCGCTTTTTACATATGGTGCATCCATGTTTTGAGGAGCAGTTTTTAGAATAATGCCTACCTAGGCAGTTTACGCAGAGACCTTTTGAATTTACGAATTTTATCTTGTCATCATGCTGAATGTTTTTGAAAAATTGACATTTATAAATTTTATGTCCTTGTTTTTTGCAGTAAATACAATAAAAGTCAGAAACTAAATTATTTGAACTATTATTTTTATTTAAATCCTCTGATGTGTTATTACTGTATGCATGATGTGAAACTTTTACGTTTTTGGTTTGCCTAGGATTTTTATTTTCCAGGCTTTCCAGAACAATGCACCTTTTTTCTAGAAATTTAAGAAAAGCATATAAATTTGGTACATCTGTATGATTTCGCTCAGTTTCAAAAAGTCTCCTTGTTGAAAAGTCTAATTTGCTTTCTAGCAGAAAAACTAAAATTATATCAATGAGCTCTGAACTTGAAAATTGCAAATTTTTCAACAGTTGCATATTTTTTGTTACAGTAGTTAGAAAATTTCTGAGAATCTGCGGTGAGCTGTTTCTCAGTGTAGGAATGTCTAGAATTTCTGTTAAATAAGAATTTATGACCGTGACCTTATTTTGATAGCGGTTTTTTAGAATATCTAAAGCAATTGAAAAATTTTCATTTGTGACTTTCAAAGAATCCACCAACTTTAGAGAATCACCCTGTAGATAACTTTTCAAGTAAAGAAATCTTTGGATGTCAGAAAGGGACTGATTTTTTATTACCAGTGTGTCGAATAGTTCGTAGAAGCTTTCAAAATCACTTACGTGTCCAGAACATTTGTTTATACTGATTTCTGGGAGTTTTACGGCCATTTGTTTATTGGCGCTCCCTGTATTAGTAGTTTCCAATGATTTAATTGTATTTTGAAGTTTTGAAAGAGTCGCGAAATAATTTTCTTCAAATAAGGCACGGTCACATGCTTGAGAATCGTCCAGGAATTCAATTTCATCCTGTACGCTATTGAAGTCAGAAAAAAGGTCTTTTAACCTTTCTTCTCGTGTTTTGAATGAGAAAATATCTTTTTCTGAGTCGTGGTTTATTTCTAGCCACGCTTGAATTCTAGCAACTGAATCTAGAATAGAATGCTTCTTTTTTGTTAATTTATTTAAACCTTTATTGCTCATTGTAATAACTTTAATTTGTTTATTTTTGAATGAAATAATTTCTTTTTGAATTAATTAATTCTGAATGATTAATTTTGAATTTATAATATATCAAACATGCGATAAGCTAAACAAAAATTTAACTGAATAGTTCTTTTCTGAAATAACTTTGAATTTGTATAGAAAAGTTTGTGTTTGTACGTCACCCCTGGGTTCTTGGTACTTGAATGTGGGCTGCTTCTTCCTCGCTGGAGTCTGGAATCAGCTAGTCCTGGAACTGCATTTCTTGAAATTGTCCTGGCTTTTTAAACTAACACTGTTTTGTTCATTGAATGTTTAATTATCCGTAGAATAAATAACGCACTCACTATGTCTCTAGAAATTATTGTCTATCGACGAGAATATCCGAAATACGCGAAACTTTTAATGTCTTTTTGAATGCGTAGAATGAAGAAGAAACTTGTATTGAGTGTTTTTAGGCCAGAAAGTAGTAGGATCAGAATACGGTTTGAAGTGATAAAATTCGGTTCGAAGTAAACAAAATGGAGGGTGCCGGTTTACAACATCCCTTCCATGGAGATGCTTGTATGCTACAGTGTCTCTTTCAGCGGCTTTGTTCTTGCTGCAAGTCCAATTAGTCCGCTAGCCTTCGACAGCTCAGTAGAGAAACTAAAATGGACTTTCAAAGTTGCTTTTATCTGGCCTGTTGAATTGATATAGTGAAATAAAACAATTACTTGTTTAGAAAGAAACTGTAATTGAAAAAAGAAAGGGCAAGAAATAGAGCTTATAAAATTTGAGTGTGTAACTTATCGTAGGAACTTAATTTGAATATTAAAATTTGCGAACGAAAGCGAAAACACCATAACACTTATTCACATATTACGGCTTCCCCGTCAATCGCGTAAACTGCAACGTGGAGAATCCTCTCCGAACTTTTGAAATATAGATGTTAGCCCTACGAAAGTCGCTAAATCACTAGCCCCGCTGGAATATTTTTTTGTTTATGCATTTTGAAAAGCCGGTCTGTCGTCAAGAAGGCGCTGTGGGCGGGGATTAACATTCTCAGAAACAAGGTCTAGGTAGACTGGATTTATTAAGGTAATCGACGCGAAAATAGAATTATTTGATACAAAATAAAATTATTGGTTTGGAGATATAGTTCTCCAACAAAATCATTGACTTAAAATTTATGGAATCAGGTCATTCGTACCTGGAAGCGGATTCAATGCGCTCTACAGTCGGGAGGGCTCGGGCAGATAAACAGATTTAAACACTCGGGAGTGGTGTCTATTGATTTCAGCTGCTAGGATAAAACCTAGACCATACCAAGTTATTCATTTAAAGAACTTAAACAGTACTGTAAATTGTTTTGGGGACAACGTTGAATGACTTAAAATCAAGTGGTTGCGATTTCAGAAAGAAAAGGCATTCACAATTCAATATAAGTACGATCTATTATCAGAAACTTTTTTATAACTTGATATTACACAAAGCAGACAACGATTCGGCCGAACAAAGAACTGGGCTTCTGTACAGTAAAATCTAAATATCCCAGTCGCATTCCTTTTTCTGATAAAAAGAAGGAAGACCTTGTTTATTTACTCAAATAAAAAAATTATTCCTGAAGAATACAGAGATTTCATTATAAGTACACAAGGAGATAGACTAATCTTCAATACAATTATTTTTAAAGAGATTTTGTTTGAGAATTTATAATATTTTAATATTAAAATGGTCTTAAGTCGAATGTTTTCTTATTTAGTGAATTAAATTATTTAGTAACACATATGCGTTAAGTGAAACTTTTGTTTTGAAAATATGTTTTTTCTAAAGCAATTATGATATTTATTTCAATTTTTTTAAATCGCATTATCAAACAATTGTGTACAGTTTACCAAAAACAAATAAATTAGCTGAAAACAAAACTTATTTGACTTTATATTATGTTATAAACTTTGTTTTCGCAATTACTCGAATTAGCGATTTTTCACTTAGCACCTCTGTGCGCTAGACCAACGTGAAGGCGAATACACTAAGTCCACCCGTGTACCATTCACAGTAAATAAACTTGTCCATTAGTAAAATTAACAACGATTCAACTCAAGATGTAAAATATTTGGAAATCCACCAGCAGACTAACAGGAGACTAACATGGCGTAAATATATATTTACAAAACGCAAGCAGTTAGGATTAAACCTAAGCCGTATATACTGGATCATCGCAGAAACTCTAAGTTGTCTCTAGAGAATAAACTACTGGTCTACAAAGCCGTTTTAAAACCAATTTTGACCTACAGTATCCAGCTATGCAAAGTTTCCTCTAACATCAATATAAATATAATACAGAAATTCCAAAACATGACGATAACGATGATTTGTAATGCTCCGTACTATGTACCCAACTCTGTGATTTAATCCTTAACTGGTGAACATGCGTCTCACAGACTCCGCACGTTTATTAACGCGTCTGCGCTTCTCGCCACAAATACGTAGCAACCTGTAATTCGGTGTAAAGTTTCTACGATGTCAGTTGGACAAGTATAAAAACAAAATTCGACACTCAATTGTCAGCGTCTTCTGTAAAACATAGGCGGCGCAATAGAAATTAAATAATAAACTTTTATTTTTAATTTAAGGTCTAATATTTTGTTAAACAGTAATAATATTGTTAATTATTCACATTTCTTTATGAACTTGACACCAAAGATGATTAAAAGTTAATACACATAGTCCATTCACTAACGTTAAAATATTGTAAAAATCTCTAAATTTTAAAGAACCACTGGGATTGACATGAAATTTGGCATACACATATAGCTAACGTGTCAAAGAAAAAAAGTTATATTGTGCCGATGTGTATTTTTGCCCTGAGGGTGGGTACCGCCCCTTCTCGGGGGTGAAAAGATATACATCCAAAATAAGTCCGGAAGTGGATAAACTGACTAATTCTATGCAACTTTTGTTCTATAGAGGTTTTTACTAAATCAATATTTTTTGAGTTATTTGCGAGTGAATATATTCATTTTTCAACAAAAACACCACGGTTGGACGGTTTCTTGCAAATAACACAAAAGGTAAGTATTTTATGGAAAAAATGTTCTTAGCAAACACACAGTTTATAAAAAAGTGAAAACAATGGTATATGTATGAAGTCTGTATACCCAGAAGAAGCAGAGTTATTGCTAATGAAAAATAGATTCTTACCTATTCGTCAAATTCCATATCGAATAATTCAACGTGAAATAATCAAAAAAAAATGTTTTGTTACTTTTTTTTTTAAATTGTTTAAAGAAATCTTTATTTTTGATTTTTAAAAAAGTTTCTAGCAACAAATGTAAACAAGTTACGCTCAAAACAAAGTTGATCCTTTTTTTGGTAAAAAATAATCATGAATATGATCTGTAAGTTTCATTGGTTTAAAGAGCTTATTTTTGAAAGATACATGAAATCGGCCAATTCGTCTTCCAGTCGAATTGTCTCTTAGGTTATAGATTAATGGAGAGATCACATTTACTACGGTACACAGATCATATTTTTGACAAGTTGTGGAAGTCTTTGTGGAAATATTCACACAATTAAATACTATCACTATCCGTGTGTCCAGAACTTGAGTAGTCGTTTGTGTTTATAACTACCGGTTCAATTGGTGGTAAAGTAGGATATTTTTTTTCTTTTACTTGAACATGAGCTACACAATTTTTCCAAATGTCAGTTTTGTTAAGTTCTTCGATCACTGTTCTTATATTTTGGACAACAACGTCACTTAATTGGGGAGATTGATTCATTTTCTCAAAAAGTACTCAAGCAGCACTTTTTGCTATTATCCATCCAGCCATATTGAACTACATCATGGGTCTCAAACTACGTTTCATCAAGATACACAATGTCTCTATTGTCATCTCGATATTCCTTTATTTTACGTAAATATTGTTGCCTTTGTATCACAATCCTTGTATATTCCATAATTACCATTCTCTTGTCTAATTCTTTATAACTAAATCCGAATTCTACTAAAACTCGTCTCAATGTATCAAAAGATTTATATGCATAATCGGCATATATTTTCAACTTGTCCTGAAGCATTTCCAACGTTGGAACTTTGTTGTCCTGATAAAATTCGTAGACATAGCGACAAATCACGTCTTTAGTGGCCTTATCAATCTTTTTAAGGTTTTGTCCAACTCTTTGACGTTTAACAGAATGATCACTCACATCCCCAGCTACAATAACACGTAAAACTGTCGTACGCGAAAGTTTGGTAAGTTCACATATCCTTAACACAATATTATTTTCCGAAAGTGTACTATTTTCTCCTATAAACAGGAATACTTATTTATTTATTTATTTTATTTATTTAGAATAATCCTTTGCGCTTGAATATGTAAGTCCTTATTTACAAATTCCCAATTCATTGGTGTTGGGTCTAAAAGAAATATTTTTACTTTTAATTGTTAAAAAAAATTGATTAAGGGTGAATATTATGACCGAGCATCCCTATACACCTAATTATTAAACTTGATTTAAATAAGAATTTACATACCTAAAACATCGTTGGATTGTCGCTAGTATCCTTGTTGGTATCACATTCAAATGGTCGCCAAAAAGCCAACTTTAATGTATTTACAACTTATTTCTACTGTCTTAACTCAAACTTAACTAAAACACAACACTACTGTTTTCACAAAAATATTAAAAATATATGTAAACTTGCTGTCATACACGACGATACTGAATATATCGTTTTGTATGAGAAACCTGAGAAGGCATTTTTGACCAGATAACGGTAAAATTTGAGCGTAATAACTTCCTTGAGCTAAGAATTTGACTAATTGCACTTCAGTAGTGCCCGATAAGATACGTAGAAAGTAATAAGCCACAGCTGCAATGTGGACAATAACGTTAGTGATCAATTACAAATAATGTTTATATTTCTGAATTATTCGGGACTGGACTCGAAGAATTCCTTAACTTTTATTGAAATTTAAAATTGATGATTAAAAGTATATACATACATAATGCAAATGAAATGTAATGTTGTTATTAATTTAAGAACTAAAAAATGAGACTACAATTTTACTATAAAAATAAAATAATTATAAGTTTATCACGACGACACTGTTATTGTGTTTATTATATGCTTGCCGCCTTTGAAAAATGAGAAGTAAAGATAACGGCAAAACCAGATTTGGTTTCAGTGTATGCACTTCCGAAAATTTGACCAATTACATTTCAGTATTACCCAATAAGATACGTTAAAAGGTAATAAGCCACGCCAATATCCATGTGGACCATCGAGTAAAAAGACAAAAGAGGGAATCTAATCCTTATGAAACGGAGACCAAAAAAGTGGCCTCTGATGGCGGACATATCCGGAAATGCGAATGCGCCAAATTTAAATTTTCAGACACTTATTAACAGTAGCTGTATAATATTTTTCAAAATGTGTCTTAGGTAAGAAAGTTTTAATTAATTATTAACGATAATAGTCTAAAATGCGACACAATTGTTAAAAAACTTCAATATAAATAAGATTTCATGTGACATTTGGCACAAACAAAAACATAACCCAACTAAATTTGATGTCAAACAAGGAGAGAGACTCTCTCTCCTTGTTTAATGTGGCCTCTAAAGATCGCACTTTCTGTCTAATAATATTTTTGCCCCCACTACCTTTACATTGCCTCTTTTGTCTTTTTGCTCGATGATGTGGACTAATACCAGGAGTAATCAATAATTACAGAATTACAAAGATTTATCTTTATTTCTATGTTCGCCGTAGAATTACTGACAGGACCCTAAAAATTGTTCTTTCCCAATTGATATCGTTTCTACTTTACCTTCCTAGCTTTTAGAGTACATTCGAACGTGTTAATGAGAGGTACCTCGCTCGTCCCGTTTTCGAAATATTTACGTCGCGGAGTCTACTAGACGCAAGGTCACCATTAGTGTTATTTTAATATGGATAGTTCTCGTAAAGCTGTAAGCGTATTAAACGATGATTTCGAAGAAGTGTGCAAAAAATGGTATAATGAGGCGAACAGTGACATTAGTGATGATGATGTGGAAGAAGGAAATTATATAGAAAGTGATCATTTTACGGACAGTGAACAAGAACTAAGTAAAAATGAACAGCAACAAGACTCAGTAATGATATCTAGCGAAGATAAAGAGTGTGCCAATTCCAGCAATTATTACAATGGAAAGAATAGGCATAAGTGGAGTAAAAAGGAGCCTACTAGAAACGTCCGTATGCCTGCTCACAATATTGTTGTACTCCCATCAATTCGTTCAAAAGTAGAAAAGTCAACAAGTCCCGTTTATTATTTTAATAAATTGTTTTCACCAGATATGTATAGTCTTGTTGTTAAGAGAACTAACGAAAAACTCACAACTTTTCGGCCAAAATATCAACAATATAAAAAATCTGAGTTGGCTGATGCTGATGAAATAGAATTGAGAGATTTCTTGGGACTGCTTCATTATACTTCTATTTATAAATCAAATCATGAGGATATACGAAGTTTGTTTGCTACGAACGGGAAAGGACGGTCTATATTTAGAGCAGTTATGTCGCAGAAACGTTTCCTGACCCTGATGGCCGCCTTAAGGTTTGACGATGCCTCGGACCGAGAACAAAGAGCAAGGGATAATTCAGCTGCTGCTATCCAAGAATTCTTTGACTTATTTGGACGCAATTCAAAAGATGCATATACGGTTGTGAAAAATGTGTGTGTAGACGAAATGCTGGTAGGCTTTAGAGGGAGATGTCGCTTTAAAATGTATATTCCCAGCAAATCCTGTAAATATGGGATAAATTTTTATGTATGACTGATGCACGAACTAGGTATTTACATAATGCTTACATTTATGCTGGGAAAGGTTCAGATGTATTTAGCCTTACAAATGAAGAAAGAAGAATGAATATTCCTACTCAAGCAGTTATAAGATTAGTCAAACATCTTTACAATACTAATAGAAATGTAACTGGCGACAACTGGTTTAGTTCAGTTGATTTAGTACATCATCTACAACAACATAAACTCACTTACGTTGACACAATGCGAAGAAATAAAAATGAAATTCCTCCACAGTTCCTTCCGCGACCAAATCGTAATGAAGGCGACACTTTGTATGGATTTACCAAAGACCTAACACTTTTATCCCGTACAAATAAGAAAAATAAAGCTGTGATATTAATTTCTTCCGTGCATCATTCCATAGAAGTAGATGCAGATAATGGACTACCAGAAATAAATTCTTTTTACAACTTGACCAAAGGGGGTGTAGACGCGATGGATGAAAAGTGTGTAAAATATTCCTGTAGCCGCAGAACACGTAGATGGCCCATGGCTATTTTTTATAAAATAGTAGACATATGTGGAGTAAATTCATAGATTATGTTTACTTCGATTCCCGAAAATAATTGGACTAGATTCAAATTTATAGAAACCCTGGCCGATGAACTTGTTTCCTCACATTTCCATAGAAAGTATGAAATGCCAACATTACAAAGTTAGCTGAAAGAACTGATCGGAAGTATCCTTGATATTCCCGAAAATAAGGCTAACGAAGAAGAAAAGCTTGAAATAAGAAAATATTGCTACATCTGTCCATCCAAATTAAGAAGAAAGACTGCATATTTATGCACAATTTGTCAAAAACCCATGTGTTTGCAATGTTCTCGAAAAATTTGTATAAATTGTACCAGGGCAGAATAGATTTTTAACGTTTTTGGTGATTTGCAGGTTTTGTACAGAATTGCAATTATATTGTTTTTAACAATTTTTTATGTAAAATGTACCTATTTTTAAACATACATATATTATATTTGTTTGTATATGTTTAATTTTTTTTGGAATATGACTTTAAAAATTTTGTGTTATAAAACATGTTACCATTTTTTCTGTTTTTGTTGTAAGTCCTACAGTCTGATTTTTTTCTTTTTCACTAAATGAAAATTACATTACAATATTGTTTTATTATTAGAAACTGTTTTATTGCATTTTTGAGGTGCCAGTTTTGCAAAAACAACTTTTTTGGCCAGGAGTCTGTCAGACTCATGGTCACCATTTATGTAATTAAAAGTAGGGTCACTAGTTAAGGGTTAACGAGATTCGGTGAGGGAAATAATGAGTAAATATAGTGTAACATATCGCGACATCTGTCTCTCTTTTATAATGTGGATTGTAGTTTTTTTATTTAAAATCCTTTGTAAAAGGTATATAATAATTGTGGATTCTCCTTTATATGTTGCAAAAGTAACTGAAAAAGGATAATCTTATTTTAAATTAAATTTATCTTTATATTTGTGCCGAAAATAACCGAAAATTTTATACTCCAGTTAGGTCATAGTTGTTTTAAATTGCTTGAGTCGAAGTAACCGCGCATCCTTTCAACCGAAGGAAGGCTTTTTAAGGCCGATCCTCGAGATTCTGGGCATAGGTAAATTCCAATGTAAAAGTTTATATCAAATAACGCAAAAACTATGGCAGATATTGCGATGATTCTTGTTTTATATGGAAGGTCTAAAAAAGTTCTAGTGCACTATTTGGTTGTAAATTAATAAATTGTTTAAGGTTGATCTTCACCCACAATTAATTTGTTTCTGATCCTAGAGATGGCTCTACTGCGGCATGCTAATCTGGTAAATTTTTTAACTTAATTGTAGATTTCTATATGATGACTCTGTAATATTTTCAAACCCTAATATAAATTACAGTTTTCTATCATTATATCCATTGAATGAGTTGCCAAATTGTGTAGACAGTAATTTTATCAAATACGCTATAACTTTTACGCTTACTAGTAGACCAAGTTAGCAAAGATATCTTTAACAACATCTTTATGTATAATATTTTACTGCTCTGCTGTGTCAAAATAAACAAAGTTACGGTTTTGCAGGAACACAAGGTCTCATTCACACATATCATTGAAAAATGATCTATATTTATTATCTAAACATTTTTATCGCCAAAGAGGTACTTAGCGGCGCTATCTGTGTCTGTAACGGTAGTATCGTATTACCATTAAATTTATACATGCATTCATATATTATTTTTTTGTTGATAGTTAAAAATTAAATTATCTGGTAATATTAAATTTTTTAGTGCGAATTATATGAAAAATGGTCAATCGTCTAAAACATGCGAACATGTCTTCTTTTTTTTACTGGTTTCAGGTTTGTTATCTTCCTAATTAATGCGTCTTCTTCTCTTATTTGTATGTGCTTAAATTATCTCAGTCTTTGTGGATTAATAAATTTTACTATCTCTTCCCCTTTCTATCTCTTATTTCATGCTTCATTAGTCTTCTATATTCTCCGTGTTCAGGCCTTATTGGGCTGTTTATTCTTATAATTTTGCTTTTAATAATTCTTACTTTTTCTTTATCTTTTTTCGTAAGACATATTACTTTCGCTCCGTATGCTATCACTGGTCTAATTCCTGCTCTATATATTTTTGTCTTTGTTTGTTTGCTATCTTTAAGTAGTGGGTGATATTTCCAAATTACAACGTTCTTCTCTTGACTTGTGTGCGTGGTAGTGTCATGCGTTAGATGTATGATTTGGGGTGGTTGATACGTATTTAGTTATCACGGTTATATTTGATCTAATTAGTTCTTCGGTTTCCGTATTCGACCACTTTATAAAGCCAAATGTGATAAGTGGTATTGCGTATGTGTTTATTGCTTTTACTATGTGCTTTTAATTAAGTTTGCTTTGGAGTATTATTATTATTATTATTCAGATTTAGCCATACGGCTCACACTCCCTCTAAGGGGAAAATTCACTCATCCCAGATACCTACGATATCAAAAGGATTGAGCTCTGGTGGAACTCTTTCCATGTTATCGAGTCCTAGGTGACTTGGTACGTCGGTGTATCTCCTAAAAATTTTCGCACGCATCTGGACGTCGAAAGTAGCACAGCTTTCTGCATGACCTTATATAGATGTTCATTTAGACCCAGCTTTTTTATGTTTTCTAGGAGGTTCTTCGGAATGACTCCAGTGGTAGAAAGAATAATAGGTATCGTCTGGGTACTTTCCATTCTCCATTGTCTTCTTATTTGTATTTCCAGATCTCTGTACTTGGCGATCTTTTCGTTGTACTTAACACTCAGATTATTGTTGTTAGGTATCGCCACATCGATTAGAGTTGTTTGTCTTGTTATTTTATTAACTAGCACGAGATCTGGTCTATTATGTGCTACAGTTTGGTCTGTGAGCACAGTGCGACCCCAGTATAGCTTGTAGTTGTCATTCTCTGTAGTTTGCTGGATCATATTGCGAGTGTCTTGAAGTACTTAGCATTATTTGATCAGCTCTTTTAATGACTTTTCTACTTGTTGTTCCTCGTATATATTCTGTCATTTGACCAATGTCCCTACGCAATAATTCAATCTTGTTTAGGAGCTGTTTCTCCCAGGCTGCAACTCTGTTATCAGTCCTTCCGGCATTAGTACCTCGTCGTGTTATGATCCTAATTCCCATTATATTAGCTGTTGCTGTTGCTGCACAGTAAATAAGCATATGCAAATATTCCAGCGTATGGGTTTGTACGAAGTAATTGGGTAGGACTTCAGTATTTATAATTCATACCAGAGCACCTAGTTTTTTAGAAGAGTTTATTTTTGGTAGCGGTGGTCTGCTTTTTAAAATCATATGCTTACACGAGAAATTATGAAGAAAATTCAAGGAAGAGTCAGAAAAATTATTTCTGTATAAGGCTTAAATCAGTTTTTGTCTAAAATTTTGCAGACCAACGTAACGAATACTCATTAACCGGAGATTTAATCAATCTTCGTCGAGCCCCAGACAAAAATCCTCATCAATTTCATGAATAAGTCATGAGTTTTTTAAATACTATTTCAAATCACATTGAATTGAACACATAATATAAGAAAGTTAAAAGAAATAAAAAAAAAATTTCCAACAAGCTCTAACCATATTTTTGGCAGGTCTAATAGAACCCCTGGGATCAACAATTCCATCCATGAGACCACCGAATCTTGCTCTTGCTATCCGATATATTCAGAAAAAAAAAATATTAGATATCTCCAAAAATCTCATAATTATTCCTTATCATCTTCTAACAAACCATCTGCCACTTCACAAACGACACATACACCCGCTCCTACACGATGGCAGCCTGAGGTACCCAAGCCCCAATGGACACAGCCATTCTTAAGGCCAAATGAAATGCCTTTGCAACAACAGCCATTCAACAATAGTCTAAGAGGGACATTTCAAGATTCCTCCTTGATTCCAACAAAAACAACAAATCACTCAATATGCACAAAATTCTACAACTAAGCAACCCAATTTTCATAAACCAGATCCATCTCAATCATATAAGCCAACACCTATTAGCGTATTCACACGCCAAACCGGCAATAGACCCAATCTCAAAGAAACTTCCGCTTTCAACAAACAGCCAGGCCCCGATTCACGGTAGGTGAGCTCTTTAATATCGAACAACAAGAGCAATTATGACGAAGGTATATAGACACATACCCAGATTACTCTTACTATGAATAAAAAATCCAAGAATATGAGGACAAAGATTTGATGTTAATAAAGACTTTTCTATCTTACCAGAGTACGACGGCAATCCAAATGAATCACAATTTTATTGATGTTATTTCCATGCTTCTAAACCATTTTTGGGATCATACAAATCCCGAAAATTTTTAAAAGCATATGCTTACACGAGGAATTATGAAGAAAATTAAAGGAAGAGCCAGAAACATTATTTCTGTATACGACTGTAAATACTGACCGTCAATGAAATCAGTTTTTGTCAAAAATGTTGCAGACCAACGTAACAAAAACTTATTAACTAGAGATTTAGTCAATCTTCGTCGAGCCCCAGACAAAAATCCTTATCAATTTCATGAATAAGGCATGAATATTATAAATACTATTTCAAATCACATTGAATTGCACACATAACATGAGGAAGTTAAAAGAAATAAAAAATAATTTTTTCAACAAGCTCTAACCATATTTTTGGCAGGTCTAAGAGAACCCCTAAGGTCAACAATTCGATCCATGAGACCAGCGAATCTCGCTCTTGCTATCCGATATATTCAGAAAAAAATTAGATATCTTAAAAAATCTCATAATTATTCCTTATCATCTTCTAACAAACCATCTGCCACTTCACAAATGACACAATTTAACTCATACACCCGCTCCTACACAATGGCAGCCTGAGGTACCCAAGCCCCAATGGCCACAGCCTTTCTTTATACAAAATCAAATGCCTTTGCAACAACAGCCATTCAACAATAGTCCAAGAGTGACATTTCAACCCCCTAGATTCCAACAAAATCAACAAATCACTTAATATGCACAAAATTCTACAACTAACCAACCCAATTTTCATAAACCATATCCATCTCAATCATATAAGCCAATACCTATTAGCGTATTTAGAAGCCAAACCGGCAATAGACCCCAATCACAAAGAAACTTCCGCTTTCAAAAGACAGCCAGGCCCCGATTCACGGTAGAAGAGCTCTTTAATATCGAACAACAAGAGCAATTATGACGAAGGTATATAGACACATACCCAGATTACTCTTACTATGAACAAAAAATTCAAAAATATGAGGACAAAGATGTAAATTTTCAAAGATTTCAAAAAGAAAAAGAAGAAACTTAGTAGAATTGCATTCCTTTGCTGACAAAAGAGAGTTTCATTACATTAAAATTCAAAATCTCCCTCTTAAACTTCTTATTGTTATAAGAGCCACTAAATATTTTCTTAATCCTGATATAACAAATAAATTCCCCAAAAATAATATTAAATATGAACTAGTTGCTACATCAATTTTTTTGAATCATTCAGAAGGTTATTGTGTATAAATTCCAATTTTTTCCGAATTTAACTCAAATATTAACTTAAAATTTTATATTTACAAAGCTTACAAGACATTTAATGGTCTTAATCTTAAGGCTTCTTAAAACAAATCTCGATTCTACCCAAGCTACTCTTACTACAGCGCATTCTATTCTTCCTATTAATTACTATGCCACAAATAAAGCCCAATTCTATATAGTCCACCAAGAGCCCTAAAGAATTATACAAGTCAAATTTACAGTAAAAGAAACATCAGGTAAAATCGCCATCCAAAAACAAGAAGTCGAAGGTGCCATCCTAAGACAAATTCTCACCGTCGCATATAATCAACTTGCCTGGACCGAGCTAGTCAATAACACCGATGAATATATTCAAGTAGCAATAACGGATCCCATCAAAAGTCAACCAATAAATCTAAGAGATGTCGATCCTTTCCTAAGAACCGATCATTTTAATACAATAAAAGAATATTACCGAAAACGACAGTGCAGGAAGTTTGCATCATGCATATTTCATTATTCAGACGTCAGTTAACATTTACTAATCAAATAAAACATCATATACGAACAAGAGATGAAGTTCCGGTTTACACCAAGTCAAATCGGTATCCACACATCCATAAGGATGATCGATCAAGAAATCATCAAACTGAGACAATTGCCCTGGTCGTCCCCAATGTGGGTCATTCCAAAGCAACCAGATGCCCAAGAAAAATTAAATGGAGAATAGTTGTCGACTACAGGAAGGTGAACAAGAAAACCATCGATGGTCTATACCCAATTCCAAATATAACAGACATTCTGGACAAACTAGGTCGCTGCAAATATTTTTCCACCCAGTTGTAGCCAGCGGATTACATCAAATTAAAATGAAGGAAGAAGATATTTGGAAGACTGCATAACTTAAGGGAACTTAACTGGAAGACTTAACGTTGAAAATGGCCACTATGAATGCCTAAGAATGCAATTCGGACTCAAAAATGCACCCTCAACATTTTAGAGAGTAGGTAATGGAGAACATAATAAAAAGACTTACAGGCGAAATATATCTAGTCTACAGGGACATTTTCAACCTCACTTTAAGAACATATGGTAAATCTAAGAAGATTTTTGAGAAATTAAGAGAAACAAGATTTAAAATACAAGTTGACAAATGTGAATTACTTAAGAATAACTAATGCTTATATTATAATATAAAAATTATCACTAATACGTTACGCAAGCAAGACTATTGTTTATAAATACTAAAATAATTAACTAAAAACGCCTAAATAGGTTTTTAGAAACTAAATACGTTTTTTATAGATATATTACTTGTAGATGGAATAGTACAGTATCTACTATTCTGTAAGTTCTAGCATGCCAAATAAAATTCATTCAAACCGATAACATTCTTATTAAATCTTGTTGTAATTTGTCAAAGTGTTGTACAAAATAATTGATATGGCAACCCTGCTAGTATGACGATTCGCTTGAAGCGTTTCGAGGCCGAAAGTAATGCAATCTATCGATGATCAATACTACCAACGTTTGAGATGGAGCCACCTCTCTAGTATACAATTTGATGCCGGCAATTCAAGATATAATTATTGTTTAACGAGATTTTTCATATGTTTAGGAAAAAATATTCAACGTTTTATTGCAAATATATTCCACTTTTACAGTTTTATATATGTTGTTATTAAAATTTTTTCCGGTTTCTTACCGGTAGCTTTATTATAAGCCGGAACATAACATTTTTTCCCGTAGTGACAAAACTGTAAATTCAAAAATTTTCAAAAAATTCATAAGTATTTCTTAGGGTTATATCTTTATGCTGTAAAAAAAATTATCAAAATTGTATGTCTGGTTTTCCCGCTTTATACTTGGAAAAAAGTAGTTTTTTAGAGTTTTTTTCGAAAACGAAAACATGAAGTTTGTTCAAACTTTGTCAAAATACTTTTAATTGTCACATATACCTTCTCAATTTTTTTCAAATTTTTTGAATTTGTAGTTTATTTTTTGGGGGGTGCAGATCAACCTTAAACAATATTTTTTTTCAAATATTTTTGGTTAAAATAAACGAAAATTTTTTTTTTTTTAAATAGGACACTACAGAATTTGACCCACTTTCCGAATCTGTTTTTATTTTTAACATAAAGTGTAACACAAAGCAGCTATTTGATATAAACTTTTAAAAAATTTCAAATTTCTGCTAAATGCAATTTTCTCTCCATCAGCACAGGGTGTCCTTGTCGGTAGATTCTGGATTCTCGCCAGGTAGGTAAAACCCTCGGAGGAGGATAAATAAAGTTGAATAACATTATTAGGGCTTATTCCGACTTGTGACAAACCAGTGTGTTTATTGTATTTAAAATAGGAAATGTTATATAAATCAGCACTAAGTACCTATAATTTTATTAAATTTTTATATGAATAGAAATATTTTCTGTTGATTTTCCATTTTCTTTCTAAATATTTATACTGTTTTTATAATAATACAAATGTTTCAGCATTTGCTTATATTAATAATTTATTATATAGAAACAGCGTAGAGTTTTGGTCAATCATACAGTACATTTTTTTTGTATTTCAATCATAATTATTATTTTCTTTTCTTCTTTACATGAGCTCAAAGTAATAAAAAAATTTGCAGTATTTGAATATGAAATTTAATTATTTATATTTATTGGTTAGCAACCTACCAATCGTAAAATCAAATACTGCTCAAACAATGTACAGTCTCGGAACCGAATTGATACTATGAAGACGACTACGGCAAGAAATAAGGACAAGCAAAAAACATCCAAAACCCAGATGAGAATTACTTGGAATATCAGATCACTCAATTCAAGCGACCAAGAAATAACCCAAGATTGAAAGAGAAAGAAATAGACATTTGTGTTCTACAACAAACAAAAAATAAATGAAAAGGTAAATCAAAAAGAAGGTGTAGCCTTACTAATACACCAAAGGTATCAAAATTACATCAAAGAGTGTCAATACATATCAGAAAGAATAGTAACATCAAAGATAAGAATGGAGAAGGAAAACCTGAACATTATCGGAGTATACGGCCCAAAAAATAATAAGCCTCAAACAACAAGGGAAGTGTTTTACGACCAATTACAACAAGTAGTAGATCAAGTCATAGAAAAGATGATAATTCAGAGCTAATTTGATTATAATAATTAAGGAACCTCATTTTTGCCATGTTAAGGAATGGGATTTGTATTTTTTGTTAAAAAATTTGCACAAACATTGTACCTTTACAGGACCCTCTACGAATTTTCAAAAATGTAGTTCAAATGGTGACTAGGAAGAACCTACAAATCCAAACCGAACAAGCAATTTCAAACTAATACAATTTTCTATATCTCCGGATCTACTCAATGGATTTTGATGATGCCCCTGATGATGCTGTAGAAAGCGAAAGTACTTGAGCAAGATTTGATTATTAAATTTGTGCTCGATATTTGCCTTAATTTTTCAACGTACATCCTAAAATGTCAAAAAGTCCATCATATTATCCTTCATGATCCATATTTCACATCCATATAAATAGTTATACACTATATTTCATCATCATCATCATCATCAATGGTGCTACAACTCTTCGTAAGTCTTTGCCGCGGTTACTATTGCCTTCCATGTTTGTCGGTCCTATGCCAGTGTTCCCATTGTCGCACTCCCTTTTTTCTCTAGATCTAGGAGTATATTTACATATAACAAATTAAATCCTTAGTTGTAAATTTTTGAAATAAGTACTCAGTGTACATCTAAGTTTCATAAATGCTCCTCATAAATCTCATAAATCTAAACTTTTGTACTCCATTCTTTGTTGACAATTAGTTGCATAGGGCCGACGTTTACTGACCATAAGCACACAAGTAAATTATCTTATTTTTTTCATTTGACAATAATAATTGTCTGTTAGATTAGCATTGTAAGAATTAAATTAGTCTCTTACTGAATGATAATAAACAACACATCAAACTTATTCTGAAACTATTTCTTGTGTCATGGTATATTTTATTAGATTTTGGTGTAATAAATCACAACCTCTCAAATTCAATATCAAAAATCAAAATTGGAAATGATAGCGTGACTAAATTATTCCTTCCTTCAAGAAATTTTAAAAAGAACTGATTTCTATTACTATCCAGTGCAAGGACAGTTATTTTGTTATTTATATCGAATAGAGAATATTGTTAGTTTGCGGTATGGACCCCAAAAAATATTTTATTCGAAAAGATTGATAAATATATGGAACTGTGGAAAAATATGCTACAAAAATTTCAAGATTTTTATTATAATTTTTATTTGAAACACCTTCTGAAGAAACATTAGACATAAATCTATATTTATATAGTTTCATTTTATCAATTTTAATGATCGTGATACTAATTAGATAAGATTTTTATTATAATTTTTATTTGAAACACCTTCTGAAGAAACATTAGACATAATTCTATATTTATATCTTTTCTTTTTATCAATTTTAATGATTGTGATACTAATCAAATTTTTATGATATATAATAATAACCTTTTTTTATAATTTTTATTTTCCGTAAACTTTAATCTACGTTAAACTTCAGACAGCCAATTTTTCCGTAAAAAAATAACAAATAAATTATGTATGAACATTTGTTACATTGTAAATTTATGAATAGATTATATTACTTTGATCTGTTATTATATTTACTCAAAACACCACTAAAGAGATTTATGGTCTTATTGTAAGCCAAAACCTGTCACTGCAGGGATTGTCTCGGTGTATAATCGGCTCGAGTAAAAGGTAAACGCATTTTTGACCTGGGCTTGAGAGAGATATCTAAACGAAGTTTAGAATATTACTTCATGAACAGATTTTGTTTTCGTAAGGAAAGAAATTTTTGAAATAGAGATAGCAAACTGAAATTTACCGTTAGGATTTTCGAGGATGAGCCTTAACAGGCTTCAGTTACGATTTTTTAATGATTATAATATTGTATACTAAAACAACTGTAGATGTATTATTTTTTTATTATATACTCTCAACAGTTTAGAGAAGAACTATATTTACATTTATAAATGAATATAATATAATAGGGCGTGTATATTATACCTATAACATCTTTTGTACATCAACATTAATAGTAATTCGAATATAATAATTACAATAAGGAATATCACATTATGAGTTATCTCAAAAACGTAACTACTTAAATATACACTTAGGATTAACACTTATTAAGATTATATAATACCAGGTTAAGTAGGGTGTATTTTAAAATTAGATTTAAACATTTCTTAGTTACTAGCCTACTGTATTTTTTTAAATAACAAGAAATAGAAAAAAATACAGGTTTTTTGTGATGGAAAACAAAGGTCACAAAAAAAACACTAGCTACACGATGGTCTAAAAATAAGAAAAACATGAAAACTAAAAAGAAATATTAGACTCATGTAAGACCTATATGAATTAATTGGAAAATTAAGTTTAAAACCAAACAACTTTGCTCTTGAAATCTGAGACGAATATAATTTATAAACAAAAATATATCTAAACTTTTCTCCTTTTTTATTCTTATTCATAATATTAAGACGTATAATACTAGGGTGTATTTTAAAATTAGATTCAAATATTTAATAGTTACTGCCTGCTGTATTTTTTTTAAATAACAAAAAATAGAAAAAAAGGTTTCTTGTGATGAAAAACAAAGGTTACAAAAGAAACCCTAGCATGACCATCATTTGAAAAAAACAAAAACGTGAAAACTAAAAAAATATTAGACTAAAGACCTATATAAATTAATTAAGAAATAAAAGTTTTTTATAATCAAAAGTAATTGAAATAAATTAGAAATATAACCAGAAGCAAAGGAATCATGGTTCCTGAGAACTTATTGAGGATAGTGAGGAATTTTAATAATTTAATTTAACCTTTTTTGTAAACCATATATTCTAAACATTATTAAGGAGTAGAAAGTATTAAATACGTAGGCACACTATAATTAATTTATTTGCAAATAAAGAAGAAATAACTCTAATATATTTGTCTCATTCCATATACATTATTAAATTAAATGCAGGCACATTGTAATGTTTATTTAAAGAAAAGAAATTATGAGGTAGATTACTTGTCTAATTCCTACGAAGCGAAGAAAAAATGTAGCTATTGTAAATGTTGCTAATGGACCTGAAATAAAAATTTAAGCAGTGTCTATTCATTCTAACAAAAAAGGTGGAGGTTCTAGAAATAGAATTCAGTTTTGCCAAAATCACTTACTCGAAGATTTCTAAAGCCTCAGTGATTTAAAACCACTGGATGCATCGCGTAAAATAAATATTGGGACCGTGCAAGTTCGGAACAGCGACACCTGGCGTCGTAAATCAGCAAAATTTACTGCGCTTTCATGTTAGATCGAGGTTACCGGATAACTGTCAACGACGTAGCCCCAAAAAAGAATAAGAAGAAAAAGTATGATTGAGGTTATAGCGGTATGTTATTAAAAGGTAAACGTTGTATGTAGTGTAAATACAAATAAATATATTATTAAATTACAGCATTACTGTTAATATGGATGCAATAATAAAACTGGATTTGAGAAAGTAAATCACCAAATAACTTTTCAACCAAGCACTGAGTCAAATGGAAAAGCTTTAGTAGTGGCAAATGTCAAAAAAGAATGAAAGAATTATGTGGAAGAATTAAGAAAAATAAATTACCATAAATAATGCGAATGCATAAATGCATAAATTAGCAGGTTAAGCCCATGATGTCATCATATTGGTTTGAACAATTAATTCTTTCCCTGTAAACTTTTGGACAGCGAATATATCTTAATGCATCTTCAGAAAAACTTGAACTTGATGCATTTTTGTAAACTTCAAAAAAATAAAATTTAATCATTAAACTTGATTTTTGGGTTAAAATGACTGCTAAGTCTAACTAAAGTTATGGAACTAAAATTTACACTGAAAAGTGAACTTTTATTTATTATTTATTTCAAACTAAATATTTATTATTTAGGTTATGTTACTTATGCTTTTTTATGATATAAATCCACTTTTCTCTTTGTAGTAATTTGTGCTTCGAAGTTGGAAACGAATAAAACTTAAATTGACAATTTTTTGTTGTATTTTTACAATTTATAACACAGCATTTCCTAAATCCCATTTT
Source organism: Diabrotica balteata (assembly GCA_918026665.1). Lineage (NCBI taxonomy): Eukaryota > Metazoa > Arthropoda > Insecta > Coleoptera > Chrysomelidae > Diabrotica > Diabrotica balteata. The sequence goes on along the minus strand of OU898280.1, from coordinate 77,182,373 downwards.
CTTCAGTGACGGAAGATGTAAATAAACAAACGAATATGTAATATGACAATTGACAATATTAATTTATGAAATCTATGAAATTTGCAGTAAAAAATGCAAGATTTCTCCGCTACTCGCGCACGATCGTTTCTTGTATCACATCCAAGTACTTGCAAGTCGCCAATACGTTACGCATCTGTCGACAGAGGGCGAAAGGCGAGTGTTCGCCAACTATAAAATATCTGGAACGTATAGGGAGAAAAGCCAACATTTAGGCTACCCCTACAGTTAGGTGGCATAGCCACAACTAAGAAATAACGGAAGGTATCTCATTACCCAGGGTACCTTTAGTAAAACTAAGATCATAAGTCTCCCCACGTCAGTCGTACGATGGGGAGGGGTGGAGGAACGCCTGGGGGTCAGATAGGTACCACTTCAATTAGTGAAGTGAGACCGGTTTGATCTTTGAGTATGTGGATCCCACCCATATGGTGGTATACACATGCTCCTAGGGGTAGGGTTGATCACCTCGTGTGTTATTGTGTGTGTGTGTGTGTGTGTGTGTGTGTGTGTGTGTGTGTGTGTGTGTGTGTGTGTGTGTGTGTGGTGTGTGTGTGTGTGTGTGTGTGTGTGTGTGTGTGTGTGTGTGTGTGTGTGTGTGTGTGTGTGTGTGTGTGTGTGTGTGTGTGTGTGTGTGTGTGTGTACTAAGCAATACCAGAGAACTAGGCAATAGTCCAAAGCTTTAAAAACCTTGCAGGATGTAAGTGCCGAGGTCGTATACCTAGACGTTCACAGATTGGCCATAGATACTGCCATTATAGCTAAAACAAAAAAGAAACAACGAACCACATAACAATGATGAATGGGAGAATTAGGAAACAAGTATTGAAAAATCATAATATCAGACCTTAAAAAGATAATAAGATGCTGGACAGAATTATGGTATGGCTTGGTACAAGTACTTGCAAAATAAAACAAAATAAAACAAAGAAATGTATCGGAAGGAAGCAAAAGAGATCTGAAGGTATCAGAAATCATGGAAACATTTTTTATTTAAATTAAAAATGATTTGCATGGAAGACAACTTTTGTTTATGAACTAATAAAACAAATGAATAGAATAGAAGAATTTACCGCTCATTGAGAATTTATTAACAGTGGTATAAGAGACTACCTAGGAATACGAACTTTATAATAAAATGAATAAAATAATGTCAGAACTTAGAGAGGCGATCAAAACGTCAAAGAATTGAAAATCAAGCAATAGGAGCCGAACAAATAAACATGAAACTTATACGATATGAAAGAGTTTTGCTACACTTAATGATGCTAAATCTAATAAACTAATGTTGGTTGGAATACAATATACCTAAAATGTGGTAAACAGACGGCACAAGTTGTATCACTCTTTAAAAAAGGCGACCTTAAAAATTAAAAAAAATCTAGTGGTATCAATCTAATAATACCATTTTTACAATATACTCTAAATTTATTGAGAATGAACCACAAAAATACATAAGCAATAATGGGTGACGAATAATGCGGTTTTCTAAAGGTCTGCTAACAAATATGTTTTCATTCTAAATAAAGTTATCAAGAGACTAATAGAAGATTTTACAAAAGTCTTGTGTATGGCCGATTGAGACCGTATGCGGAACAAATATTTGGAGAACATCAATGTGGATTCTGAAGGCTGAAGTCTACAATAGATCAGATCTTCATCTTAAGGCAAATCTTGGAAAAGACTAGTGAATTTAATATAGACACAGATAATCTTTTCATTGATTTTGAGAGTGTCTATGAGAACACCCATCGATAATTTCTGATCTATGTAATGAAAGAGTTTATTATTCCAACTCAACTCATTGATATAATAAAAGAAACACTTAAAGTGCAAAGCCAAATTCGAATTCAAAACGCATTACCAGATACAATCCATGTGAGAACGGGCCTACGACATAGGGATGCCCTATGCTGTATTCGTATTTTATTCAACATCATATTAGAAACAATAATTAGAGAGTCAAAAGTCAATACCAGAGGAACAATAATAACAAAAAGTGTACACATATTGGCATATGTAGATGATGTTGATTTCATAGCTAGAAGCGAAAGAGAGATGATAGAAGCATTTAATGCCATAGAAAGAGCGGCACAAAACAGTGGCCTAAACATGAATGAAATAAAAACAAAATCGACGAAGGCCAGCAAATTGACAGGCCAAACACACCTACAGAATCTGACCCTTGTATATGGATCAGAGACATGAACCCTGTCGAAAAGCGATGAGAACCTATTAGGTAAGTTTGAACGAAAAATCCTTACACAAATATATAAAAAGAAAATGCCATATGGTGCAGAAGATATAGTTTTGAACTATACACAGCATACAATGAACCCGAGGTCATAACATCCATACAGATCGGACATCTGCGCTGGATGGGCCATGTTGAACGGATGTTGGAGACTGAAGCACCAAAACATATGTAACGTTACAAACGTCTCATCTTTTTCTTGCCATCTGCTATTTGTTTAATTGTAATTTTGTAAAATGGCAAGCATGTAAACCAGCTTTGATGTTCCACCAATACAAGCTGTTCCTTATGTTTTAGTTTATTGACGATTTTATTGACCATATTCAAGAATTAATTAACCATATTTACGGTTTATTGGCTCTATTAATTGGCCGTATTATGAAAATTTATTGACCATTGGAGGATCTAACCACTTTATTGGGAGGCGACACTCACATGGTATAACTGCAGCTCTCCGGAGGACCTAACGTCTAATTGGGAAGCCACACCAGCAGTCCATGGGTGCCATCGATGTCATAAGTATCCTCCTCACTAATTCATGGTTAAGCATTGGCAGGGTTAATGGTTTTTGGTTAAGGGTTAATCATTTAATTCCTAGGTTAAGACAAGACGAACTCACACTTGAGTTACTGATCTAGGCGAAGCATATATTGTAAGCTTCCATGGTTGATTAAGGTATTATTTTTATAATAGTACTTTAATTATTTTTGATAGTCCTATCGCTACACATATAATAAGGCAAAAACCATTAAAGAGAAGGCCAAAGGGAAGACCCAAACTTAGATACATGGAACAAGAGAAATAAGATCTAAAAACACTTAAGATTAGCAACTGGAGAAACAAAGCGAGGAACAGAACAGAACGGCGGAAAATCCTAGACCAAGCCTGGACCCAGAAAGGGTTATCGAGCTACTGATGATGATAAGGACATTGAATTTAAAGATTTTAAACAAAAACTTTAATCATGCTCATAAACACAAACCATTTAACATTACGGAATCCATACGGAATTACGAAAAAAAGATCCATACAAAAACTTACAAATTATATCTAGTTTGTAAGATTTTCAAAATGAAAAGATCTACAAAGAATACGAAAGTTATATCGTTTGAGGGTGCATACACTAAAATAGCATTTCTTGACCATCCACTAGAACAAGTGAGTCATTTTTATCAACAAATTAACAAACATTTTTTTCGGAGAATGTTTGTTACTTAACTATCGAGAAAGATAGAAAGAAAGAGAGAGATATTAATAACAATATTGTTATTGGTACGTTTTAGAAACGTGAAACCCTCTGTACTCTGCTGATCGGTTTTAAATAACATTTATAGATATAAATAATTATACATATTCTATCTTTATCCGATTTTATTTCTCTTTATTCGATTTAATGTACTGTAGTGGTACTTTTATTGAACGGGCTCTTCTAGATGATATTTTAATTTAATCTGCATCTAATTTAAAAATACTCCCTTTTTGTCCTGAACACTTCTTAATAACAAAACAATTTTTGACCACACTTATCGCTTCTTATGTTAAAAATACTTGATATATATCTTATAGTTACGATTATTTAAATTTAATCATATTTTTTACATGAAAAATATTACATACAATTTGTCGCACCTTGCGATTCGCTTGTGATTATCATAGAGGGTGTCAAAATGTCATTTTAACAGTAAACACTTACTTATTAACTATATACAATTTGCAGGTTTTATTAACTGGGTCTTATAATTCTATATAATACTGTATGTTTAACTATTTTATAAAATATAAGATAACATAAGTTAAGAATTAAATATCCCAATACCCTGTATATTTACTATTAAGCTAATTATAAGACTATAATACAAAGAAAAATGTATCAATTATGTTACAAAATAGTTTGTAGACGAGACCTCTAATATAATTTAAAAATAAGAGTCTAGCCCTTTCAGAACCAAAGACGAGTTTACTCGCAAAAAATTTTCGTGCCGGTCGGACCGGAGACGTACAAACTCGCATTGATGGAGGCGTATGTAGGAACCGAAAACTATCTGATTTATTGACATTCCTCTATTGGTCAGATTAAGTTGACCACGTCCCAATGAAAAAATATGGAATCAACAATTACATTCCTAGTTTTGGCGCGCTTCAAGCGGAGACACAGAGAATATGACAGTGAAGCATGCGGGTCTAATAGTGATGAGTACTATTCATTGAAATACGTTCAGAGTTTTGACGCGCTTCAAGCGAATACACAGAGAACATGACAGTAAAGCACGCGAATCTAATACGGATGAGTACTTTTCATTGAATTTTGAGAATGGCTATGACGTGATCCTTTGTTATTAGTTTTATGTAGGAGCAGTAGGAGTTTCAACTTGTTTGTGCAGTAATTGAGTATTATACTGTATCCAGACATTTAGTGTCTCATTATAAGAATTATTTTAATAACAGCTGTAAAACTAAATAATCCCTTGTAAATACTCTATTGTTCGATTATTATCACACCTACACAAGCTGCCAGGACCGGCTACTTTAAAAGTCTGCTTTTAATGAAATTGGTTGTTAAGTCGTTTGAGTATTCAGTTTGTGCAAAAAATTAGTTGATTATTATATAAGTGTTTATTTTAAAATTTAGAGTGTGTACACTTGCCGGTGAATCCACGTAAGTCAAATTTACCTTTATTGTGACACAGATTTGATATAATATTTATGTGATGTAATATTTATACTCGTTTTGTGTGTGTGTGTGTGTGTGTGTGTGTGTGTGTGTGTGTGTGTGTGTGTGTGTGTGTGTGTGTGTGTGTGTGTGTGTGTGTGTTTTGTGTTTTTTGGCACTGGTTTTCACAACCAACTGACCAGTCAAATTCATAATGTTTTTTTTTAGACTACAACTTATCACTAACTCAGAGGAGTAATGTGTAGTGTCTGTGTTGAGTAAATATCTTGTTACTTTAGTAAAGTCGACTTCATTGTCTTTACAAAAAGACGCTAATTGTATCCGAACGTCTGCGGTCCCTCCGGTGAGTAACGATTTACTCGTTTTTAAAGATTCATATCAAAGGTTTATGTTAACTTGTTATGTGTAAGTTTTCCGTTTCATGTCTGAAAAAGTTGGCAAGAAATGGGAAGTTTCATTATTAATTTCATGAAGAAAAAAATGATTCTTCAATAAAGGTTATGCATCACATAGGAATCATTAATCAATAATCTTATAAAATATTAAGTGGTAGATAGGAAAAATCAAAATTATTAATTAATACCAAAGAGGAAAGTGATTTTAAAATTAGATATGCAAGAAAATGTAATTTTAAAATGTTTGTAGGTATTGAAAATTATGTCCAAGTTTAGATTAATGGCCTTCTAATAATTAAATATTACATTTAAAGTAAAAAGTAAATAAAACAAGACTTTTGCATTTGTTGATGTATTATGAATAAGGTAAATTAGAAATGGAATTAAAAATTAATGCACCTACTGGCACATTATTAAAAGACTATGAATCTAAATTTAAAATTTTATTCTGTACCTAAATTTAAAAGCCTTTCACTTTTAAGCATAAATCAATATTTTTGATTTTCGCTGTATACCACTTAAAATTTGATAAATTTGATTATTGATTATAGATTTCTATGCAAAGTAGAATTTTTATGAAAAAATTTTTTTTCATGAAATTAATAATAAAGAAATTTCCCATTTGTTTCCAACTTTTTCAGACACACTTAGATACCTTACTAACAATATAAAAAACTTCTTCCCTTACATGGAATATCAAATATGATCATATACAGCTATATGTGAATATAACTACATTAATTAATTTTCATTTTCACTTCACTATTTTATTATTTCACTGTAACATAACAAAAATTGATTATTATTACTTTCAAAATTTGGTTATATTTATTAAAGAATCGACACAGAAAAATATAATAATTAATTAATTCTAATACTACATCAGTTTATGTATTTTTTCTCTTAATTATCTAGATATTTATTTAAATTAAATATGTAATGTAAATGCTAAATAAAATATAAAATTCTTAAAGCCGGTCCTTTTTACTATTTACCTGAAGAGGCAAATCTCTTTATAGTTTCGCTTTTATCAGCGGGATACTTTTAAATCCTGCATAAGTCAATTCTTATAATTGTGAACCAACTTTACCGTAGATATCGCATAGATAAGAGGTTATCGTTGGATTAATAATGGCTCGTAAATATTTGACGGAACAAGAACTATATGATTTATCAAATCAAAGTGACGATGAAGATTTTACGCGTCTGGAAGATCAGCTTGACGGTTGGGACAACGACGATAGTGAAAGAGATTGTGAAATTGCAGAAAATAATTTAGTACTAGCCAAAGCTGAGGTACTTTGTGACGAAAATAGTTTAGCTGCTAAGAAGAATCAAAATAATCAGGAAGATAATCCACCACTTAGCAAAAAAAAGAAAACTGATAAGCTGGAAAACAAGTTTATTTGGAGCAAACTTGACCTCAAACCTTGTTTAGAATACCTTGATATTGATTTGATTGATTTTGATTTGCATCTCAAAACCTATTTATTTCCATAAATATACTTAAAATAATACTAAAAAATATAACATCCTTTTTTTCTTATTGTGCTGTGCTGGTCCTAGCTTTCGTGGAGGAGGAGCTCTGAACTGAGTAGTGGCTCTTCTGTACTCCACGGAAGACAGACTGGACGGGGGATGTCGTCAACCTCGACACGGCACGTCCCATATGGCTGATAGGGAAAGTTCCTGCAGATATGCAGGACAGGTACGAATAAGGCATTGCCAAATAAGTACCCGCGGATCAACTGAGGATATCTCATTAGGCAGCAGTAATGTCATTACTGGATTTAAGGCTATGGGAAGTAAAAATCCTGTAGGCTTAATTCCAGATACTCACAGGCGTCAGTAACATTATGAGTTAAGCGGCTATGATACTGCGACAACAGCGGCGTCTGACCCAGAGTGGGCGGCTGCAAACAGCGTCTGTTCCCAGAGTGGGCGGCTGAAACGATAACCTTGCCAACACGCAGTGGCTCTCGTGGTATTGAACTTGGCCAAAAACCCCTACAAATGTCAAATTTTAAAACGAAACGGAAACTACCCCAGGTGAGTAGACACTCTCACACTGATTTATCAGTGTGTCCCAAGGATTCTGGGGGGGGGACACAAATTTGACAAGAGCATGCTTTAAAAAACAAACAGTTCTCAAAATTGCAACCATGAATACTAGAACTCTACTTTCTGATGAAAGCTTTAAAGAAATGGAAGAAGAATTAGAAAAGATCAGGTGGGACATCGTCGGAGTTAGTGAAGTGAGAAGGCCTCGAGACCCTAAAATCCGGTCACTTGTTTTACTATCACGGAGAACAACATAAGTCAGTAGGAGGCGTCGGATTCTTCATAAACAAACAGCTAGCAGGAAATCTAAAAACTGTCCAATCAGTATCCACTAGAGTTACATATGCCACCTTTAAAATAAATACTAGATATAATCTAAAACTTATCCAAGTCTATGCTCCAACAACAGAATATACAGACGAGGAGATCGAAGTCTTTTATGATGATTTAAGTACAGCCATCACAAACAACCGCACACATTTCACAGTTATATGTGGAGACTGCTCTTGGAAATTTCGGAAGTCAGGGACGGAACGACCGTGGCGACACTCTTTTAAACTTCCTACTAGAGAAAAACCTATTCCTAATGAACAGTTACTACTACAAGAAACCTCACCGCAGATGGAGGTGGAAAAGCCCAAATGGGAACACGACAAACGAAATCGATTACTTTATCACTGATAAAAGATACATATTTACAGATGTGACAGTGCTAAATAAATTTACGAAATCAAGCGACCATCGTATGGTGAGAGCCACCATTGTGTTAAATACCAACTATGAACGACACAATATGATAAAAAAGAAGCAAATAAACAGTTGGACACATCCAAACAACGAACAAAATTTTGAAGATCATATCGGTAAATTCCTTCAAGAAAATTCATCAACAAATGATATTAACATTCTAAATGACATAATAGTAGAAGCAATAATAGAAGCTGAAAAGAAGTGCTGCCCAAAAAGCGTGAAGGAAGAAAAAATTAGTCTGGAAACACAGAAAAAAATGGAACAAAGAAGAATACTGAGAAGCGTCGAAAACTCTAGTAACGACGATATAAATAGAATGAACAAGGAAGTATCAAGAAAAATCAGAAAAGACTTAAGAAAATACAAAGATGAGAAAATCATCAAAACCATTGAGGAAAATAAGAGTATGAAAATAATGAGACGCAAACTCACAAATGGAAATAAACAAATAGTCAAACTCAAGGATAGAAATGGCAACATCACATCAAACAGAGAATATTTGTTACAAATTGTGGAATCATTCTATGAGACATTATATAGCAACCAATCGACTAGATATAGTCGAATATCAACAGAGGAAGGTTCAAAATCAGGGTTCCGAAGATATTCCAGAGATCTCCTTAAGCGAAATTTACAAGGTCCTAAAAAAGATAAGAATAATAAAAAAAAATAAGAAGAATAACAAAGCTCCGGGGGAGGACGGTGTCGTCACGGAAGCGATAAAGATAGGAGGCTCAGTACTGATAGCCAAAATTCAAAAGCTCTTTAATCTATGCCTATGGAATCAAAATATCCCAACAAAGTGGAATAATTCAATAACTGTACTCTTACACAAAAAGGGAGATATAGCAGACCTGGAAAGATACAGACCAATCAGTCTCCTTAACCATCTTTATAAATTATACACCCGAATAATAACAAATAGATTAGAGACAAAGCTGGATTTTTACCAACCTCGGGAACAAGCTGGTTTCCGCCCTAATTACAGCACAAACGATCACCTGCAGTGCCTAAAAACCCTAATAGAAAAAACTAACGAATATAACCGTCCCTTGGCATTGATATTTGTAGACTTTAAAAAGGCGTTTGATACAGTGGAACTACCGTCCATCTTAAGAGCACTACAGGATTGCAGGATCGACCACAGATATTGTAATATAATTAAAAATATATATAAAAATGCCACAAAAACCATAAGTCTATATTCTGCAACTAATAAAATAAAGATAAAAAGGGGAGTCAGGCAAGGTGATACCATGTCACCAAAGCTGTTCATTACCGTTCTTGAGTATGCATTTAAAAAACTAACATGGCAACAAGAAATATCCATCGGTGGAGAAAGATTAAACCATCTACGTTTTGCGGACGATATCGTGCTTCTGTCAGATAATCTGGGAGAGATCAAAGACATGCTCCAAGAACTGAATGACATACTACAAGAAACTGGGCTGGAGATAAATTTCGAGAAAACCAAAATGATGACCAATATGGTTCCCAGCGAAGAGATACAGATCAATAACAACAAGGTAGAATTAATCGATAAATACACATACTTGTGTCATGAAATTAGAATAATCAGAGACAACCAAACCTGCGAGCTAAATAGACGAATCATGTTGGGATGGGCGGCATATGGACGGATGAGAGACATTTTTAAAACAAATATCCCAATTCACCTGAAAAGGAAGGCATTTAAGCAATGCATCTTACCAGTCTTGACCTACGGAGCAGAGACCTTAACTTCTTTGAAAGCTACTGCCGAAAAACTGAGAGTAACACAAAGGCGAATGGAGAGATCAATGCTGGGCCTGACCTTGAAAGATCGCGTAAGAAATGAGGAAATACGCCGACGAACTGGCGTAGACGATATTATACTGCGAATCAATAAACAAAAGTGGAGGTGGGCTGGACGTGTTGCTAGAATGGAAGACGGAAGATGGACGAAGAGATTATTGGAGTGGAGACCAAGAGCCGACAAGCGAAGTCGAGGCAGACCACCCACCCGATGGACCGACGACCTAAGGAGAATAGAAACAAACTGGATTGCAGCAGCTAGATATAGAGAGAAGTGGAGACGTTTGGAGGAGGCCTATATCCAACAATGGATGTGAAAATTCGGCTGGATGATGATGATGATTTCGATTTTGATTTTCTTCTCAAAAATTATTTATTTCTATAAATATACTTAAAATAATACTAAAAAATATATCATAATTTTGATTCTTATTAATAAAATTATATTTTGATTTTGATTTGCTTCTCAAAAATTATTTATCTTCATATTTCATATATAAAATAATATTAAAAAATATATTATCTAAAACCGCGTTTGTGGACCAAAGCCGAATAAACTCGCAAGCACGTCGGCTACGGTCCAGCGAGCACAACCGCCTGAAATCGGTGCAGTCCTGAAAAGGCTAGGAGGAGAAGTCGAGTAGGTATGTACTTTCAGGTCCCCTCGGTACTTTGACCTTTGATGCTTAGATTCGATTTTTTGATGGTACCAAGCTGAAACCCCGCCAGATAATTTACTATTAACGATTTAATTGTTTAAATGATTGTATCTTCTAAATTGTAAGAGACACTTAATGTTACCAAAATGAAAATTATTACTTTTGAAAAACCAAACAAAATGGCGTTTGGTAATATCTGATCTGATTGTTAGAACCGGAGTTATAACAAATTTGGTGAAAAACAATTGCAAAATATTAACTGCAATTATTTCTTACAATTTTAACTTGCAATTAACTTTCAAATCCTATCATTTGGTAAAGCTGAAACAAAAGGTAATTGTTTCAGCTTTAATAAAAACTTTGCAAAAATACTTTAAGTATATTAAATAATAAAAAAGGTATAATAGTTAAGCAATACAATTTTTACTTAAAAGTTGCGAATTAATTTGTTTCTAAGACATTTAAACAATATTAATCCATGATACTAAGACTTCCAAGATAAACCCACTTCGCAATCGAATTTTGTACATCGACGCGCATGACGTCAATTGGTGATAAAAGTCACTTTTATCACCAACCTTTTTTCATCACAGTCGGTAAAACATATATGGAAAGAAAGGGGTTTTTGTTTAAATATTTAGAATATTAAGGGATGTTAGGTACAATATCTGCAATTAAATCTTAAAAATATGTTATATATACATCTCTGTTAGCCTAGCAATGTTAACTAAAATTATATAAAAAAGTAAGAACTAAACATCCTTTTGCAAATGGAAATTTATATACAATGGATTGATTTATTAAAATAAAAATTTAATACAACTGATAAAATAAAATACACTGTAATAATTTACAAGTTTATTTAACAATTTATTTTACAATTTTTAATATTTTCTTCTTCTTAACTTTGGATGTTTCTTTAATATATCTATTCAATTTTCTAATTTTAAAATATAATTTACACCTTTACTAACATTACATCTGAACACAGCTAAATCCATTAGCGATTTTAAATAATTCTTGGTTAATTTTAATGACCCTTTGTTAAAATTGTTAAAAATATGGTCCAGTTCATTACTTCTTCTTCTTCTTAAGGTGCCGTGCATTTCTGCGTAGGCGTCCACCGTACATCGTCTTGTCAGGTGAGATGTTAAATATTCTGGTTTAAATAATTCTGTTTTTAGCAGCATTGCGAAGCATTTCATAGCTGTGGATTCCTGTCCACACACATTTAATTAGAAAATCTGGATATGGTTTAAGTAAACCTCCTTCGGAAAGATGGTTTACCCAGTAAACCGATGTCAACGTACAAGATAAACGATAAAACAAAACTAAATCTCAAGGTTAGTAGATATTTAAGTAGATACTTAAATATCTACTAACCTTGACTAAATCTGACAAAACTCCATACAACACAGAACATTTCTGTTGTCATTTGTCGCCAAGTGACGTCACACGACTGATCGCGTGCGCGTGGGTTTATCTGTAGTTTATAGTATCATGATATTAATCTATATACTTTGAAAATCTGGCTAGTGGAAGTTATATAACAATTCAAAACTAACATTTAAGCTTTGGTAAATGTATCTATGTTAACTTTTGACCAATAATATAAATATGGAACTTTCAATAATGTGCTCTGGACCCCTATTCACTAACTTAAGTGAGTGGTCGTGTAGGAGTTCTCTCTCACAATGTTGCTTTAATGCGCATGTCAGTCTCCCGAAATCCGTATTCACGAAAATGTAAGAGAACGCTCATATACTCCTATGCGAGTACTCTACTACTCTACTGGGTAAAACTAAGAGAATTGGTGAATTTTAAGAGAATGGAGAAATCATAGATGACAGAAGGCCAATAAAATGAATAAGATTGTATATTGTTTGTATACAATACATACAGTTTATATAAAAGAAAGGTTATTGAAATTTTAAGAAGGTCGTTGACTTCTATTTGAATTTGGTCTTTATATATTGTTTTTTTAATCGATGATGACAATATAATAATGTTAATGTTAATCGCCGATGTTGAAGAGGTGGAAGAGCAAGCTGAAAATAATATACCACGTCTCTATTTCCAACGGGAAGACCCTTTTTTAATGTTTTTTTGTTGTTTGTTTGTGTTTTAATGACTGCGGACACTAAATCCATTCGCCAATCTTACAATTTGAGGTGTAGTGTGTGTGTGTGTGTGTGTGTAGAGTAATTGTCTTGATACTTAGCAAAGTCGACGTCATTGTCTTTGCTAAGAGACGCTAATTGTATCCGAACGTCTGCGGTCCCTCCGGTGTGTACCGATCACACAAGGATAGAAATTATTTTCATTTATTAATTTTTTTAATAAACGAAAATTTCCACCCAGGTGGGATTCGAACTCACGACCTTTAGGTTTAAAGGCAGGCGCTCTTACCACTGAGCCACAGAGGGGGTATCTTTTTTAATGTTATCTGAGGTGAATTTTATTAAATATTTCCGTCTCAATAAGGACAGCTTTATATATCTTTATGAAAGCTTTTTTGTATGCGAAAGTTGCAGTAAATTGCCTCCTACGCAACTCTTCATGTTGCTCCATGAAAATAATTAATAATTTCTTTTGTGCCTCACACAATATTTTTTTAATATATAACTAAAAGTCCTTAAATATATAGTTTATAATAATAACGAGAATTGACAAGAAAAGTGATACAACTAACCTAACAGCAAAAACTTTGCTTCTTCATTTCGTTTTATCGTGAATATGGTTGTAGCTAGGCCTACAGTAGGTACAGTTGAACTAAATAATAGGTCAGAGTTACTAGTTCGCTTTGGCAACGCTGGGTAAAATGTAGTAGACTCGCTGAATAGGTTTTTTTAGCACCATGTGAGCGATGATCAACAGAGTACTCACACCGATGAGTTTTCGTGCACGAGCACCCTCACGAGTTGCAGAATACGCACCCTGAGGCGCACGGTCAGCTCGCAGCGCATACGGGCAAGCGTAAACCGTACGCGTGTGTCAATTTTCAGAGTCAAATTTCAATACGGCTCAATTTTGTTTAAAACTCTTATAACCAAATTAATTAACCACCTTTTAACGAAAAGTTTGACTATAAAGTGCTAAAATTTATTTATAATGACAAAGTAATATGCATCAATGGATCTTTATAGAATTTACATCGAATTGGTTTGTATTCGCTGCGAGCTGACCGTGCTCCTGACAGCGCGTTATTAAAAGTTCAATAGTTTGGTTAAAAAACATAGAAACATTTATCAAATCTTAAAATGTCCATTTTAAGTTGTTCTGTCACTTCTATTAGCCAGATTTTTGTTTATAGCTTAATTTTGTCCAAATATCTTAAATAGACGTTTTTTTAATAAAGTTTTTAAATTATTTTAACGTTTTTGTTAATAAAGATAAAGTAATTTTCCAGTTTTGTCCCATAACATTTTTTAAGGGCAAAACAATAAAACTGAAAATGAGGGTTAAAGAGTTTTAAAAGTTAAAGCACGTACGAAAGCTGAGTTATTCTTGGAAAAGCTCCTTTTATGGCCTATTTTGCAATGGTTTTTTCATGTTCTAATAATCAGATCAGAGTTTACCAAATGCCTTTTTCATTTTATGCCAAAACAATTTTCATTTTACTTACATTAACAATCTCCAGCAATTTTGGAGGTACAATCATCTAAAGAGTTAAATTGTTAATAACAAATTATCTGACCCCTTTCCAGCTTACTACCCTAGAAAAATCGAATTTACGCACCAAAAAACAACATAACAGTCAAAGTATCGAGGGGACATAAACGTGCATACTCTACCCCCTAGATCCTAAAGTATAATATGTATATAATATTATATTTATATTTGAACATTATATAATGCGAAACATGATGGTGGATGAAATAAAGAGATAATATATTACCGACCATGGGAATAAAGATAGTAATAAAGTGAGCAAAGAGAAATGTAGCAAGAAAATCTTAAAAAAGTGATCAGTGACAATAATATTACTATGTAAGAAATAAATTAACCCACAACTTTTTAGCGAAATGTTTAATGTTTAATTGTTTTTGTTAATAAGGATATAGTAATTTTCCAGTTTTGTCCAATGAAGTTTTTTTAAAGGTGAAACAATTACATTTAACATGGAAAAGCCCCTTTTAAGGCCCAATTTTTACTCATGTTTTAACAATCGGATCAGAGTTTACCAAACGCCTTTTTGTTATTTTTGTTCAAAAGAAACAATTTCCATTTTGGTTAAATTAACTATCTCTACCAGTTTTGGTGTTGCAATCATCTAAAGAATTAAATTTTTAATAACAAATTATCTGATGGGTTTTCAGCTTGGTACCCTCAAAAAATCGAATTTACGCACTAAAAAACATCAAAAACGCCAAGGTACCGAGGGGATATAAAAGTGCATACTCAACCCCCCTAGCTCGTAAAGCATAATTTATAATATTATATTGACATTTGAAGGTCATATATCAGGAAGAATGATATATAATCAGGAAGAATTGGATGAAAGAGAAAAGCAAAGGGCTGAACAAGAAAATAACCTATATTTTAAGAGGGTCGATGGTAAAGAACTCTATGTAATCACGGAGCAAATGGCAAAAGAAGTTTTTTTAAAGTTACACTGTGACAACGGACATATTGGAAGTAGGAAGGTGTGGCTTATGTTCAGGGAGAACTACATTTGTCGACAGGACTATACAATGGCCAAAGAGGTGACTCGAAATTGTGTGACATGCCAAAAGTGTAAAAGTAGGAACTTTAAAAATGAAAACGTCACAAAAAACGTCGTAGCTCGGAAGAAACTGGATATTGTTGCTATTGATATGTTGAGCGATTTGATACCAACAACGCAAAGGAATAAACACATACTAGTTATGGTGGATCTTTTCTCAAAATATGTTAAATTGTACGCATGCAGAACCACAAAAGGAATTGAAATACTTAGGAAGACGATTTTACAGAAACAGTGGGAAGACCAGACAATATTTTATTGGACAATGCGACATACTATAGGAATAAAAGTTTCAAAAGGGAATTAAGAGAGAGACTCATCGATACAAAATTTATAAGCATCCGTCATCCACAGAGCAACCCATCGGAGAGTCTTATACAAGAAGTCACAAAATTTCTACGAATTGCCGCGGAAGAACATCATTGACATTGGGACAGAAAAGTGTTTGAGATCGAGACCTATTTGAATTGTGCTCCAAATACGGTTACCAAAGAGACGCCTTTATATATAATGAAAGGAACAATGCCTACAAGAACGTGGGAAGACACCGCTCCCAGACAATACGAAGAAGTGATCGAGGTGGTTCAAAGAAGATTGAGACGAAGTGGAGAGAAATATCTCCAAAGACAAGAGAGGACCCGAAGAAAAAGGCCGATCACATTCCAGAAAGAAGATAAAGTCTTAGTGAAGGCACTGAGGGTGTCGAATTTACAAAATGGTATTTGTCATATAGGGTCAATACGGAAAATGGGGTAAATAGTTATGAATTAGCACACATAGAGAAAGGCAATATACGGGGTATTTTTAACATTCACGACATATATCAGTATCATGAGTAGATTTTAATAACATAGTGAAATAATTTGATCCTGGAAAACTTTTGTCATTTTTAAAATTTAACAAAGAATTTTCGGCAGATCAAATGGCGGGGATTTGTTATGATATGTAAAATCGAGAAAAATATTGGTTTGCTTAAGTCGAATAGTATATAAAATAAAAAGTCATAGTCGAATAAAAATAAGTCGAATAATAAACTACAAACATTTCGAAGAATGAAAGTCTTTTATCTTTGTATTACCTATATTAAACAGAACGTAAGATATGCATAAATTATTTTCTTTGTAAAATATATTTGAGTGACGTGAATGGGCTTAAGTGAAATCCTAGATAATGGAAGCGGATTTTCCAAATAAATTTGTGCAGTAATTAGGACAATTTAGAAGGATATGTTGTTGTTAGTTCATAAGAATTGGTAGAAAAGGATTAGTTTGTAAATAAGTTTTAGGAAATTTTATAATTGTAGGTAAAAATTTGTTTGTGTTTTTGAAATGAAGAAATGGGAGATGTATGATGCGTTTTGATTGGATGAGAGTGAAAAAGGTGGGATGGTTGGTTTGAGAATGAGACTTTAGTTAGTTTTTGAAGAAAAAAAGATAGTCAGTTGGTTTTCAAGTGTGAAAGGTGAACAGTCATTGTTCTCTGGTGGTTCCCGAGAGGTAGCAAGCAGTACTGTTGAATGTTAGTGAGTTTTTTGTGGAGTTAGTGTATCTGACAGAAGCTGATCCAGCAAAATATTGTAAGTCATATTTTTCTACTTATGGTTTCTGAACTGGTTCGGTAGCTTAATGCGCCAATATGAAAAGGACCGTGTTTTAAGTCAAATGTAATTTACTTTGGGTAAGGATTCTATGTACTGAATGACGAATAGTACAGCATTGCGAAGTCACGAAATCACATACATTAGAAAAAAATAATAAAATCTCATATATATATATATATATATATATATATATATATATATATATATATATATATATATATATATATATATATATATATATATATATATATATGTATATATAAAGGAGTACGACCGTCAAACAATTATTCAATGCAGTAAGTTTCAAAAGAAAAATTCTTTTGATCAACGAGGATATCGGTCAAAGGAGAAATAATACAGGGAAATCACAGTTCCATTCTTATATTTGAAGACGTTTCGCTTGTGGTGTTCACAAACTTCATCAGTTCAAATAAATGTAGAGTGAAGAATAAAAGGTGTTAAACAAACACACCATTCTTTTTGGTAACTGTGGTCAAGACATTAAATTGTTGGTAAAATTGTAGCTTGAAAGTTTCTGTGTAGTAGCATTCGTGTTTTTCAACGCACTGGCACAGAGATAACAATTCAGCTCTGTGCCAGTGCGTTTTAGTCACTTTGTTATTTTATTTCTACATTTGACTGTTGTAAGTTAGTTTTTTACGTGTAATGTTGACGAGTTTTTTAGTAAGCTTGGTAGTAGTTTTTTATTCTGTCGTTCATTTGTAAATCAAACTTTTTCGCTTTGAAAAACACGAATGCTACTACACAGAAACTTTCAAGCTACAATTTTACCAACAATTTAATGTTTTGACCACAGTTACCAAAGGGAATGGTGTGTTTGTTTAACACCGTTTATTCTTGACTCTACATTCATTTGAACTGATGAAGCTTGTGAACACCACAAGCGAAACGTCTTCAAATATGTATAAGAATGGAACTGTGATTTCCTTGTATTATTTCTCCTTTGACCGATATCCTCGTTGATCAAAAGAATTTTTACTTACTGCATTGTATATATATATATATATATATATATATATATATATATACTGCCCTGTTAAGAATAACATGCATTGTATATATATATATATATATATATATATATATATATATATATATATATATATATATATATATATATATATATATATATATACTGCCCTGTTAAGAATAGAAGTCGTAACTGACAAAATCCCTATTTTGAGATATTCGTTGTTTTAGATTTGATTAATTACCATCAACTGTAATGACTCATTAAAAATCTTGTTACAACATAGCAATATATTTTTTGAGTACAAATTTAATGAGCAATTTTTTTTCAGAGTATTTGAAATTAGAGTTTTGATAGATATGACATTTAATCCTAAAAAAATATAAAAATAAGGTAAAGTAAAAAAGTCTTATCTTAATCAAAGTTATAGTTTATTAAGATAAACAAAATTACATAAAGTCATAATTAGTTTTTAATAATCTAAAGCTCCAGGTTTTATTAAAGTTGGTAAATTATTACAAAACATTTGTCTGCTCTAAGGTATATGTCCACACAGTTTGGATATAATTAGTTGTTTTCTTTCAGTCGTTAAGCCACTAGGAATGGACTTGGGTGAAGGTTTTATCATTCCCTGGTTTGAAATTTTTAGATTTATAATGTTTACTTAACTTCTTGTCTCCGAGGTGAAGCTGATTTTGTACGAGAAAATATATTAACCTCTAGAAAAATTAACTGAACCATTTGATTTAGGTATGGCCTGGGATTAATTTTATTCAGTTTATATGCAGAAGTAGGTACCATCTTGCCATCTAAAAAAGTCAGCTTATTTCATAACAATTACTTTAGCATTACTTGCTGCATTTGCTGGTGCATCTGAAAAGTTTTTAAAATCGTATATATTACCCAATTGCTTCATGGAGCGTTTTACTTGGTGGTGGAACGAGTCCGCAGCCATGAAGGTATGACCAGGCTCATAATACTTAATACCTACTTAATTTTTTAAGTGCGATATCCTCGGAGTTTACAATACACATAAATAAATTTAACGAAGCTCAGTTTTTATTTTAAGCAGAGCAATTGTCAAGCTATATTATAACATTTTTAGCGTCTCGATGAGACAAAAAAATTTATAGAATGTGCTGGCAATATCCGACTTACTCCGTCCGGCTATTCCTTTGTGCCATAAAGTAGCAGGCAGTTGATACTGTTGGCTTTCTAGCAGTGACATCAAAACTTTTATTATATCAAATAATCTCCTTAAACATATCCATTCTCGGAAGCACTATGACCTAGAATATCACAACAAAATAAAACATTTTTAATTAATATAATATTTTATTACATTTTGCAATTCCGCTGAAACTACCATTGATGTATTGTCCCATTTACTTTTTGCAGACGAGTCAGTTTGATATTCTGATCTGGCAGCAGTGTATTTATTTTGATGTACACCAAAGTTGGTGCATTCCCCACAATGCATCCTTTTTGTAAGACGTGGATTTTGAATGCAAGTTAAATGATTCACACAAACAGTAATTTTCGTGTCGTAATTTTACAAATGAAATATTTAAAGTTGCGACAACTTTTCGATATAAATAATACAAAAACTTGATATTTGGAAATTTTTTAATAAAATTCTGGTACATCATTTTTATTATGATGTCACTGAGAAGATAACGTCGTTCTGGTGCGTGTTCCCGACGGTAGTGTGGTTCTGTGGGTTTGAAAGATTCTATATGTTCTTTAATAATATTTGGATGTATTTTAATTTTTCCTATCTTTCCTTGTTTATTCCTGTTGACCGTCACTTTTAAATTTGTTTTAGTAAGGGTATCTCCACTAACTCTGTCATTTTTCTTTTCATATCCCAGCGTTATCATAAAAATATTTTGCAAACGCTTTGTTTGCATCCGTCATTGTCTTTTAGGAAATATAAAAAAAAATTTCGACCTTCTAGACATAACATTAGCTGTGGTTTTCCGTTTGGTTACTTGTTCAGATGCATTATTAAAAATAAAAATTTTCTATTCATATTTTTGCAATTTCCAAATTTCTTCATTTATTTCTGTTTGTCTCGCTTCTGTAATTTTTTCGGAACATCTTCTCTTGTAAGAGATACAAGATGGTTTTACACCGTGATTAGAAATTGCGGTTGATAAGTTTCTTTTTTTTTTTTCATTGCTAGACTCTCCTTAAATTTCTTTCGTTTAAGGATTTTCCCTATTTTAGTTAAATTGTCTTTTTCTGTCCTTTTAACAGACACATATTATTATATCTACCAAGATTTCTTGAATAAAAGGGAGACTGTCTTCCTTACATCCTTCTTCACCTTTGGAATCAGATTCTCCAGGAACAACATTTGTAGCTCTCAAAGTTATATCACTAATAATCTTCACTTTATTTAAACTCTTTCTGTTTAATTTCAGTTTCTGAATCTGACAAAATAAAATCGGGGTCATTATCATGCTGAAGTTTAGGTTTCTTCACGACACGTCGTCGTAAACTATGTATTTTCTCCCTTTGTTGGTTATTTAAAATATGGAGCATTTTAAATACTCTGCTATTTCTGTCCGTTGTTACTGGTCCAGTTAATAAACTTTAATGTAAACACTATAACAATAAGATTAATACTAGTAAATAACTGAAAATCAGATATGTCGAATAACGCTTACAACTGTTTAATTTTTAGGTTAGGAAACTAAAAACTCGGGAACACTATGAATGATTAGGTTGGATCTTCCTGTTGTTAGAACATTTTGTTGAAACGACACAATTGTTAAGCACATTTGTCGTAACTACAAATCGTATTGTGAAGATACGACTAAAAATGTTAACAAATGGAGATTCGACAAATTGGCATAACAGAAACTGTAAAAATGCAGCTCCGACAAAATTTTAAAGTGAAATAACTTATTTTTAAACAGCAGATAGAACTTTCATTCCTAACATATAGGTAAAAATCATAGATTGGCTATCAATGTGTTGGCGTTATAACCTAAAAAAACTCAATATTGCAGACACGACTTTTATTCTTAACAGGGATGTATATATATATATATATATATATATATATATATATATATATATATATATATATATATATATATATATATATATATTTATATATATGTATATATATATATGTATACATATATATATATATATATATATATATATATATATATATATATATACACTAAACATTCTTATCAAATTTATTATTTACTACCTAATACCTAGCTATTACACAACAGCCGTAATAACAACAACCAACATTAAAACACTACAGGAAACGCTGCGTTTTATATACATAATTCTGCACTACTAATGGAAAGACTTTGTAGCGTTAGAACAATAAATTATTGTTCTAAATAGTAACATACCCCACTAGGTTATTAATAAATTTTGGATTTTTCTCAATATTTAGGCCATTGGTTGATTTTTAACTCTTTATAGAAATTTCTTAAATATTGTAAACAAAAAATATAAAGAGGTAGGTACTGGTACTTAAATGCGTTTTTTAATTAATTTTTTGTAAAATAAGCGTACTGTTTGTCAAATTTAAGCGATCAATACTTAGAAAACCAAAGAAGACCAATTCATATAAAAGTTGGTAAAATACAGTGCGTTAAGTTTTGGATTAGATATTGCAAATTATACATAAAGCACTAAAATCGGCAACATTGTCTCGTACAAGGTAATTGTAATTCTCCGAAAGCGTAGATATCTTTATCAACAACTCTTAAATTAGTATTTAGAACAACAATCTACAAAACCAGATATAAATCGAATGGGAGAATTTAAGAACATTTATGAAAAACAGCTTATTTTATCATAGAGAAGAAAAAGAAAGTAAAACCCAGGAATTAATTATAGCAATGAAATAAATAGTTAAAAATATAGTAAATAAAAAGAAACAAGCACACTAAAAATACTGGCACAATAAGACAGAAAAGAAAACTACCAAATGCAAAGGAAAGCTCAGAACGAAGTAAAATGATATATCACATATTTGCAAATTACTCTCAGTTCTTATAACCTTAATTTCTCGTTTTTTTTGTTTCGTTATCTCTATGTCAATATACATAGGGGAAAGGTGGGCATAGTGGTCACTGTTTGATACTGCACAGTACGGTGTTGATACCATCGAGCAAAAAGATAAAAGAGGGAATGTAAAGGTAGTGGGGACAAAAATATTGTTAGACAGGAAGTGCTATCTTGAGAGGCCACTTTAAACAAGGAAAGATAGTCTCTTTCCTTGTTTAAGAAGTCAAATTTAGTTTGGTTATGTTATTGTTTGTCCCAACTGTCACATGAAATTTTATTTATATTGAAGTTTTTTACCAATTGTGTCACTTTTTAAACTATTATCGTTAATATTTAATTAAAAGTTTCTTGTCTGAAAAATATTTTACAGCTATTGTTAACAAGTGTTGGAAAATTTAAATTTAGCGCCTTTGCATTTTCGGATATGTCCGCCATCAGAGGCCACTTTTTTGGTCTCCTTTTCATAACGATTAGATTCCCTCTTTTATCTTTTTGCTCGATGGTTGATACACAGCGACGGGCCCGTCAACTGTTTCATTTGAACGTCATTTTAGATGTGTTCTGATCATATGTTTAAATATATAATAAGCTGTTCTGATCATTTGTTTAAAATTTATTGAAAATTTTCGTATTTTTCAACATTCTGACATAAGGTAAGTATATTTAATTAATTATTACAAAGAAACATTAATTCATAATACAGGAAAATGATAGTAAAGTCTTAAAAAAAGTATATTTAGGCTACAAAACGATGTGTCTGTGTAACGCCTTGCACGATTCGTTTAGCCGGTAGTGTGGCATTTATAAAATGGCGGCGGAGAGGGCAAAATATCCACGTCTGTAGCCACTATACCCGACATAAAGTAAAATATATTTTCATTGAAAAATAATAGTATTATATGTTGTTTACAAACTATTGAACATTTCAAACAGCATAATAGAGTGTGTTTTATTTGAATTCTTACAGATTAGTCTGGTTAGGGGTTTTCACCTGCAACAAATTTTAGCAAGTAATGTAGACTAGTAATGATATTCCAAAATCACTTATTGTACTATGTATTTACATCATACAATAAATGAACATTACAGTATACGATTATTGGAGCTTTATTTAAGGTAAAAACACCGTGTTACTTTCATATTTTAATGCTATTTAACATGTAATACTAAAACAGTTTTTTTTCGGTAGTAGATATGGTGTCAAAATATAAAAGAAAGAGTCAATAGCAGTCATGGGACCCCACAGCGATGCAAAGAGCAATCGATGCCGTGAAGAAAGACGGAATGACTCATCAAATGGCTACTAAAACTTACTGTCTGCCTAGGAACACACTAAAACGTTGCGTACTAAATAAAAATCAAAACGCCACTGAAAATAAAAAAGTATTAGGACATTTCAGGCTGTTTTCAACGAAGAACAAGAACAACAGTTGGTATATCATCTCTTGGAGATAGAGGTACGTTTTTTCGGAATTGTTGTAGCTGATTCGAGCAGCATTACTTACCAACTGGCTGAACGAAATAACATCCCCCATAGTTTCAATAAAGAAACGAAATTAGCAGGAATAGATTGGGTAACTGGTTTCAGAAAGCGCCATCCTGAGCTTGTGTTAAGAAAATCTGAGGCGACTTCAGCAGCAAGAGCGCAAGCTTTTAACAAAATGAATGTAACCAAGTTTTGTGACTTTTTGGAGGATGTTCAAAAAGTTCACTTGTCTCCTCCTCATAGGGTTTACAATATTTACGAAACTGGACTTATGACTGCCCAGTTTCATCAACAGTCCAAGTATTCAAACGTGTTTGCTCTAAAAGTGCGAAGGCAAGTCGGATCTCTTATATCTGCAGAGATAAGCGTTCTAGGTGTGTCAGCTAGGAGAGTTTTTACTCTACCTTTTATTATCTTCCCTAGACAGCGGATTAAAGTGGAACTTCATGACGGTGCTCCACCTGGAATAGCTTTTTGTTTGTCATCCTTTAGAGTGGATACAAACTGAGATTTTTACACAATGGTTTGACCATTTCTTAAAGTTTGTAAAGTCATCCGAAGACGACCCAGTTTTGCTCATACTTGATGGACATTTCACTCATCCAAAAAATCTAGATTTTATTTTAAGGGAAAATCACACAACTGTATTTTGCATTCTCCCCCACTGTAGTCATAAGCTGCAGCCACTCGATGCTTCTTTCGTGGGGCCCTTCAATACTTATTATATCCAAGAGATCAAAAAATTGTTGCGTAATAATCCCGGTAGATTAGTGACACTGTATCAGGTATCTAAACTTCTTAGAGAGGCATTTCCATTTGCAGCTACTCCAACTATTGCGGTAAAGGGGTTTGTAAAATCTGGCATAGTTCCTATAAACATACAGAAGTTTACTGATGCTGATTTTGCTACAGCCATGACCACAGAAATTTCAGTACAAGATTCTATCTCTATTCAAGAAGCTGAAAATCAAGAAATGGTTGTTGAATACCAAGAGGAAACTTCTACTGTGGTGCAAGGAAACGATTTGACAGGTTCACAACAAAATATTCCTCGAAGTTAAGAGAACCCGCCTTGTGGAGAGATATATTTTTGACCAGCAACCTCTGCATCCAACACTTCAGTTACTATGTTTTTCCATGACCACAGACAAAATATCACTGTAGGACTTGGAGATCCAAACTCTACATTCGTTCTAATCTTTAAAGACCCACCAAAGCCAAGTACTTTAACATTCCAGCCCAGTCCACTGCCTTATTTTAGTACTTCATGTAATTGAAGGGGCACTATATTTTTGCTGTAAGCCAACAGGATATTGTTCCGATCTCTAAAGCAAATATTATCAAACGAGAAAATAAGCGACAAAAAGGAACAGCTGCAGTTTTGACCTCAAGCCCTTTCAAGATTGAACTAGTAGCCGTAAAAGCAAGAAACGAAGAAGAAACAAAAAAACAAAATCAAAATCAGCGAAGCGTGCTGTATTACATAACTCAAATAATGACGTGAGTGATACAGATTGCCTTTTCTGCGAGGACTTATATTCCAAGTCAAGGAAAAACGAAGGATGGATAAAGTGTTCGGGCTGTTTACGATGGGCATATGAAGCTTGTGCTGGTTGTGAAGACGAAGACAATAACTTTATTTGTGACGTTTGTAAATAAACTTGATGTGAAACTTTCTTGGTCTATGATGGCAATAATGTTTTTATTTTGAAAATACACTTTCATTTAGTATACAAATTCAGTTTAAATTTTATATTTTACACCGGCAAAGTGGCCACCTCATGGCCAGTTTGCCCCACCCCACAGGGCAAAGTGCCTATTTGGTAGAGTTAGGATAAAGAATATGTATCTTAAAAAAATTACCGATATAAAGTGAAAATTAAAATTGCCTTATGTAGCTAAGTATATAGAATATCGTATTTTATATATTGTGTATTTCTTATTTATTTTCTTCAAGATAAAAAAAATATTCCTTAGCATGGCCACTTTGCCCACCCTTTCTCTATGTTATTCTGAAGCTATTTTCTTAAGGCAACTAAATGCAATTTACTAGTTTTGTTAGGAATAATCTACAATTTTATATAAAAATAAGTTTATTTGACGTTTCAATTTCTACAAAAACAAAATTTGTTTTTTGCACTTGGTAAAAAATTCTTTTAATACTTTAATTCTATCTGACTCATTCAAACTAAAAATTCCGACAGTTAAATTCTCATTTACTGTCTGAACACTAACAGGAGAATTTTAATGTCATCATTGGATATGGTTGTCTTTTTAAAGACAAGCCACGTGCTACCTATGATTTTTCTGACGGGTATTCTTAAGTTATTTCATGTAATCGAATGAAGTATGTTCTAGTAAAGTCATCCCAGAAACACAACTCATAATATTGACAATATTATTTTAAAGTAATCTACTTTAAAAGGTTTAATATATGTCTAAATTGTCAGTATAAATGAGTAAAATAGAAATAAAATATTAAAACAATTGTTTAACAAGTATACAATAAAAACAACATTGGTTAGTTTATTAATGTTTTGTATTTTGAGAACGACTTCAAAAGTGGAATCGAAACACCAAATAAACTTATTGGAAAGTAAAATTGTGGCTTATTCTCATCAAAAATAGTAAGTCAATTAGTTTGTCTCTATTCTTATGTGAATAAAACTAGCTTTTATCTACATATTTGATTAACTGCCGTTACTTAATGCAAGCATCACATTTGAGTTATTCTTTTTGTAACTTTCTAGCATATTAATTTTGGCAATACATTATATCTGTGATAAAATATGTTACAAGCAGTCTGTCCTTGTCGCCAATCAGTACGGTATCATGAGTAGATTATATAAAACTTAATACTTTAATAAATATATTGATAAAATTATCTCATATCAATCCCAAATACAATCCCAAAGCATGTGTTCAATCCCAAATTAACCCCTTAATTTGTAATCTCACATTATTCTTAACCTCTTATTCTTTTATAGTTTCACCGTATATAAGTGACATTGTAAAACCATTTCGTATAATATTTTGATAATTAGTTCATTTACCTACAACTAAATAAATTGCCGAATAATATAAATTCTAATTGAACTTCCATTGAACTATAGACGCATGTTGAGGATTTTCTGGATAGACAGAATTATCAACGAAGAACTACTACATAGAATGGGTAAAGAGCGCGAACTAGTCGTAACAATAAAACGTCGCAAACTAGAATACCTGGGCCATATAGTGCGCAATGAACAACGATATGACCTACTTCGGACCATACTTCAAGGTAAAGTGCATGGAAAAAGAGGTCCAGTACGGAGAAGAATATCCTGGCTGCATAACCTGCGAAAGTGGTTTAACTTAACCACTACTGGACTTTTCAGGGCAGCAGTCAACAAAGTCAGAATAGCCATGTTAGTGTCCAACATCCGTAACGGATAGGCACCATAAGAAGAAGTGTCGCAATTAAGGCGAAGATTAAATTGTATTGTTAGCAAAGTTTGTTCGTATGATATGATAGAAAGCAATGACCTATGTGCTTGGGTATGAATTATTTGTGAGATTATAAATTGGGGTTTTGAGGTCATATGAACACAGTTAATCATAAGTAGTTACCTAACGAACATTATATTGTGTAATTACCCGTAGCTGTCAATAAATCAACACTTTACTCCACAACTTCAACCTTTTATTATACATATCATCATTGATCGACAAGAAGCGGACAAAGGGGCATTTACAAACCGATTCGAACCTCAAAACTACGTTCGAACCTTTTCAAACCTTGGTCTTTTGTCAAAACATCATCAAAAGGGCGTTAATTGGTTTGGAGCTTCGAAGGAGATGACCCTTAGCGACCTAAATAGCGGTTTCCCAGTTCCGTACAAGATCGGCGATCGAATTGTGGAGAAAAGAAAAAAGAAATAAAAAAGACCAGAAAGCACCGAATTTAGGTGTAGGAGCCTTACGAGAGCCTTTGATTACAAGAGAACCTGAATAGCAGTCCTTAAGTCTACTGTTCCAGCAGTTGGAGATTCAGTTTCCAGCAGAAAAATCTAGTAGCATCCCGAAATTCAGCTCATCAGTTCCAGTTGCAATTTTAAGAAGGAAGCAGGAACATACAAGTGAACATCGGGATAAAACTGTAAGTTTTTGAATATTAATTATCATTTAGAACAGTGCATTTTTTTTTTATAAATTAAAAAGAATATTAAAGAAATTTAAGATTCAAATTTAATAATACTTAATTGAAATTTTTTTATTCTGCATACTTTTTTACTTAAAACAGTAATAGTTTGTCTATAGCTAATTCAAATTTAATAGCTTAATTATTTTTATTTTAGTTATATTCAATAATTTTAATTCATATAATTTAAAATTCTTTAAAAATTTGATTTTCATAATATAGCGAAATATCGTGACAAATCGTTATTTTTTATACACATTCGGAGTTCATTCATTCTAAATATATAGTATTTGTAGTATTTGCATTTTTTATATAAAGATTTTTTTCTTTCTGGTCACAAGTGATAATATTACATTCTTTAATTTGTATTATATACAGCCGTGTCAGCAAAGTTAGACAAGTTCGTTCGGTATTGTCTAAGGTAATCTTGCTGAGACTTTAAAAGTTGAATTTAGGTCAAACTTATATACGTTTGAAATGGAACCATTATATTTAGATCAGGAAAGCTAGGTCAAGAAATTACGAAGCTTTTAAATAATTTTCGAAAACTACGGAAAGAAAAACAAACGAGAGAATACTTAAAAATTAAAAGACATACATCTAAATAGGTTCCAAGAAGCAATGATAAACGGGACTAAGGAAATGTCTAAGGGGCTACGGAAAGAAAAACGAACGAGAGAATACTTAAAAATTAAAAGACATACATCTAAATAGGTTCCGAGAAGCACTGATAAACGAAACTAAGGAAATGTCTAAGGGGCTAAGTGATGTCTTATATAGAGCTGACACATTACAGAAGGAGTAGGTACATACGACTTAAAGTGGAAACGACTTATAATTGTGCAATGGAATATGCAAAAGAATATTCGAACACATACGAAAAAATATTAAATCTTCATTGCAATCATGGACACTTTATAGATATTATAAAACCTGGACAAATAGAGTCAATCATTTCGAATACTACAAGGTTCTTTCTACAAGAAGTAGATATAAGAAGGCAGCCAATAATAGATACGGTCGTACAAAATGAAGAAGGAGACGTCATCGTTATTGACCATTTCCTAATAATTGACAACACTAGATACAACCTACTGAGAGTCACAGCTCTTCCGTTGTCGGTGAGAGGTGGTGTTGTGCGCTCATTGTTGGTCCCAAAGAATCTATTTGCAGTAGATTACAATAACTTACATTATTCTGAAGTGACATCTGAAGGTAAAGGAAGGTGTATAGAATTAAACAAAGGAGAGTTGGCTTGTCCACCAATGGGAATCATTAAGATGGATACTCAGTCAATCTGTATTTTAAATTAATTATGTGATAGAACTACCAATACCACTTGCAATATAATAGAATACACGAATGCAATATAATCGAATACACTCGATCAAACGAGTTTTATAAAACTGTCACCAAAATGCGTTGCTCAGACTCGAAACATAACGTTACTTACATCCAGTAACGGATTGGAAACAGCAATTGGAAGCTATTTAAAGTCTCCCGTCAGTCCCATTGAAGAGCTTATGTCCCGTCAGTCCCAGTCAAGAACAACATTCCCAAACATAATATAGATATTCGGGGAGATGATTTGCCAAATATTGTACTTGAGGCAGAGCAGTTCCAAGATATATCAGAACACACGTGGAAAACGATTAGATTTGAGCTTTTGAATTAGATAATTTAGCTGAAACATAAATTCTAAATAATCAAATTCTAGGTAGCACTATTCGGGTAAAATAATAATTTAAAAACCGAGTGAATTAGTGTTATGATTATTGTTAGTATTATTTTATATTTTATAATGTGTTTAAACAATTTCTATTGGTCGTTTGTTTGTTTTTTATATAGTGGCCAATATGTTCAATCACAAATTAACCCCTTAATTTGTAGGTAATCTCACATTATTCTTAACTTCTTAATCTTTTATAGTTTCACCGTGTATAAGTTACATTGTAAAACCATATCGTATAATATTTTAATAATTAAGTTTATTTACCTACAACTAAATAAATTGCCGAATAAGGTATTTTCTAATTGAACTTTCCAAGGGCCGGTTCTACAATCCAGGTATAAATTGTAGAATAGTTATTCTGAGTATAACTTATATTATAAGTTTATTACTTATATTAATAAATAAACTTACTTATATTAAAAAAATAAACTAATAATATAAGTATTACTTATTTTATGAGTTTATTCCAAGTATAACCTTTCGAGCGTTCTACATTGTGAAATCGACAGCGGAATAGTTAGGTATTCTGGGTATAACCACAGAACACTAAGGTAAAACGAAATAGTAGATTTGATATAATTCAAATTGTTATTGACAGCGACATTTGGCATTTGTCACAACTGTAAAATTTGTTTACAATTGAAAGGAATTGATTCGCTTTATCTGGTATTTTATCTACGTTTATATTATTATACTTTACAAAATTAATATAAAATGGATAAAAAAAGCTGTAAAAATTTTACATATACAGAAATCGAAATGCTTGTGAGTTTACTTGAAGAACATAAAGAAATAATAGGTATGTAAAAAAATATGTATCTATGGGTTAAGTATTTATTTTAATTTTGCTTCTAGAATGTAAGAAAACTGACACAACAATAAGTGCCATGAAAGATAAGGAGTGGTTAAAATTATCCATAAAATTTAATTCCAATTGTGGTACAGGAAGGGCAGCTAAAATTCTTCGAAGCAAGTGGGAGTCTTTGAAGAAAACCACAAAGAGACAATATGCCAGTTTGAAGTTCACATTTTTAAACAAGAGTTGAGAAATAAAGTGTAAAATATTTACTTAGTACTTAGTTAATACAGGACATACTCCAACCTTGTATGGAGAACCCTATGGGAAATAACAAATGACAATTAAAAAGTTTCGCTGTCATTGTTTAATAACATACACATATGGTTTTTAAAAACTTTAACAAAAATTTTACAAATTAGACAAACTGGAATATCAAGTTTTTATAAAATAACAACTCCCCTTCCACTTTTTACTGGTTACTTGTTATTTTCCATAGGGGTTTCCATACGAGGTAGGAGTATGTATAGTTCCTCATGACTCACGTTATATATTATATTAGGTTTGTTCCAGCAAACATTTTCAGAGAAGACAAGATTACTTCAGTAAATACACAAACTGCTGTACTAAAGGAGATAGTAGATAAGTTGCATGGAAGCTGTTCTAGCATTGAATCAATAAAATAGTGATAATATTGTAACATTTTATTGTATCTCAAATATATTGCAACTGTTTCTGTACTTAAGTTATTTCCTAACCCATGGTTTCTCAATTTTTATTTCAGTGCTGTAGTGAAAATCAAAAACCTTTTATGAACTCCTTGGTTTTACCCTCTTTATGACTTTATTTACACTCTTACTTTCAACACCCCGATTTTGACAGGCTTTTTGTAATACTATTTTAACAACCATGTACATCATTGTATATTTTACTACTTATTTATAAGCCAAAGTAGTAAAATTTTTGGAATATTGTATATAAAATCATTTCTCTTAGTAAGATTTCCTTCTTAAATTTTTTATTATCATCAACTGAGATTAGTGTTGTAATATAATAACCAAAATTATGTAAATATATCTATATAGGTACTCCACATTTTAAACAAGTATAAATATTGGATTGCAAAATATATAATTTTAGTTAAAGAAATGTTTATATAATACAGATTCTAGAATTACAGTCTCTGTTATCAAAACATTAAAAAATACCTATATTGCCTTGGTAAGATTATACCTATACTATATTAGCACATATTAGTCAAATATGTAGAGGTTATTACATTACATACATATCCTAAAATCTTAGAATTGAAATAATAAATGCTTTCTTTTTCCTTTGGATTTACAATCTAAAATGTTTCTGTAATATCAAAAATTTTATTTTATATATAAAAACAAACAAAACCACAGTTTATTGAATGGAATTAAGTGAGGTTAAAATATTACAGATTTGACAACCCCTGACCGACCAATAGAAATGCAGTATAAATTTATACTGGGTATATCTGCTAAACTTTGGAGGAGGGATAAAGTTATTCTACAGATATACTCCGATTATCTTATTCCTAGTTTATTCTTTGTTTGTAGAACACCATTAATGAAGTTATTCCAAGTATAACTTTATTCTCAGTATATACTAGCATTGTAGAACCGGCCCTAAGTGTCGCAATTAAGGCGTAGATTAAATTTTATTGTAACCAAAGTTTGTTCGTATGGTATGATAGAAAGCAATGACCTATGTGCTTAGGTATGATTATTTGTGAGATTATAAATTGGGGATTTGAGCTCATATAAACACAGTCAATCATAAGTAGTTACCTAACGAACATCATATTGTGTAATTACCAGTAGCTGTCAATAAATCAACACTTTACTCCACAACTTCAACCTTTTATTATACCTATCAACGTCGATCGACAAGAAGCGGACAAAGGGGCATTTACAAACCGATTCGAACCTCAAAATTACGTTCGAACCTTTCCACATGTTTATGTTTCTTTTTCAACCAGTCTAAAAATATTGAGATTAACCCAAAATAACAAACTATGATCTGATAAAATTTTTATAACGTTCTTTAAAAGTTCGCTCAATTACCTAGGAGTATAACTTGATTAAATCTTAATAATTAAGTTCATTCTTATTTTAGATATTAAGATATGGTTGTTACTGTACAATATTTTAAAAACACAA
Organism: Diabrotica balteata; assembly: GCA_918026665.1. Classification (NCBI taxonomy): domain Eukaryota; kingdom Metazoa; phylum Arthropoda; class Insecta; order Coleoptera; family Chrysomelidae; genus Diabrotica; species Diabrotica balteata. The sequence goes on along the minus strand of OU898280.1, from coordinate 77,149,999 downwards.
TTTAAATATCTTTGATCCATTGTGGACTTTATTCATAAAACTAGGATAATACCAATAAAAGTAATAGTTTTTTTTATATTTAAAGTGTATTCTCTAGTTGGTTTTAATAAAGTTATTGGTTCTTAACCTACTATATCTATGTATATCTTAACTATGCACGTACGATGATAAGTTAGTTAAAGGGATACCTATTGGGTTTTCTATATTAAAATATATTATCTTGTCTCAGAAAAATGTATTTTTATTGGTTAATAACAATTAAACCAAATATATTCACTAAATATTGAAAACATTGAAAGTAATAGTAAATTGTGATCTTCCTAACCATCTCATACTAATATATATATATATATATATATATATATATATATATATATATATATATATATATATATATATACTTATATATTACTGTAGCTTTTTACCAAATCTATTTATGCAAGGAGATAATTTAGAACATTCCAGACTTTACATATTTATAATATAAATTCTATAAAAGAGATAGACAAATAGAATGTGTTTTAAGGGGGAGACATTCAGTGATTAATTTTTCAATATTTTAGTTATTTTGCTATTATAAAAACAACTTCTTAGCAAAAACACAGCAATCAAAAACAGAAGTACTTATACACTACATAAATATTTATTACTTAAATATACATTTACATATATAATAATAATAATAATAATAACCTGGAAAGATGTTCCCTGAAACAGAAGGTTCATTACTCGCCATTCAGGATCAGGTTATACCAACCAAAAATCGCCAGTACAGAGATCTCTAAAATACAAAAAAGAAGACAATCTAGAATGAAAAGTATCCAGACGATACCTATTATTCTTTCTACCACTGGAGTCATTCCAAAGAACCTCCTAGAAAACATAGAAAAGCTGGGTCTAAATGAACATCTATATAAGGTCATGCAGACAGCTGTGCTACTTTCGACGTATCTGGGATGAGTGAATTCTCCCCTTAGAGGGAGTGTGAGCCGTATGGCTAAATCTGGAATAATAATAATAAGTAATAATAAGTTTGACCAATTTCTTTCTAATATTTTGGAAAACTTCGTTGGAAATTGAACGACATGCTGGTGTAATGATATTACCAAACTGTACTACTTCTATCAAAATAACCACTATAAAACTTATGTATTTTAGAACTGTGTCTCCCGTCACATTTTCCATAAACAAATCTTTCCAAAATCTCATTTTGAACTTTTTCGTTTAGTACTTACTTAATACCTAACTGGTTATTACCCCTTACCAGGAATAAGTTGCCGCAGTAGCTTTTTTTTAATATTATATTTGGCAACGATGTTAGATATGCCTACGTGATCCTAAAGAGCGGCTGCAACTTTATAGAGCGTTATGCCAGAGCAACAGGGAAAAGTGCAGGTCTTCGAGTAAAAATACATTAAGAGTAACTTTTAACATTCACAGTATGATTTGATCATGATGAACACGAGAAGCTACAAGTTTGGCAAGAGCTATAAGTGTTAATACAATTAAAATGAAATTTTTTTTTGAAAACCTAAAGACCGGTTTGAATCATCTTCAAATTGGATCACAGGACATATATAATATCGACTAAACTGCAATCACTACAGTTTAAAAACCGGACAAAATTGTATCTAAAAGATGATTTAAACAAATTCCATAAATTACCTTCAAAAAAAGAGGAATACTGGTTACTTTGAACGTTGCAGTTTCAGCTTTAGGAAGTAGCATATTTTCTTGGGTGAATTTCAGACAACATGGCTCCTTCAGGAAGTATTGGAAATAAATATTCTCCAGGATGAATAACAGCAGCTTATTTTTAGAATTGTGTGAATATTTTGTTAGGCACGTAAAGTGTTCCCCGGAAAAATCCATTTTACCATGACTCTCACCTGTCCACTGCTGCTTTAAATTTTCTAGAACAAAATGACGTGACAGTGTTGTCATTTTTTCCACACTGCTCACATATATTGAACAGAACGGTTTAGGGACCTCTTAAAAAATATGCCAACTCGTCCTGTAATTTCTGGATTACAAATTTAATAATCTTGGCACAACCATGTCAATTTATGACATCCCTTGTATTGTTGCAACTGCATTGCCTCCAGCTATTACTCCTAAAAATATTACAGTTTCTTGTTCAACTGTACAATTCATGTTGACTGGAATTAATCCTTTTGATAGAGTTATATTTTTGGAATAAGTTTGTCATTACATTTCACAGATCGTCCCGACCCACAAAGTAATAATTTAGACAAATCTGAAGATAGAATGATAGCACAGTTAGATAAAAAAAGCGCCTACTGAAAATATCATCGAATACAAATATCGACAAGGAACTTCAACTGAGAGTATGGGAGAAAGTTAACCAGAAATTACCCATGAAATATTTACTGCTTTTAAATTCAGACCCCTTTTCCAAACAGGTCCACGAAAAATATCAAAAATAGGTAGAAGATGTCGCCAAATGGCAATACTGACGAATACCCCTATTAATAACTTCGTAGAAAAGAGCAATTCGAGAAGATTTCATTAAGAAAAAAAATTATTTCAGAAAGACAAAAAAAAAAATAAACAAGTTCCAAAAAAAAGTCTCAGAAAAAGGTCCAAAAAAAGTATCAGAAGCACTAAAAATTGGAGGGGATGTATTACTTGAAAAAATTAAACAACTTTTCAATATCTGCCTTCACAGCGCCAATATTCCGACAGACTGGAAAAACTCTACTATGATTCTATTACACAAAGCAGGAGACAAAGCATATTTAGAGAATTACAGACCGATTAGCCTCCTCAGCCATCTATATAAGTTGTTTACGCGAATACTAGTTAAGAGAATGGGAAGAAAATTAGAGACTTATCAACCAAGGGAACAGGCAGGATTCCGAAAAAGTTACGGAACAAATGACCATCTACAAAGTATAAAAACCCTAATAGAGAAAGCAGTGGAATACAATAAACCTCTAGTTCTAATATTTATCGATTTTCACAAAGCCTTTGACACAGTTGAGCTAAGCAAAATATTACAGGCGCTTAAAGAATGCATGCTAGATTATAGATATACTAAATTATTATACAAAATATACCTGCAGGCAACAACCACTGTCAAATTACATACTAACAGTAATCGCATAAAAATTGAATTGGGTTAGAATTGGGGTTAGACAAGGAGACCCAATGTCACCTAAACTTTTTAATACGGTGCTAGAACATGCTTTTAAGAATTTTAATTGGATGACAAAGGGAATAAAAATAGATGGAGAATAAATATCTAAACAACTTACGTTTCGCCGATGATATACTTATAATAGCTGAAGATCTAGGTATGGCAAGAGAGATGGTACAGGACCTCGTTGTGGCTACAGAAAATGTAGGTTTGAATAGAAATATCTCGAAAACAAAAATCATGACCAATTTGGTGCCCAACCAGAACATCAGTATTGGTGGAAAAGATATAGAACTCGTGGATAGATACAAATATTTGGGAAATGAAATTATGATTGGCAGAGATAACCAGACTCATGAACTGAAGAGAAGAATCGGCCTTGGGTGGGCAGCATTTGGAAAACTGAGAGAAACTTTTAAAAGTGAGCTGCCCACATGCCTAAAGAGAAAGGTATTTGATCAGTGTGTCCTCCCAGTCTTGACGTACGGAGCAGAAACACTTACCTTAACAAAAGCAACAGATACCAAACTGAGAGTCACGCAGAGAAGAATGGAGCTGTCCATGTTAGGAATAACTCTCCGAGACAGAATAACAAACGAAGACATCAGGAGAAGAACCGGAGTGACTGACATCATCGAGAAGATAGCCAGACTAAAATGGAGATGGGCAGGACACATAGCCAGAATGACAGATGGACGATGGACAAAGAGGTTATTGGAATGGAGGCCAAGGGAAAACAAGAGAAGCGTCGGTCGACCACCTACAAGATGGACTGACGATTTAAGAAGACTCAATAAAAACTGGATAAGAGCCTCGCAAGATAGACGGGTTTGGAAACATGCGGAAGAGGCCTATGTTCACCAGTGGACTCTTGAGGCTGGATGATGAAAAAAAAGGTCTAAGCTTACAAAATATCATCAAATGTCTGCTAATTCCACAGACGTCGCAGCCTATTTAAACCTTTACTGTTTCGACACCTTTAATAATAGTAAACCTAGGGAAAACTAGATCTAGTCTGTTTCATGGGCACATTTGAGAATGAGCTGGGAAGATAACATTGATTATTATTAATTGTTTAAATGAGAAGGGTATTGAGTGATAGATAACGACAAATAACTTAAAAAATAAAAAAGTTTAAGATTAATCTATTTAATAAAAAAAGGTTTGTAGCAACTTGCACCGACACTGCGACAACTTGTCCCGAAGAAGGGTAAGTTTGCTGAACAATGTATGCAAAGAAAAAATATTTCTTCTGCTGAACAATGTATGCAAAGAAAAATAAAGTCTTAAAATTGACCAATAAATTTTGATCCTGCCAAATTCTAACTAAGATACAAATGTATTCATTAATCTTAGTTGTTTATATTTAAATCAAACACGCAAATGCATACATTTAAAAATATCGAAACTTCGACAAATAGTTACGGTCCTCCCTACACAATTTTTTCCTGCTAAAGACTATTTATTTTTTATTTATTGATTTGATTTATTATTTCATTTTCATATTTTCTTTTTATTGTAGTAGGTTCTTCTTTAAATTATTTTTGTTACAATTTTAATTATTTTTGATTATTTTTAAGTTGTAACTTTCCTGTGTTATGTTTAAAAGGACTTACATTACCGGACTTTTCCTTAGAACTTTCAATTTTATCGAATAATTTAACCAGTACTTTTTATTTCATCAAACATAAAGTTTGGTTCAACATCACCGGAATTTCATTTACCTCGTTCATAGGTATAATTTGAATGGTTTTTATATTTACTAAAACACGTGGTTTAGTTGGTCGTTTGCAGCTTAATACCTTTACACTAAAATTTTTGTTATAAATCAGAATTACTTAAAATCGAGTTTAATTTTATAGCTAAATATTTTTGTAATCATAAATATATATATATATATATATATATATATATATATATATATATATATATATATATATATATATATATATATATATATATATATATAAGCGAGGTTCCTACAGCCTCTGCCGTTTCTCGCATTTCGACCGCCATCGTTTTCTGTCCATCCATTCGTCTTCTCTGATGGCTCTATCTCTCATTATGTGCCGTACATTTTCTTCCCAGGCAACTGAAGGCCTTTCCCTTCTTCTTCTTTGTTGTGGTATGTAATTTAAAGCTTTCTTTGGCCATCTATCTTCATTCATTCGTTTCACGTGACCATACCACACTAGTTGTCTCGTTTCAATTCTATCTACACTGAAATATACAGTATTTGTCCTCCTTCTAATATCTTCATTCCTGATGTGATATTTTTTGGATATACCACACGCTCTCCTTAGAAAATCCATTTCTACTACTTCTATTCTTTTTCTATCCTTCTGCGTTATCTGCCAAACCTCTGCCCCATAAGTCATAATAGGCTCTACCAAGGTTCGATAGGTTGTCATGTAATCATAAATAATAATAATAATAATTATTATTATTATTATCCAGATTTAGCCATACGGCTCACACTCTCTCTAAGGTGGAAAATTCACTCATCCCAGATATCTACGGTATCAAAAGGATTGAGCTCTGGTGGGACTCTTTCCATGTTATCGAGTCCTAGGTGACTTGGTACGTCGGTGTATCTCCCAAAAATTTTCTCACGCATCTGGACGTCGAAAGTGGCACAGATTTCTGCATGATCTTACGCAAATAACTTATTATTAATTATTATTATTATTTATATTATTATGTAATCATAAATAATAGTTTATTTGTATTACAAAAAACAAAACATAAATTCTTTTTTACTTATTTGTAAATGTATAAATATTAACCAAAAAAATATATTTTTCTGATACAAGTAATATTACGGGTATACCAAAACCCAATATTTTTCCCCGCTAGGTCCACACACGAAAATCTTTTTATTTTATCTCATTTTACCCGATCTGTAAGTCCGTGGTCCCCTGTGTCCCCCGCACAAAATCCTTTTGAACGCTTGCCGAAATTCTGGACTAAAAATGGTGTAGATGACTGGATTAAGCGTAGAATTAAAGTATCCCAGCCACAAAGCAAAGCTCATGATGTAGCCACTAATGTTGCAGGAGTCCCCGCATAAAGGCAAAAGAAGAGCTAATATGAAGAATGGCAACCAGCACATAACAAAGGCTCCGGTTATTATTGCTAGAGTTTTAGCTGCTTTTCTTTCCCTTTTTGCTTCTAAACTCTCCTTCTTCTCCTTTTTGGACGGCAGGAGCTTGTCGACAGATGCGGGACAAGTTGGAGGTTCTTTGCTGAGTGTTCCGGCTCGGCTGACGACTGTGCTTTGCTCACCGGCTGAACCGTTATTTGTTCTTTCTTGGTAAATATTATTTTGGTTATCTAGAGGCTTTGAAATAGTAAATGCTGTAGTTTCTTGCTGTTGGAAGGTCCTTTGAATATTAGGAGTCTCTGATGTAGACTTTTGAGCTTCTGTTAGTGCTAAACTTAGATTTTTGGATGCATCTGGAGCCAACATAGATTTCTCTGAAACAAAAGTAATTTATATTTAAAAAAAATAGTGATAATAATACATACGATATTTGCAAACATTTAAAAGAAAAATATTAGATATGTAGATATGTTTATCTTCTAAGATCAACACTGAAATAAAGAATATGTAGCGAATAATGTTATGAAGCATGGACAGAATTTTAGACCCTATACAGTATAACTAAATGCAAACATATAAAAGCACGAAAAAGAGTTGTTCAGGACTTTAAGCTGCAAAATCTGTCGTCGTTTCCAATGGTACCATGAAAATAAGTGTAATATTCCGTGGGAGTTTTTTTAATAGTTCTATCAAGCGCGGGCTCCTGTGAATAGGAGATGCTCTCTAGGTATTTTTCTGTCTCCGGCTTCTATACACCATGTAGCTTCACCTATTTTCAAAAATTTTAAAGTGTTTGTTTGTCTTTGTGTAGTGTATTGTGATGTCCCATTTTATATATCGATATTTGCCTTGTATATTATCAAAGATATATAGATAGATAAACTCTTCTAAGAAACTAGGTGCGCTGTTACAAATTTGTAAACATTGAAGTTCTACTCAATTATATCGTTAAATCTCATACATTGGAATATTTGCATATGCTGATTTATTATGAAGCAATATATATTGCTAATAAGATTGACATTATAATCAGAACACGACGAGTTACTAATTTCGTAAGGCCTGAAAACAGAATTGCACCATGGGAAAAACAACAACTGAATAAATTGAATTATTGCGTAGGGATATTATACCAATTAGGGAATACATTCGAGGAATAAGACGTCGAAAAGTAATTTAACGAACTAAAAAAATAACACTTTCATCATGATCCAGAAAAAAACACAGCTCAGTACTTCCTGGAAACATTATAACAAAAGCTCTCGATTAAGTCAGGTCACCAAAGGAGATACATAGTTAGTAACAACGGAAAATGTGACAATATACTTTTTGAGTATCCAGAAAAAGCATTCTATAGGAAACTGAATTTCACTCTGAAAATAAAAATAAATCTTATCCAAGCCAAGAAGACATTCATGAATTTTTTGGAAACCAACTTTCAACACCAGCTACTTATACAAACCATGCTGGATGGATTGAAGACACGACGAACAACTTTCAACACTACAGTAATATTCCTTATAAAACTTTCGCCACTAAAAAGTCTTGAACATTATCAAAGACCTTTATAACTAAAACTCTGCTGGACCAGACGGAGTTGAAAATTTCTTGCCAAAGAAGTTTTAAACTGTTCATGACCTATTAAAAATATTTAATAATTCTTATACAGTGTAGGTAAAAGTTTATGGTCGGTATGGTAAAATTTAACAGGATATCTAACGCAGATATGAAATCATATTTTCAGCGAATAGACAAAGATAACAATCATATTTAACCTTGGTCTCCCCTCCATAAATATTTTTAACACTCATTGCTCATTCGTGAGACGAATAGTTCCGATCAGAGATATTTTACATATTATCTGGTTCCGATCCTAATATACCTCAAAAGCTAGAGGTGGATCCTCTCGTTTTTTAAATTTTTATCGGAACCGTTTTTCGTAAACTGTAACTAGTTGATTGTTTAACAGTATTCAAATTAGCGAGTACACAAACATATTGGCTATTATCATTTATGTGTATAAGTATTGAAGTGAAAGAAGGATATATTTCTTATAACTTGAAAAATAAATTTAACAATACAAATAGTACTTACATTTACATTACACATTATTAAATCGCGAATCATCTAAATAGACATTTAAAAATAAGTTTTTCCACTTTTCTTGTTAACCGTGTTCTTCTTTTATTTAAAATTAAACCACATGTTTAATGTGTTCACAAGGAAAAGATTTTGTTACAATACTACAATATTTTATGAATGTAGTGGTTAAGTTAGGATATACATGACGATGGTTTTTCCACCACAGTAATGGACAGTTCCAATCTCCGTTCGAAATTTTTTGTGAGTAATATATCATCAGACAAATACATGTATTCTTCTATATCTCTCGATACAGGTGTATGTTTAGATGAGTCACGTCCAATTAATTCATCAAAAATACACCATGGACTTAAGTCATCTTTATCAGTTTCTTTTTCGTGTACTGGCTGATTTTCAAGATTTACTAAACTTATGTAAAGACTCGTTTTATCCGTTTTCCATAGGTGAAGAACCAGCTTTTAAAAAGTTTGCAGGGTGGATTCCTGGATATAAACTGCCAACAAGAAAAACTGTCAGGTTCATTACTTCAGGAATGTTATGTCAAAACTGATTTGATAATAGATAAAATAAAAAGTTCTATTTTCGACAATTCTGCAAAAAACTCATTTAAAAAAAAGTACCTTATCTTCAGAAAGGCTTTTAAAGTATTAATTACAACATAAAAACGTTGCCAAACGGCCAATCCAAGACGTGGAAACTAGGTAGAACTTCACCTACTACATGTTAAAAAAAATGACCGAATTAGATGAGGCAATCCGTTCCACATCGGTATTAAATAATACAGACTTAGACTTAGACCAAATCTAAATAAATAACACTGGATTATTTGTTCTCAGCTTTCTCAAATTTTACGGCCGTTTAAAGAAATAAAAAGTACAATGAGTGACCAAAAATACTTGAAGGGTAGTTCAGTGATTGTTATGGTACGCTGCCTGCAAGAATCTTGCAATAAAATTTTCGCAAACGGTAAATTTAGCAATAAGGTTTAGCAAACCTTACATCCATAGTATTCGACGTAGTACAATTACTAATATCGGGTTTAGCAAAAAGATTTAAAGGGATAGAACAGAGTGGCACATCGTTATTATGTACATTTATGGATTCACCATTTAAAGTGCAGGGTTTTTCTGATAAAAATGAAGAAAAAAAAATTAAAGAAAAAGTTAAGAAGCTGGTTACTTCTATAATTAACGGACAAGAAGATTGTACTATTGAAAATCAACCAGTACAAGAAAAAGAAACCAATAAAGATGACTTAAATCCATGGTGTATTTTTGATCAATTAGTTGGAAATGGCTCATCTACACGTACACCTGAATCGAGAGTCCATTACAACGGTGGAAAAACCATCACCATATATATCCTAACTTAACCACTATATTCATAAAGTATTGTAAATGTGAACACATGTTCAAAATCTGGTTTAATTTGAAATAAAAAAAGAATACGGTTAATAAGAAATAAAGTTGAAAAACTTATGTTTTTTAATGTCAATTTAGACTATTCGCGATTTAATAATAACGTGTAATGTAAATGTAAGGACGAGTTACTATTTGTATTGTTTAGTTTATTTTTTAAGTTATAATAAATATATCATTAGTTTCTTTCACTTCAATAAATATACACATAAACGATAATAGCCATTATGTTTGTTTATGTAGGTACTTTCTTACTTAAAACTACTTTTAAACAATCATAGATACTTGTTTACGAAAAATTAAATTTTTAAATGCATTCATTTTTTTGGAATCCTGAGAAAACTAACAAATATTTTTGAAAAATTTAAATGCAGAATAAAAGATTACATTATTACCGAGGGCCGAAAGTCCCTTAGAATAAACAAAAAGGTTTTTGAAAGGTTTCTCACTCCATCTCACATAAGGTCCATACCGACAATAAACTTTTTCCTACACTGTATATAACCTATAGGATCAAAGAATCAAATAGCCATACAAGGTCCTACCGCTCAATTACTTGTCTTCTAACCTAGTACAAATTGATTACATCCTGTGCAGCTTAGCTTATTTATCAACAATGTTCTCTAAACAATGTCATAGAGCGTTAACAGAGAGTATGCGCTCCATGGGCTGCAAAGAACAACTTATAATCGACTCAGTCATTTCTAACTAGGCGTAAACCAAAAAAGGAAGCATTTTACTGCCTTCATTGACTACAAGAAAAAAATTCAGTACCTCATAAATGGCTTAAAGATATATTAAAAATATATAAAATCGATAAGAAATATAGTGACTTTTTAAAGCATTTAATAATGGAGTGAACTGCGAAGTCCAATACTGTTGTGGCAATTATTTGCTTTATACGAATGATTTGAAATTAATGGCTTTAACTCTAACCCACCTGGATTATATGCTAAAAACGGTGGAAAGATTCTCAAATTCTCAGTATGCACTTCGGACTAGCCAAGTTCCTTGTTCTTAATATAGTAAGAGAAAAGGTACACCTCGGAGGTTTCGATATACAAAATGGCCAAACAGAAAATGAAATATACAAATATCTCGGCGTAAAGAAGATGCGAAAAATTGACCATAAACAAATAAACACCGAACTAAGTTCTGAGTGTATCCGAAAGGTAAGACAATTAAATCTAAACTAGTAACAAAAGAGACAAATGAAGCGTATCCGAAAATAATAAACAAAAGGATTAGGAGCAATGTTAAACAATACCTAGTAAAAAGAAGAGAGGAAAAACAAAAGCACAAGGAGAAAAAGTGGCAAACAATCAATAAAGAGTTTAAAGAAATGGATAAACTAAATAGAGAATACGATCACAAAAAATTTTACAAACAGGTTAACACAAAAAGAAAAGTTTTCAAGCTACAAGCACAAGTCAAGGCTTATAATGGAATCCTTATAAACGGCACAGTAAGTACTAAAAAGGTGGCAGGAATAGTTTAGAACGCTACTTAGTGGAGAAAGTAGAGCTAAAGGTGAAGATAATGTAGAACTATAACAGTAGGAAACTTAGCTACCAACGTTACCAACTTGGTACCGGAATGTGGAAAGTAAAAGGAATGAATAATTTAGTCTCTAACCCGAAACAATTTACCCGGAAAAAATAGCCTACCCGCAGAAATATTTAATTGTGTCGATCAAACATTTATAACCCTCTCTTTCATAGACTATTAATACAGGTATGTCAAGGATAGCCTCTACCAGAAGATTGAAATACTGAAATTATATGCCATAATTATATGCCAAATGATGCTGTTGATAGACTCCAATTATATTCGGCTATGCTCGAAGTTGAAATACCAAAAGGATTGGTTAAATTAATTAAAATGACAATGAAAAAAGTTGAAAGTAAAGTATGAGTACAAGGGGATCTTTCAGAACCATTTACAACCAACAGTAAAACAACATAAATATGCACACAAATTATTATTTATTTTCAATAAGCAATACGATGAATATTAATAAATAACTTTTGTGGGCAATTATCTTTCCCAACAAACTCCTATACTCTAAATTTAATTTTAATTACAAACTATCTATTGATCTGTTTTATAATAATATATACTAAAAAAATGACCATATAAAAATATAATTTATTCACAAAAAAAAATAACTCTTTGAAACTTGGAATCTTAGTTCGTATGCTTATATTTGATTTTATCTTTAGAATATCTTAAAATTTTCTTTCATTCACATTATTTGACTGATCATTATTTTTACACCAATGATGTCTCCTCTCGATCAAACCACAGTTCCTTTCTTAATTGATTATATCCGGCTACCAACAAATCTTTCCCGTTCTCAGCATCGATCCAAACCGCATACCAGCAAACTACTCCTCCGAAAACACAAGCCCAAGCCTCTTTTGACCAGTACTCTTTATTCACAAATTCTCCTTTCTTTCTCAAGTATATCTCGTGGACTATACAGACTCAAAAGAGGTATTAATCTTCTCGATTTTGATCTGCTCTCAGCTTCCACGTTTTTCATTAACAAACGAAAACACTGGTACTCAGATTGACTACACGAAAACACGTCTTCTCTTCTGGTCTGCAGGTAACATAATCAATCAAGGAAGGAACTGTGGTTTGATCGAGAGGAGACATCATTGGTGTAAAAATAAAGGTCAGTCAAATAATTTGAATGAAAGAAAATTTTAAGATATTCTAAAGATACAATCAAATATAAGCATACGAACTAAGATTCCAAGTTTCAAAGAGTTATTTTTTTTTTGTGAATAAATTATATTTTTATATGGTAATTTTTTTTAGTAGATATTATTATAAAACAGATCAATAGATAGTTTGTAATTAAAATAAAATTTAGAGTATAGGAGTTTGTTGGGAAAGATAATTGCCCACAAAAGTTATTTATTAATATTCATCGTATTGCTTATTGGAAATAAATAATAGTTTGTGTGCATATTTATGTTTTAATGTTAGTTCCGTTTCCTGTTCTATCCCGATTATGAGCAAATAGGAGATACTGAACTCACTAGAAGAGATATATAAAGTAAACTGACTATAGTAATAATTAACAAAAGAAAAGGCACCCTGAGAATTTTTAATAGTAATTGAATTGTATGACTCTGCATACATTAGTGAATTAATTAATTAAATAATTTAATTAATTAAATTAGTGTTAATTAATAATAAAACATCATAAAGCAGATCACAACAATATATATGCCGGCTATATCAAGAATGCAACAAAATAACTCAGAAGTGCAATACCAAACCATAGAAACGGTGGAAGAGTTCTGCTACTTAGGATCACTGGTTGACTGCAAAAACAACACATCAAAAGAAATAAAAAAATATATGTGGCTAACTTCTGTTATTTTGGCCTAGGTCCTCAACCAAGGGCAAAAAATATATCAAGACCAACAAAATGCAAACTTTTTAAAACAATAATATGCCCAGCGTTTACCTACAGATTGAAAACATGGCCAATGACGACTCGAGATGAAGAGTTACTACTAATTTTTGAAAGAAAAGGACCATACATGGCGGAAGTAAGAACAGGGTTCATAAAGAAAGGCAATATAGACTTTTTGATGAAACAGATATAGTCGATAAAAACTATGAAAATAAACTGCTTGATGAGTGGGCCACGTTATGCGGAATAATGAAAGTGGTCTTTCAAAAATACCCATATTAGGTTAGGTTAGGTTAAATAGGACGGTCGGAAGAAGAAGAAGGGGGCGAAATAAAATATGGACGATTTGCAGGACTGTTTAAGAGATTGGAGTAAGCAGATGGAGGAAACACACTCGATAGGGTAGGAGTAGGATGAAAGAGTGTTTTGAGATAGGCCAGGGCTTACGAAGGGCTGTAGCGCCAACTGATAATGATCATGTAGGTATCTAAATCGGCCATATCTTCGCCTTATCCGTTTAAACTAAGGCAATAAGAAATGCGCATAAACCACCTGACGGAGCAAGAACAGATGCGCACCTAAATAAGTAAACCTCTGCATGGACGACATCTTAATGAGATTAGCCAAGAATAGGTCGACAATATAGCGTCAAACTATTGGTTAAAATCAAGAAAGATGTTTCTGAAGACAGAGGGTTTTCTACTTGCCATTCAGGATCAGGTAATTCCAACAGTATAGTAACAAATATTGATTCTAGCCAGTTGTCTGGTAATTCGCCATTATTGTATATATTATTAAAAAGGAGGTGATAATTGCTATATTCTGCTTATTTAATAACTGTAATAATCCTGTAACTCAACAGACGAGGAAGCTGAATCATTTTTAGACTAGGCGGCATCTGTAGAAATTCAGACCATAATGGAAATTTTTCATAGGAAGCTATTTTTTTGCTGGAATCCCTTCAGGATACGCCCAGTATCGATAATTACGATATGCGCCAGTCGCAAACCCTGTGCTAAATTTTTTATTTAACAAAATCTAAAAACAATTGAAAATTTTTCATTTTTTTGCTCTTATTTTCATTTATAATTCGGAAAATATTGATCCTAGAGAAAAAATTAAAACAAGTTAAAAGTTTCATTATTCAATTTTACACAATATTTAGTTAGCTAGAAATTGAAAATTTAATGTTTATTGTTAAAAAAATAGCAATAATTGGAAAAAAAGTACAAAAAAATGAAGTTAATCCTTTAAATGTTTTCGACTTTCTAAACTTGACTTACGAGTTCCATATTCCGCCTAGAAAAACTTTTTGATATGTTTAAAACGTGTGCTAAATTTTGTTAAGATCGGTCGGATAGGTTTTGCATAATAATTTTGCAATCCAGCCTACTGGAAAAAAATCGCAAATTTTCAAATTCATAGTAGGCCCTAAATAAGGCCCTCAGATAGTTGTATTTTTTTTTACATATAAAGAAAGTCTCAAACTTTCAAACGCTTTTTGTAAAATTTAAATCGGTTTACTAGGAGAGCCTAAAAATTTTTTTAAAGTTATAATCCATTTTTAGGCTTATAAACAAATTAAATAACTTTACGAGCTTTAAACATATCAATTTCAAAATATATACACTTAAAGAACATTAAAAAACGCTTCTTTTAAAAAACAAAAAGATACATTTGGCTTACTGGTTGCCGAGATATTGAAGGTCAAAGTTGGCATACATTTGCCATGTAACCATAAGTGATAGAGGGCTCGTTTTTAAACAAATACCCTCGTCTTGTTCTCGGACGCGACTAGTTCACGTTCGAGACGCATCGCCCCGCCCCTTATTTTTCCCGTTGGCCCCTCCCTGACCTGGAAATCCCTAATCGCTACTTCAGAAAGTATAAAATTAGGCGATTTTCAGGTCAATCAGTTCAGTCCTTCACGGGCTCTCCGAGAGCTTAGTGCTCTCGGGGCTCTGCTTTTTCTTTTAGCCTACCCTATACTCTGTGGCTGAGATTTTTATTCAACTTTAAACTTAGTGTTTTATTTCGACTATTTAGTCGTGTAAGAAATATCTTGCCTTTGTCAAGGCAAGCCACCATAGACTGCATCCTGATGTTTATTTCGACTTATAAGTCATGTAAGAAATAGCTCGTCTTTTTCAAGACGAGCTACAGAAGGTGATTTAGACCCTTTTCATTTACCCCGAGGTGACAGTCTTGCTAAATACTTTTTATATGAAAAGTTTTACGTAATGCGCTTCATGGCAACATCCATAAAAAAGACAAATAAAAAACCGTTTTCGCGTAAAATGTCGTTCGTAATGCATGAGAGGTGGTGGTGAGGGACATACACTTCTAATGTGAATCGGCGAGTATCAAGTAGGGGACCATCAGTTTGTGTAATTTCGGGTTTTGAAATAAAAACAGATAGTAAAGTGCTCCAAAATCTGTAAGGGCTTGTATTGTGTATGTGTATATTGTATGACGGATGTGCTATTCGGGTATTGGCTTATACACGCGAATAAAGCAAAAAATTGACGAATTTACTCTACCCACTTCGTCATTTCGGCCTAATATGGCGCGTAATAAATAACACATAGCGAAGTATGATGACGTCATTATATATGATCAATTTGACTTCCTACAATATTATCGTCTTACTTACTTGGAAACTTCTAAGTATACAGTCTACATTTACATATCGTCGGTATACTGCGAAAACCAGGTAAATGACAAATTTTAAAATATTGAGTTAACCTCTTAAGTGGGCAGAAATATTTACAGAAATGTATCGTGCGGTGGGGAGAAATTTTTTTTCTGTATATTGGTTAAATTCTTGTAATTGATCGTTAGGAATGGTACATACGACAACATAATGCAAGTTTATGTTCAGTGCATTGTTCATAGGCGGGTAATATGTTTTCGTATAAGGTAATAAAAAGAATAAAATATATTTCTTAATATAATTGTTACATTTGTTAAAATGTGACAAAGGATTTACCAATTTAATAGTAAAAAAATTAGAACCAGTGGCGTTTCTAACAGAATTTAAAATCGCTAATTAATTTGTACATTGAATAAATGTTGAAAAGACTCACCTAAAATATAAATCGCAATAAATGTAGACGAATCCTGATGGACATGGAAATTTAAAATGTTTTTGAACAGGAACACACTCGCGAAATGTACATAGTTTATAAATTTAATGTCTAATAATTTAATAATGTATGGTATTTACCAAAGCACGGGACAGCACAAAGTGGAGCTTCACAAGAAGGACACATCACATTTGTTTCCTTTCTAATTTTGTGGGAGTTACACACTACACATCTTCTAGAACCATGTTCTCTTGTTCCACTAGGAGGAGTGAATTCTGGAAAATGTCGTCCAGTAAGTCGAGCGGGCGTGTCAGGATTTAACCTTCTGCTGGTGGAAGGCTGTCGATGAACCATATTTCTCAAAAACTCTATTTATAACATCGAGTCTAAAATTCAAATGTGACAATTGCCCACCTCGTTTTTTGTATAGAACAAAGGCATTGAACATTGCTATATCTACTAAATGCCTGAATATTTTTTGATAGTATTTTTTTAACCTTTTTCTTGCCATGCTATATGTAACTAAATATTGATCTGATAGATCGACTCCCCCCATTCCTTTATTGTAGTCTACTATGACCTCTGGTTTTTGCAATAATTGCCCTCTTTTATTTTGTACCTGTATCATATTAGCGTCATGGGTTGTACTTAGCATGGTTATATCTTTCTTATCGCTCCATTTAAGACACAGTTTAAGACACAGTAAGTTTTTTTCTATATGCAGCAACAGTTTCACCTTTGTTGAGCTTCTTTTTTGTCACTTGTACTGGAAGATTTTTTCTATTTATGCGTACAGTTCCTAGGGCATCGGTGTTGAAATCACACAAAATGTCAAATAACTCTGGTGAGGAATAATAATTGTCAGTAACGATCCTGTGACCTTTTCCTAGTAAATCATTGGCCAAAGACAACACAATTTTTGTGGGTTTCGTCAAACGTGATATATCACGTCCGTGAATTTCTGAGAGCAGGTCAGTATCATTTCCGGTATACATAAGTATTTTATAGATATAGCCCGAACTTGCCTCGCAAAGCCTGTATGACTCCATACCAAACCGAGCTCTTTTCTTGGGGATATAATTTTCCAACTCAATCGACCCTTCCAAAGAAGCAGGCTTTCATCTACAGAGACATCTTGTTCAAGATCACAAGCTGTTGAAAATTTGTTGATCAAATAATCCATTACTGGCTTTATTTTATATAATCTGGAGTGAATATTTGTTAAAGGATCAAATGCTTCATTGTAGCTAAAATGGAGAAATTTAAGTAACAAAAAAAATCGTTTTTCTGTCATCATTTGATAAAACATGGGTGTTTCTATAAGTTTCTTTCTTGAAAAAAACATACTGCTTTTGGTCTTTTGGATAATACCCTGAAGAAATAAAATTCCTAACAACAATTTTATTTCAGAAGCGTTAGTAGGAATCCAGTCTCTGTCTCTAGCCCTTCTTTTCATTTGTCCTTGGTCAGTTTTTTCCCGAATTTTATTTTGTGCATACTTATTAGTTTCTGTTGCAATAATTTCTGCAAATTCGTCATCAATAAAATACTCATAAAATTCTAAGGGTGCTGTGGCTAACATAAGATCGTGGTGTACCCCCACATTTTCATTAAATAGGAACCTATCCCTTCCATTTCTAGTCTCAGTCCATGTATCATTTTGCGTGATAGGGGGGATCAACTCTTGCTCATCTTCAGATGATTCATCTTCTGAGCTAGTAAATGTAGCCCTTCTACATCGATGTAGCTCTTCAATCAACCCTTCTCTACTAGTTCTTGGGACTAAATGTGCAGGGTCTTCCAATTGATCACCATCTTCTGAGTCAGAAAAAACATAGTCCGCGTCTTCTTCTACATCGCTAGCTTCAGCCATTTGCTGTAACAGTTCTATGTCCCTCTCATCATCAAAACGAAATACTCGCTTCATTTTTATGATTATAAAGTCAAATTTATCGAAAATAGAACACTTGTAAAAAGTTTTTATAATTACCTACATAAATAAATTTATATCACTAATTGAATTTGCGGACTTTTAGAAAAATAATATAATCACTTTTCAAAAACAGTAAGAAACACGTATTTATTTCAGTAACCGTAGGATGAAACTGAATATCTGAACATAAAATTAAAAAAGGTCTGGAAATCCTCAGAAAGAAATTGATATGCACTTGTGTGGTAACCAGAGGCGAGACGCCGCTGTCACCAGTGTAATAATCAGAGGCGACTCCGATGTCACCACTGTAAAATAATAGGAATGGGAGCGTTATGTGAAGGTAAGGAAAACGCTGTCACCAAATGAAATACACAATAGATCCTCAAGGAATGCTAACCCTGCGAGCGGCTGCAAGGAATACTGGTCACACTGGTCTGGAGGGCTGGCTCGTCTTCGTGGATTTACGAGAAGATAGGGGATTTCGGGATAGGGGTAAGGACTCCTAGGTCTCAGGTCCTGTAAATAGCAGAGGTTATGGGCTTACTTTTGAAGCCGGAGAAATGCATACGCAGAATCTCGTGTTCTCCTAGTCTCTAGAGAGTCGGACGAAAGGAACATAAAAAAACTAATTTAGAGTCAACAATATATTGAATCTACCCTGAAGTTACAAATACAATCGTTAACACGTTATTCTGCGCGTCGGGAGACGATGAAGCAAGATAGTGAAGAGTTGACAGTTGTACTAATATAATTACACAGGTTCTTCTTCTTCTACGGCACTACAGCCCAAAATGAGCCTTGGCCTCCTTTATTTTTTGCCTCCACCCTTGTCTGTCTGTGGCTGCTCTTCTCCATACACGGACTCCTAAAAGTGCTTGTGCGTCGCTGCTTACTGTGTCTTCCCAGCGCTTTCTTGGCTTTCCAACTGGTCTCTTTCCCTGCATTCTGGCGTTCAGTGCTCGTTTTGGTAGCCTATCCTCTCCCATTCGTATCACATGTCCGGCCCATTGCAATCTTTGGATTCTAATGAAGTTTGACAGGGGTGTTTCCTTATACAGTTGATAGAGCTCGTTGTTATATCGAATTCTGAAGATTCCGTTTTCCCTCACAGGTCCTAGTATTCTCCTAAGTACTTTTCTTTCGAATGTGTCGAGTTTGTTTTTGGATGTTTCTTTCAGGACCCATGCTTCGCTGCCATAACATGCTATTGGCCGAATTAAAGTTTTATATATTCTCATCTTTGTATTTCGGTGGACACTTTTAGACCGAAATATATGGGAGAGGGCAAAATAAGCTTTGTTTGCCTGCGTTATCCTTTTTCGTATTTCTCCATCCTCTGCTCCATCGGCATATATTTCTACTCCCAGGTATGTAAACTTTCCAACCGTTTCAATGTCATCTTCATGTATAATGTTTTGTGGGATTATATTTCTTCTCGTCTGTACCATTATTTTTGTTTTTTCTGTGTTAATTTCCAGACCTAGCCTTTTCGTTTGTGTTTTTAACTCTGCGTATGCTTCCCGTGCTCCTGTTGATGTTCTACTCATAATATTAATATCATCGGCGTAGGCAGCCAGTTGGACCGTTTTATTGGTCAGTAGGTTTTCTCGTCCAGTTTGCATTTGCCTGACCGCATACTCCAGTGCCAGGTTAAACAATGTTGGTGCCAGCCCATCTCCCTGCTTTAGTCCCTGCGAGATTTTGAAAAAGTCTGTCCGGTTGTTTTGTATTCGTACACATGCCTGAGTTTCATCCATTGTGGCTTTAATGAGTCTAATTAGCTTATGTGGTATTGCTAATTCTGCCAATATATAGTATAGTCTGTCCCTTTTGACTGAATCGTATGCCTGTTTGAAGTCTACAAACACGTTGTGAACATCAATGTCGTGTTCCCACGATTTGCTCAAGACCTGCTTGACTGTAAAGATTTGATCCATTGTCGATCTTCCCCGTCTGAAGCCCGTCTGATATTCTCCAATAATATTTTCTGCTAGTGGTTGGAGTCGCTGGTTTATAATATACGTGAGGACTTTATACGCTGTACATAGTAGAGAAATTCCACGGTAGTTTTTGCATTGGAGTTTGTCTCCTTTTTTATAGATTGGGCATACTATACTTTTCTTCCATTCGTCGGGTATTTTCTCTTCTTGCCATATTTCTTTGATAAGCGCGTGGATATGACTTGATAGGTGGTTGCCACCTACCTTATACAGTTCTGCTGGAATCTCGTCAACTCCTGGGGCTTTGTTGTTTTTCTGGGCCTTAATAGCTTCGAGAACTTCCTCTATGGTTGGAGCTTCTACTTCAACTTCGTTCTCTTCTACATGGTTCGTACCCATTTCATCTTCCATATCTACTTGTGTTCCAAGTAGGGTCTGAAAATAATGCTTCCAGGTTTCTGTGACTTTCTGTTGGTCACTGATTATTTGCCCACTTTCATCTTTGCATAGGCTTGTTTGAGGTTTATATCCACTTTTTATCTTTTTTAGGTATTCGTAAGCTCCTCTAATTTCATTTTTTTTGAAATTTTGTTCCATTTCTTCTATTTGTCCATTTTCATAAGCTCTCTTTTTGTTTCTGCATATCTTGTCTGCTTTCCGTCTTGCGACTTCAAATGATGTTCGTCTTTCCCGTGTTCTTCTTGTTATGTACATTTTGTGCGCTTCGTTTCTTTCTTCTATCGCTTGCCTGCACTCGTCATCAAACCATGTTCCTCTTCTCTTCTTTTTCTTGTTTCCCACGGTGGACGCTGCTGCTGTCAGCACTGCTGTTTCGTGGATTTACGAGAAGATAGGGGATTTCGGGATAGGGGTAAGGACTCCTAGGTCTCAGGTCCTGTAAATAGCAGAGGTTATGGGCTTACTTTTGAAGCCGGAGATATGCATACGCAGAATCTCGTGTTCTCCTAGTCTCTAGAGAGTCGGACGAAAGGAACATAAAAAAACTAATTTAGAGTCAACAATATATTGAATCTACCCTGAAGTTACAAATACAATCGTTAACACGTTATTCTGCGCGTCGGGAGACGATGAAGCAAGATAGTGAAGAGTTGACAGTTGTACTAATATAATTACACAGGTTAGTATAAAGAAATCTGTTACCTTATGTGCGTATTAGGGCTTTCAACCACGACACGTTCAGTCTTCTGGAACTCGGTCAGTTGAGGTTCTCCTCCTGAGTTACGAACTTACGAGCTGCCACAATAACCGGACTACACGCGATACTAGGCCGGATGATAAGCGTCCCCCGGAGAATTACCGACTGTCTCGCGTACTGTTCGCGTACTGGACGCTATCGCGTCCGAGCCGGAGCTCAGCAATTACTGATCACCCATTACCAACTACTGATTACTAACTGCCCGTACTGATCGCGTACTGGACGCTATCGCGTCCAGCCACGGTGGCCCGCTATTACTGACTACCCATTACTGACTGCCTGGCTACCGTCGTTTTTTCTTGTTTTATTGTGCTCGTACTTTCAATGCCGGTTATAGTGCCAAGGTCGTGTTTTCGCTGAATTGTGGGTCCTATATTGCATTACAATAACAGTTTCTGTTTGACGTGCTTTTCTATGTTTAAACAATTAACAAACAATGCAATAACTAGGTCAATTTCTTTGTGTGATTTAAAATGCAAATTTTACTGTAATAATTATCCCTTATTTGATTTGGAATATATAATAATTATCTCGAATAATTATTATCTTTTTCTATGCTACTTAGCCCTTTATTTTCAACTTCTCACTCACTTGCTACGCTCACATTACACTTGAATATATCAAGATAAGGCACGTTTCAAAAACGAACAAATATTTTATAAAACCGACATTTAGTACATATAGTGGTTTCTTTAAATTTTAAAGTAAATTATATTCCTAGATCAAGATATAATCCTTATTTTACATAGCAGAAATCTACTCTTAGCGCGTACCCTATTGCAGATTCCCCGCGCGCACCTGGGTTCAGTCGCTTTACAGAAAACTACTCCATATCCAGATAATTTGTGTAATAAACAAATAAGTTACACCTAACCAACTTTTCATTTTCAAATAAAACAATATATCGATACTTACTTCCATAAAATTAAAGTTCTGTTGCATGTAAAACAAAGTAAGCTCAAATATATTATTATGCCCAACAACAATATACAGTGCGTTAAGTTTTTGATTAGGTATTACACACTATACGGACCGCCAAAAACGGCAACGTTGCAAATGTTCGTTCTCCGACCCGAGACTTACAACAACGTTTGGGATATACTTCACTGTCGTCCAATCTCATGTTTCATTACGTATAGCCGATTTTAATAATAGTAAATTCGATAAAAATGCACTGACCTAATCGGTGCATTGTTATCGATTTTTATTAATGTGAAAATTTTTTTGTGGTTGAATTAAAAATAAAAGCGTATTTCTTTAAAAATATAAAATAAAAAATATACTCTTATTGAAAATTAAAATATTATTCCTAATAAAATAAAAAATAATTCTTTATGACCTACAGAAATGGTTCAAATAGTTGACCTTCTACGGCTGAACAGCACCCCAATCTGTCATAAAATCTTCTGCGAACAGATGAAAGAGTTTCTGCTATACCAGAATTGGAAACTTCTCTTATTCGATTTTTTAATTCATCCAAATTTTGGGCTCTAGCCTCAGGATGAGCGTAGATAATGCTTTTTAAATGTCCTCAAAAAAATAAGTTTATGGGTGTAAGATCTGGAGGTCGCGCAGGCCACTTAATATCGCCTGTTCCACTGATAACTCGATTCGGGAAAGTATTGTTTAATTACTCCCTAATACTTCAAGCGTTGTGAACTGAACAGCCGTCTTGATGAAAATAAACATTCTCCAGATTTACATCAGGAAGATTGAGAATAGTGGGAAGAACATGATTCTGTAACAAATCGAGGTATACTCTACTATTCAAGTTGCCCTGAATAAAAAATGGATCTATTATGTGGTCTCCTAAAATGCCAGTCCAGACGTTAACTTTTTGAGGACGTTGAGTTCGGTAAACAACACTTCTGTGCTGGTTTTCCCGCGCCCAATACCTCATAATAGAAGGATTGTGTCTCCCTACTAACGAAACAAAAGATTCATCGGTGAATAAAATGTTTTTAATAAAATTTGGTTCACTATTAGATTTCGTTATTAGAGTTTCACAAAACTTAATTCTTCAAAAGTAATCGTCTGGATAAAGCTGCTGCGTTTTCGAATATTTAAAATTCTTGTAACCGTGCTTTTTCCATAATTTCGTTACAGTAACATTGCTAACATCTAACTCTCTAGCAACGCTTCTACTTGAACGTGTTGAATCTACCTCGATTGTTGCACAAATTTGTGTATCCCGGTATTCTCTTTCCTCAACTTTTTCTGGTAACACTTCTTGAGCGTGACATTTTCTGCAATTTTTGAGGCAATAACAACTCTCAAAATTTTTAACAATATTATAAATTGACTGTACACAAGGAATTGGTCTTCCCTCAAAAAACACAGAAAATAAATCTACACACTGTTGCGCAGAATTGCCACTATAAAACCATTTTATTATTTGAGCTTTTTCCGCGGCCATATAAACAGACATGTTTACAAAAATAAATTAAATTTCTACGCTGTTATTCCTTTAAACAAACACGGTATAATGACAATATCACATCACAAATTTGCCGACGGGCGACGAGCAACGACGAGTCAATCTACTTTATTCTACCTGAAAACGGGTTGAGTTTTAAAGAATTACTTTCGATCTACAGGCAGTACTACAGATTAAAAGTGGATTGACACTGGACGTGACACTGAAGTGGATTGACAGTCACTGGACAAATACATTATTCTTGAAAATTATGCGTCTAAAATTTGTGTGTATGTGAAGCCGCATTACCAAATGCAGCATATTTTTTTTCCTGGTCAGAAATTAACGGTAGACGAGGAAATTCTGAAATAGAAAGAAATATACTCCACTACTTATTAAAATGTGTTTCAGAATATGTAAGTGAAATAAGTTTATTTTATGATTACCTGCTGAGGACAGAATTGTAATCAGCATATTGCAGCCTTACTATTGTGGACTGTTGAAAACATGGATCATTTAAATATTATTGAACACACATTTTTAAAGTTGACTCTTTGCATGGTAACAAACACAGATGTATCTATGAGATGCCAGATTACTTGCCTGTTTTTCAAAATACAAGAGAAACTAAAAATATCAAGGTTGACGATAAAAAAGTATGTATAGAAAAATACAAATGTGAAGAATTTAAAACCTATCTACGGCTTTTATGATTTAAAAAATTTGTCACACACTTTAATTAAAAACCGGACAAAAGACCAAACGGCGAAAAAATAAGAGAAAAGATAAAAATAACGAGATTCGTAAAATGACAGACAAACAGAATCTATTTTAATTAAGACATGTCAACAAGCTTTAATTATTTCCTTACTGATACTGCAAAGCAGTCAACAAGAAAAAAGCACGCCAACTAAGCATGCATCAACTA
The DNA here is from genome assembly GCA_918026665.1 of Diabrotica balteata. NCBI lineage: Eukaryota > Metazoa > Arthropoda > Insecta > Coleoptera > Chrysomelidae > Diabrotica > Diabrotica balteata. The sequence continues at coordinate 77,125,263 of OU898280.1, read as the reverse complement.
AGACAAGCAATCTTGAAGAACTTAAACGACTTTATGATGCATATTTACCAATTAGCATAGGAAAAAAAATATTTGGTAGTTATGTGAAAAGGGAGTGATAACGGAAGAATATCATGGGTGGTATCGTAATTTGAAAATGGGAAATGATGTAACAGACATCTCGCCAGAATATGCTTTCAATGACGAATCGGCCTAAGAAGCCTCATCATAATATTATTGTTATTATTATAATATTATAATACTGTTATGATTATATTCGAAATAAATTTGTTTTTTCTATAAAACTGCCTATCATTCATATAAATAACTATAACTACAAACATCTGTTAATAAAATTTTCAGAGAAAACCAGTTAAATGTCAAAACTGGAAAATATTGTACTTGGGTTATTATATTTATGTTGAATATGTTATTTAAAGAGAAATTGATTTATTTAGATTTACAGGTAAAACCAGGTAAGTGATAGCATTTCCAACTTAAATTTAGGATTAGTCAGATAGGTGTCGTAACTTTTTCAAACTAATAACAGAATATCATTATAGATATATGTATCTTTCACTAGAATACCTAATATAACAAACAAGCTGACTGCTTAATTCACAATAAAAAACTAAACTTTGAAAACGTTTTTTCTAAAGTTCTAAAGTTTTCTAAAGTTGCTAAATATTTTAATTATGGTACTTCTTTGTTTGCATGTGAGCGTAGGCTGGTAATATATTTATATCCACTGGGTATGTAAATAATTTAGTGTACTCAGTTCTTAGTAAAATAGTAAAACAGTTGTCAGTTCGTTATTATGACTAATACGCCGTTTAAACGTCAATGATCGGTCGTCCCATAGAAAGATATCTGATAGTTTTGAAATGTTTAAAATCCGTTATTTGGTCATCTTGTTTCATAGACTCCCAATGCAGAGATTAACACAAAGAAAATCTTTCTCTGTCAAATACTACTGATATGACCAGATTTAGATTATTCTTAGTAATCTTTGTTATGGTGTTTCCCTTTGCTCGCTATTTCTCCATGTCGATGACCCATTATTGGTGCATTTACCTCGCTGATTTAATATCAACGTTTTTCTGTAGAATTGGTTTCCATACAGTTGGAAATCTTTGGGCATCATCTGTGACAATAAATTTTTTTAACATTTTTCAATTTCTATTGCTTCTCTGATTACACATTTGGTTCTGTTTTCAATGTTAGCTAGCATCGTTGTTTCAGTTAAGTTTATTTTATGTCCTGTTTTTATGATATCTTGTGCTAGGGATGACGTCTTCTCTCTTCTTTCAACGGTATTTCGATGTTCTTTGGTGTTATCTGTATTCTTCGATTATTTTGTCTGATGTACGATTTGTCGCAGTCCTCACAAGGGATCTATAAATATTCAATATTCGTAAAATATATATCCACATATCCAAAAAATATACCTCATAAAAAAACTGTATCAATGTTAGCTTAGTACTTAGTACTATTAAAACCATGTATTTTATGTATATTTAAATTTTTAAATGGTAATAGTTATTTACATGTAATTTCATTTGGCTAAGTAGGGGAGAGTGTTCCACAATTAGACATGTTCCACAATCAGACAAAGCATGCAATTTTAAAATTCCCGCCGTAAGTTTGACGTTTTTCGTTCGGATAGTGAGGTTATACACGCCAATGAGGTAAACACAGTTTGAACGCTGTTGTCTTGGTTTTGTGAATTTTTTAATAAAAAATCGTTTTTCAAGGTAAGTTTTTTCTATCGTTGATATTATATTATATGCTTTAATTTTTCTTCTGAAACTAGTATTACAAAAACAACCTTTACATCAGATTTTGGGCTATTTTGTCGGCATTTTATAAGCAAGTTTACTTTTGTAGGTTATGTATGAAGGTCACAGTTAAATTAAATTTTGTATTGTAGGTTGTGTTTCACATTCAGACAGCATGTTTGTTCCACAATCAGACACTGTCTGATTGTGGTTGTTGAAAGGAGTGTTGTTGAAAAAGTAATTGTTTTTGTAAAAATTTAATTTATATTTCAGGAAAAATGGCTTGAGAACGTCAGCGAAAAAGCGATAAAGGGCAATTTGATGAACAATCCATGAGAGCTGCTGTTAGAGCAGTCACCGAAGAGAAGATATCTTTAAGACAAGCAGCTGAAAGATACAATTTAAAATTTCAAACGGTTTATGAATATGTAAAAAGGCAAAAACACAATCCCACCAAAGAGATTAAAATGGCTCCAAATGATGCTTGTAGAAAAGTTTTTTCTGAAAATCAGGGAAAAACCCTAGCCGATTACGTATTAACTTGCTCAAAAATGTGTTACGGACGAACGGTCATTAATATCAGAAAACTGGCTTATGAAATGGCAACTATTAATAATTGTAAAATTCCGGAAAATTGTCAAACAAACAAGGAAGCTGGACGCGAATGGTTCCTTGGATTTATGTCCAGACATGCAGAATTAAGTCTTCGCCAGCCGGAAGGATGTAGCCTCTCCAAAGCGACATCATTCAACAAACACAATGTTGGACTTTTTTTCAAAAATTTGGAAAAAGTGTTTCAGAACCATGGAAATTTTTGCAGCGGTACAAGAATTTATAATTTAGATGAAACTGCCACCCCAACCGTCCAAAAACCGCAAAAGATTGTTGCTCAGAGAGGGATCAAGCAGGTCTTTTCCTGTACGAGCGCCGAACGAGGTTTACTGGTCACCACTTGTTGTGTTATATCAGCATCCGGGAATACAATACCGCCAGTCATGATTTTTCCACGAAAAAAGTTTAATCCTCGAATGACTTATGGGGCACCGCATGGTACTTTGGGATTGGTTTCCGATTCTGGATGGATGACTCGTGAATTATTTCCAAGCGTTGTAAGGCACATCATTAAACATACGTCCAGCACAAAAGAAAACCCTTCTCTCTTAATTTTTGACAATCACGAGAGTCATCTAACGATAGAAGGAATAAATCTAGCCAAGGAAAATGGAGTGATCATTTTGACCTTACCGCCACATACTTCCAACAAGCTGCAACCATTAGATGTCTCGGTGTTTTTTTCGTTTAAATCATTCTACAAACATGGCTTTTAGAGCACCCCGGGATACCTGTTTCTATTTTTGATATCGCTGGCTGTGTTGCTTATGCATTTGAAAAATCGATGACGCCCAGTAATATCAAATCCGGATTTCGAAAAACTGGGATTTATCCCTTCGATAAATTCATATTTACAGATGACGACTTTGCAATTAGCAGCGTAACTGATAGGAATGGGGATCAAAACAATGAAGAAGCTCAACGACTTATGGATCCAAATCAACCATCAACATCAAGATGCATTGAAGAAAATATAATGTCAGACTCCTTAGTTTCAGTATCAGTTAGTTTACACAAAATCACAAAGAAGCTTTCGTAAGTCCACAACAATTTAAAGGATACCCAAAAGCTGAAGAACGAAAAAATCAGAGAAAGAAAAAAGAAAAAGCTAAAAGTATTATCGCCACGGACACTCCAGAAAAGATCGCCCTAGAAGCTAAACAAATGAAGCGAGAAAGAAAAAAAAGTGTTAAGAAGAATAAGGTCGTGAAAAGAAAAGTAATGGACTCAACAGACGAAGAAAATGAAGACGCGGCGATGCTTGTAACCGAAAGTTCCGATGATGATATTGATTTTGTAGGAGAAATCGACCCCCACCACTTCTAGATAAGCTTAATAAAGAGCCAGAAGTTGGCGATTTTATTTTAATAAAATTTATGGACAAAAAAAAAAAAATATTACATAGCTGAAGTGTTCTGTAAAAAGAATAAGGAATGCGATGTCAAATTTTTGAGAAAGTCCGTTAAGTATAATAACAGCTTCATTTACCCCGAAATAGAAGAAGTCTCATTGGTATGTTTGGAAAACATTAAGATGGTGTTACCAAAACCAGCACATGTGGGAACAACAAAGCGGCAACAATCTTATTTGAAGTTTGAAGTAAATTTTTCAGCTTTAGAAGTTCGTTAAAACATTATTACCTTTTGTCTTATTGTGGAACATGCAGTGTCTGGATGTGGAACATGTGTGTTCCACTATCAGACAACTGTCCTTCCTTTGTTAAACAAACTTTTTTTAAATTAATTTTTGGTTTATGATGTTTGTTCTACCATAAAAACTTATGTTTAGCCTTAATTTATTTTAGTGATAATCATATTTTGGTTGGTTCAATAAACAAGGTCAATACTTAGCAAAATCTATTTTGTGTCTGATTGTGGAATACTCTCCCCTATATGAATTTTATTTTTGCTCAAATATAATAAAATATAAATACCTGAACCGTCATCGTCAGCTGTACAAGAAGATACTTTAATCGGAGAAAAAACTAAAGAACACAATACTGACAAAACCTCTAGATCGTCGTTACGAGGGGAGGTAGGAAATTCACCAACAGTTGAGATTACTTCCTCAGATATCTTTAGTTGACAAAGAGAGATTTGCACATACTTGCATAATTTGCAGTCAGGTTGTACATATTGTTAATTACTATTTAACTGGGAATAAGCCACAATTGAAAGTTAAAATACGTTTATTGACGTTTCAATTTCCACTTCGGAAATCGTTCTCAAAATACAAACAGTAAATTAAACAAATTTTGTTTTTTGTTACTTAGTGAAAAATTCTTCTAATAATTTAATTTTATCTCACTTATTTATATTGACAATTCAGACAGACATACACTATGCATTTTAAAGTCGACGACTTTAAAATTATATTGCCAATATAGTTGAGTTGCGCTCCTGGGACGACTTTAGTTATAAGATATTTCATTCGATTACATGAAATCAACTTTAACTTAAGATTATCCGTCAAAAAAAATCATAGCATGTAATTCGTCTTTAAAAAGACAAACACATGACATGATGACAGTAAAATTCTCCTGTTAGTGATTCCATAGTAAATTATGAGGGAAAAACCAGGAAAAAAACCTCATAATACTATCCCGACATTGTAAGTATTTGTTCGTGAATTTAGTTTACCTTCAACAAACATCAAAATTCGTTTATATATATATATATATATATATATATATATATATATATATATATATATTGTTCTGAAGCTATTTTCTTGTGGCATTGTAAATTAATTACTATTAAACTATTATATATTACTATAAAACTATTATTGCCAATATTGTTGAGTTGCGCTCCTGGGACGACTTTACTTATAAGATAGTTCATTCGATTACATGAAATCAACTTTAACTTGAGAATATCCGTCAGAAAAAAATCATAGCATGTAATTCGTCTTTAAAAAGACAAACACATAATATGATGACAGTAAAATTCTCCTGTAAGTGATTCCATAGTAAATTATGAGAAAAAAACCTCATAATACTATCCCGACATGGTAAGTATTTGGTTATGCATTTAGTTTACCTTCAATAAACACCAAACTCTGATTTTATATGTTTGTTATTAAAAAAATATAAATGATGTATCCTCTATATGTTACTGACTTACTAATACTGGTATTTTCTGATTAATAACTTCCTCTTTCAATATAGGTAACCAGATCCTACTACATTCTGCCGAGGAATTTGCGATACAATTGGTCTCATTTAGCATAATTAGAGCCGCTTCTTTGATTTTTCTTTTTTTACCATCCGTTTATTTTAGGACTACATTTCAATTAATCCATTAAATTTATGTTCATTTTCCCATGCGTGTTTTTTTTTCTGGTTTTCCCTCATAATTTAGTATGGAATCACTAACAGGAGAATTTTACTGTCATCATCGCATGTGTTTGTCTTTTTAAAGACGAATTACATGCTATGATTTTTTCTGACAAATATTCTCAAGTTAAAGTTGATTTCATGTAATCGAATGAACTATCTTTTAAGTAAAGTCGTCCCAGGAGCGCAACTCAACTATATTGGCAATATCATTTTTAAGTCGTCGACTAAAATGCATACTGTATGTCTAAATTGTCAATATAAATGAGCCAGATAAAATTAAATTATTAGAAAAATTCTTCAGTAAGTAACAAAAAACAATTTTTTTTTAATTTACTGTTTGTATTTTGAGAACGATTTCCGAAGTGGAAATAGTAATTATTCCCAGTTAAATAGTAATTAATTTAAAATGACACAAGAAAATAGCTTCAGAACAGTACATATTGTTGTCCAGACAACATACTTGGTACAGACTATTAAGGTTTCGAAATTACCATTACATGCTTGTATTGTGCAAAAACAGAAAATATAAAAATAAACTAAGACAAGATTATTGAAGATTTTCATGCTCAAGCTGTTATAAAATAAATACCTAAACAAAAATGTCCGCCAATTGCGATTGGAAAAACTGAAACCATAACTATTCCTAGCTTTGATAGAGCCAAAGAAGATGCTTAAAATATTTTGGGATAATACAAGTTAAAAAGTTGGCAGTTTGTTCATTTGGAACAATAAATATATTTTTTTTTGACGAATCGAAAATATTAATCAAAATTGAAAAAAAAAATGCAAAAAGGAGCTTCTTAGTTTCGAATGTATTCCGTATTGTAAAATTCTAACTGTCGTAATGCCTCACCATATGAGAATAAAAACTAAGTTTTTTATTTTAATTTAAAACATAAAAATAATAAACCATAAAATTAAAAAAATAACGTTTTAACAAGCCTAATCTAACAAATTATGACATTTTAGTACCTGATTGTAGTGTGACTGGTCAATCCAAGATTTCATGAAAATAAGTTTCGAAGTTTGCGCGATCAAATTATTTTAGTTTGAATTGAATTTGTTTCGAAACTATTTTACGATTATTTTAGTTTAGTTTATTTAAGCTTTGAGTAAGACCTTATGTAAGACTTTGGAGGATTGAACTTGACCTATATTTATAATAAATAATTAAAAATGTAAATTAAGTTTACCTTTATCATCTGTATCATCCATTAGTTCTATTGTAGTCGTTGTAGATTGACCTTCCATAGTCATTAAGGAATTAACCAAAGCTTCTGCCGCTGCGGACTTTTTATCGGGATCCTTCTTTAATCTTAAAAATTTTCTTTTAGTAAGAAAACTTTTGTGTATTTGGCCGTTGTTACTAGTTTCTAAAAGCAGGTGACATTTTATTTATTACAATATACAAATAAAATAACTTTAATTATTTAAACACAAAAAACCGAATATAATACTGTGAGATAAGGCCCATTCTCTTAGCTCGGGCATATTTTGACAGATTCATAGTAGAAATCCTACAATACAACAATTCCTACTTCTCAGTATTAATAGCTCAAATATAGTACTATTGGAGACTTCTTTCTTTGAAAAAAGGAGAATTATTCGAAATATTGGAAGTGTATACTAAACCCATAATTTTCCCTGTATATTAAAAAAATTTAATACTTGAGTTATTATAATATAACATATTGTAGTAAATGTTTGTATTATTCACGTTGTTTATTTTATTTAATATAGTTTTATTATTTTATTATTTGTGTTTAATTCCTTTGTTAGTTAGTTAGTTCTATTTAGAATTTTATTATGATGGATATTCAAAGTTTTCCATTTGTCCATCAACTAATGCGTTGGTAAGTTTTTCTTGGTTGGTAAATGTTTTTTAAAATCAACTATTTTAGATGAGAAAGGATGCTGTTAAATTACAGGGTAATGGAACTGCACAAAGGTTTATTCAAAATGCCCACCATTTTTTTTTTAAATTATTTGCCGAATGAAAACTCTATTGAGGTAAGTTGATAATTGTCAACTTACCTCAATTGATAAAAAATGTATTTATTGAATTATGTGAATGTTACAAATGTTCTTAAAGTCGCAAAAGGAAATTAACGACTGATTTAAATAATAGCGTCAAAAATTAAATTCACTTAGAAATTTATCGCTTGTATGAAGAAAGTAAATTTTTTAATATATAAACAAAAATATATTTTATAAATAAATTAGGCTAATTTAGTTTATATCGTTAAGATGCGCCAACAAGGAAACCAACAAAGGTTTTAGCTTGAGTTTCTTGAGAATAGTATCAATAAACGAATAAAGTTTAATATTTTTGTTTTATAATAGTTATTTTATCGTTATATTAAAGTTTTATATTATTAAAAGTGATGATAATAACGCTAAATAAGCAATATTGTAAATGATATATAATCACAAAACGTACTCAATATTGTGTTCAATTTACATAATAAAATACGTTTGATACAGAAATTAAATTCTTTATATATATCAAATACTCTAATAAAATACGCTATGAGCACGTGTGCTTGGTTATATAGTAACTTCCAACCACTTCTAGTCTGTCAAAAAGTAACTAACTTGGTAAAATAAAATAATTACTAAATTCACTTTCATATTAAAGTCATATTAAAACAAACCTGTAAACATGTTGTTTATTCACTAATATGTTCTAAATTCTACGACCCTTCGACTAGCTAGCGGAAATTCTAAGTAATAAAAGAACCGGTCCATTCGAACGGTCCAGAAATACATTGAATGAAAAAAAAAACAGCCATAGCTTTCCAGTATTTTCGACAAAGGTCGACATCCTTCTAGTCTAATAACGGTTTTGGTATATAACGGGACCTTTTTGGAGAAAACAGGCAGTCAGAAGAAAAGATCGCGATCGCGTTTTAAAATGTAACGATCGTACAAATAAATTATTGTTGTAAGATAAACTAGTACAAATAAACTTTAAATTAAGTTGTACATGTTGTAAATATAGAACATTTAATAAATAATAAAAACAATAAATTAGAATTATTAAAGACTTAACATTGGTGTCAGAAGTGGGATCTTAAATAGTGAAAATATCTACGATTTATGAGCTCACAGTTACGGATTTAAGAAGACATCTCGAGGCCAGAGAATTAGCTTCTACCGGAAAAAAATCTGATTTAGTCCAACGACTAAAGAACGCTTTAAAAGAAGGAGGTTTGGATCCGGAAACTTATATATGTGAAGACAAGCATGTTGCTGTCATCTCGTCGATTTCGAAATTAAAAAACAAAGTTTCTGACGATATTTCGAAAGTTTCTTGTAGCTAAAGCCAAAGTTTCTGGTGACATCGCATCATTAGAGAACAAAGTTTCCGGCGACATCGCTTCTTTAGAAGATAAAGTTTCTAACGAGATTTCTTCCCTAGTAAGCAAAGTTTCAGCTAACATCTAATTGGAAATATCTAAAGTCATTTCTGAGATGTGTGCTCTCGACGATAGGATGTCGTTAAAAAAGCAAGTTGTTGCCGATATGTCGGCCTTCGAAGAAAAGATGAAGTCAATAGAAAAGAAGCTGGAGGAAACAGGGACAGCAGAGAGAGGAAACAATCCAATTACAGCAGAGACAAAAGAAGACGAGACGAAGTGTAAGTTGGGAACACGGCCGAAATTTGAAGGAAGTGGAGGTTCTGTTCATGTCAAAGTCCCAACTTTCGACGGAAAATCGGCATGGAACAACTACATGAAACAGTTCGAACCAGCTGCAAGAGCGAATGGATGGTCTGAAAAAGAAAAGGCTGGAAACCTGACTATCGCTCTTCGAGGAGATGCCTTAGATGTGCTCCAGACTATAGCTGTCGAGGAGTCGGATAATTTCGAACAAGTTAAGAAGAGGTTAAATATGCGATATGGCCACGAACACCTGGAGCATGTATATCAGTTGCAGATTAAAAATCGAATACAAAAGAAAGATGAAGCTCTTCAAGAATATAAGGTAGATATTGCCAGATTAGTACGATATGCTTATCCAATAGCACCCGAAGATATGATGAAAAAGTTGGCCGTTCAAACGTTTATTGATGGTCTTCGTGATCATGAAATGCAGAGAACACTACGATTTACTCGTCAAAAAACGCTGGTTGATTTTTTATCCGCCGCCGTCGAATACGAGTCAGACGCAGACCGGTGGCGGGTACAGTAAAGTTAGGACTATAAAAGAGAAAGGAGATGAAGATAAACTTGACCAGCTCGTTAATATAATGAAAAGCATGACACATAAGAAAACGAAGACCATAAGATGATGGAATTGTGGCGAAATAGGACACGTACGATGTTCCTGTAAGCATCCTAGGTACGACGCAAATAAAAAAACTCACCATCAGGAAAACTAGAACGAGTCGGTCTTAGGGGGGCAGCTTTGACCCAGAACTTTTCCAAAGACCCTCTCATACTGTCGTGTTGATAGTGTATATGTAGATGGAGAAATAAATGGTAAAATGCATACGTTGTTGGTGGATACCGGAGCGACCAGAACCATTAGGATGGTACATCCAGGTAAATCCAGGTACAATTAGGAATTGAAACAGAAAAGTTGGTTCATACTGTTATAGTTGCTGACATCGAAGATGATGTTATATTAGGAATGGACGCAATGAATATGCACGGATTCCAATTGGATTTTAAGAATAAAGTAATCAAAGTTGGTAACGAGGAGGTATTTCTCCATCCATATGATGACAACACTGTGCAAGCAGCCATTTAAGAAGATACAGTCGTGCCTGCGTGAAGTGAAACGATCATAGTAGCGCGGCTACAGGAAATTGTGGACGAAGGGACACCTGTTATGATGAAGCCTAGGAACCATGACGATGAGGTTGGCCGTGGAATCATAATTGGAAAGAAATTGGTGACTTCGGCTAAAAAAATTCCTGTGAGACTTATATCAATGTCAATAACTACCCAGTGTCCATCAAGAAAGAGACAAAAGTAGGAACTTGTGTACCTGTGACATCCATAATCCATCAGACGACAACATCTGATAATTCCAACGACAAATTCGAGCAAATGGTTGTAGTTGCTGGACAGTCTCTGAACCAGATTGAGAAAAGAAAATTAAGGGAATTTCTTTGCAGTATCGTAATATTTTCGTACCGAAGGGAGGAAAGACGGAAAGAACTACCGTTGTTAAGCATAAAATTGAAACTGGTAATGCTAAGCCAATTCGTCAAACAGCTCAACGATTACCACAGGCTAAAAGAGAGGAAGCTGAAATGATTGTTCAAGAAATGAAGAAAGACGGGGTGATAGAACCTTCTACGAGCCCATGGGTCTCTCCAGTGGTCCTGCTTAAGAAGAAAAACGAAACGACAAGGTTCTGTGTGGATTACCGTTTGCTGAACAACGTTACCAAGAAAGTTAGTTATCCTTTGCCTCGGATCGACGACACATTTGACACATTGGCTGGAAGTAAATTGTTTTCTGTAAATTGAGAGTTGATAAAGAAAAGATAGCCTTCACCATAGGATCTGGATTGTGGCAATTCAACGTTATGGCATTTGGACTCTGTAATGCTCCTGTGACATTTGAGAGGCTTATGAAAAATGTGTTGAGAGGGTTATCTTGGAAAACATGCTTGGTTTATCTAGATGACATAATTGTCTTGGAGGAGACATTTGAAGACCATCTGAAGAATTAAGAAAACGTTTTTAATCGACTTGAAGCTGCCCAATTAATGTTAAACCCTAAGAAGTGCCAGCTATTTCAAGGTAAAGTCAATTATCTGGGTCATATAGTCAGTAAAGAAGGAGAGGCCGTGGATAAGGGAAAACTCGATTCCATTAAGGAATGGCCAGAACCAACTGACAAACATTAAGTGAGAAGCTTTCTTGGACTATGGACTTACTATCGAAGGTTTATTAAGAAGTTTGCAAATATCGCTAAGCCATTAACGCGACTCACAGAGGAAGCAACAAATTACCGCTGGGATACAGACTTCCAAAATGCCATCGAGACCGTAAAAAAGCATTCAATTACAGCGCCAATTTTAGGGTATCCACTGCCAGAAGGAGAGTTCATCTTAGATACAGATGCAAGTAATGTGGGAATTGGAGGAGTGCTGTCTCAGATTTAAGGAGAACAGGAAAGAGTTCTTGGATATTTTAGTAAAGTTTTCTCAAAACCTGAGCGGAATTATTGCGTCACGAGAAGAGAAATTCTTACAGTAGTAAAATCAGTAGAGCACTTTTATCAATACCTCTATGAAAGGAAGTTTTTAATCCGAACCGACCATGCGGCCCTTAAGTGGTTGATGCAGTTTAAGAATCCAGAGGGTTAGATAGCCAGGTGGATCGAACGACTTCAAAAATACGATTTCAAGATTGAGCACCGGGCCGGACTTAGCCACAGAAACACTGATTCTCTTTCCAGAAGACCATGCCCAGCAGAGTGTTCCCACTGTAACAAAGCAGAATACAAGGAAGCAGCAGTGCTAAGAACGACGACGGTCAACGACGACTGAACGCCTACCAAGATAAGGGAAGAACAAGAGAGAGATCCAGTTGTACAGAAAATTTGAAAATGGAAAGAGGAAAAGCGTCGACCACCTGGGCAAAAAATATCAAACCTGTGCTCAGTCTTTTTCTTCTTACGGTGCCTTATCCTTAAGGACGTTGGCCATTACATTTGCCCATTTAATCTTATTTGTAGCAGCCCTGAATAGTTCTATGGAGGTCATGTTCGTTCATTGCTGTAGGTTTTTAAGCCAAGAGTTGCGTCTTCTTCCGGGTCCTCTTTTGCTATTGACTTTGCCTTTGATTATAAGTTATAAGTTTATTGTTAAACTCAGTAGTTAAGACGTATTGGGCGTATAAATGAGTCCCAGTGGGACTCATTTATTATGGAAGATGGCTTGTTTAAACGAGTCCTGGAAAATAATGACGGTTCAGAGAAGAGAAGTGGTGATCCCAAAGAGCAGAAAGCCGAAGTACTTCGTCAGTTACACGATAGTCCATCAGGACGGCATTTTGGTGTGCATGACGGATGGTGTGGTAGAATGGATGAATAGGACAGTTGGCAAGTATTTGACAAAGATGGTGTCTGATCATAAGCCTGACTGGGATAAATATCTTCCGTTCTTCACAATGGCCTACAGATCTGCTGTTAACGAATCCACAGGCCAGACACCAGCCAGGGTCCTATTCGGACGCGAGATGTGACTACCTTGGTGGCTCAGGCATTGTGACCTAGCATTTTTCGATTTTACAACCTGATGATGGACTGTGTGGTCCGAAAACGTTTGTTTTATTGATGTAGCCCTTTTAAGGGTTTTTTAAATAAATATACCCATTTACAAAGACTAATCTCTTTTTTGTGATACGTGGTCTACAGCCAGCTACAGGAATTTTTTCCTTGTGGATTTTGATAATATCTTAACTTATTTTTAGGGAATTGTGCATTCTTTATATGTAGGCATCTATGGCTTATTTTTTATAAATCTCTGACTGAGGGTCACTTTTCATCACAATTTATTTATTGATTTTATCCTTAACTCATTGATTTCTAATTATCGTTCCATTATAATTCTTTCTGCTATTCCTAAAATTGTCGAGGCTTTACTGACTGATTTTTTGACAGTAAATTTGAAGAATCAGCTTCATACTGGTCAGGGTGGTTTATTTACTGTCTAGTAGTTCAACTTCTACTAATTTACACTGATTATTGCATTAAAAACCATTTTTATGTTGATTAGATTTATACTGACTTATCTACATGCATCAACTGTTCTTGTAAATTGTGTAGACCATATTCTTATTCTGGTATGATCAATTTCTTGAATATGGATTCTCTTATCAAAAGTGTTACCTTTTAATCTTTATTTTTCAACTTATTTATAAAATAACCAATCTACTGAATTTCTTCAACTAGTTTGTTTTTATATTCCTTCCCATTCACTGTGTCAAAATTTACATTTCCATGTTCCTTACCGCAGAACTAATTATGTTCCACACATAGAGATGGTCTAAAACTTTCATATCAATAGCTTTAGGTACTATTTGAAGCACTTAAATGCTAAATGAAACTTATTATAAATGTGTACTTATTTATTTTATTTATGTATATTTTATTTTATCTGTAATTTTGTCTATATTTCTATAATGTTGTATTTTTGTATAATTTTGACAGTGAATTTGTTCCATTTGTTATTAATAAATAAATATATGTAATAATAAGTGTTAGTTCCTTTAAACATTTATGTTTTATTACACAAAATTATTTTATATTTCTATAATGGTGCATTTTTGCATAATTTTGACAGTGGATTGGTTCCGTTTGTTAATAATAAATAAATATAAATAAATGTAGAATAAATATAAGTTTCTTTAAACATTTGCGTTTTATTTTCCAAAATACATTCTTAATATGCACAGGATGACACCACTTTTAGTACTTTATACAATGTCGTTGATATCTAATTTACATTTTCAGCGCTAAAATAGATCTCCGAAAACATCACAAAAGTCCGTCAAGTAAGTCCTCTGGACGTATTATGTACGTCCGATTAAGGTCCAATGAACGTCCCGGTACGTCCATTTTACGTCCATTTAAGTTAAGCGAAAATTACCTAAAAAACTAAAATTTTTTTTCAAAATTTATTATTTTTGTGATATTTATTGATGAAAATTAAAAATTGAAAACAATCAAAGGATTTTTGAGCATTTACTCTCTGATTGCGCACTTTTTAGGGATAATGTACGCCTGGTGCGGAAGAGTATTTTTGTAAAAATTGCTTATGTAGTTGTTGTTAGGAGGACAGTGTTAATATTTGAAATGACATACAGGGTGTTAACTAATTTTTGACTTGCGACTCACATGTGTAAGATTTTCTTGCCATGTGATGACTGTCACTAATATGAGTCTTACAAATTGGGTTTTTTTGTCAACCAATAAATAAAAGCCAACTAAAGTAAGGATATCTACATATCGCATAAAAAACATTAAAGTTTTTCAGTCAAAATAGTTTAAAGACATTTTTTTTTTATTAAAAAAAACTAAAGATTCTTAACATTAAACAAACTCAATTATGAAAATTGCATAACAAAAAGATAAAAAACTTGACAATAAGCATAAAAATCAGTAAAGCACTTGCCAAGACAAAGTCTAAGTTTTTCCGGACTGTTTGTTATCGTAAGTTATTTTTGAAACATTGCCTACAACGTTTTCTTTGTGTTTTGCCGGCATGACTTACTGCAGAAATTTTAGTAATAATATGTGGTGCTCTGTTTGTAATAATTTTATTTTGTTGATTTGGTAAAAGCTAGTACGAATCGATAGTCGAAAATGATTTATGACCTGAATACTTATTGTAGAACACATTTAAATCTAACAGCATTAGTTGAAAGAAATATACAGATTGAACGAAATAAATTCGGAACATAGGAATATAATGTATTTCGGCTCAATTCTGCTGTAGGTGGTTGGCCAACAAAAGATTGTCAAATAATTATATTATAAAAATCCCATACTTCAGCGGGCTGCTGGATTCTAAACTCATAAAAATTGAAAGCTACACATAAATCTACGATTTTATTATGCTGTCAAACCAGTTATAGTCCAGGAAATGAAGCATTTCACCTGGCTATTTTTTCGTGCTGCGTGGATTGACTTGAAATTTAACAGAAGGTAGGTAATAGCCTAAGGATCAAAATCTATATCGAACCAAAGTGCGCCAAAGCCTAGGGGGTGGTTGCCACCCCATCTCCGGAGTGAAATTTTTTTTTACGTTTTAACTACAGGTTTCGATTAAAAAAGTGATTCTAGACAAAAATGTGCTATACATTTTTTTTATAAAATGATATTTTTCAAGTTATTCGCGATTGAAAGTAACAACTTTTAGACGAAAAAATTCACGTTTTTAATCGATTTTTCGCGAATAACTCGAAAATGGTGCATTTTATCAAAAAAATTGTAGAGAACAAATTTGTAGCTTTTAAAAAGACAAATACAATTCATTTTTTAAAATGTTTTTGCGATATAATAGGAACCGAAATACGGCCTATCAATGTTCAGCGGTTTTCTTCAAATGCCAAATTTGAAAGATTCAAAGTCAGATATCGGGAAAATGATGCATTTTTGGAAGAAAACTCACAAAACCTTTTTTAAAGAGCATAAATAGACCTATCATAAAAAAGACTCTAGCTCAAAAATTGAGTGAGTTATGATGAAAATAAGGTCAATACGTCATTTTTTACGAAAAAATCGATGAAAACAACCCCCTAACCACCCCCATAATTAAAATCGATCTTCACACTTCTGCAATTCCCTTTGTACATGTATTGTTAATACGTCCAAGAAGTTTGACCCATTTAAAATGCTTAGTTTTAGAAAAAGTACAGCTTAAAGCGAGAAACGATTTACAATTTCATATTTTTTACCCTCTTTTTTTAAATATGCCCGAAAATACTGAATATATAAAAAAAATAAAAATTACCAAATTGTAGCTTTTTTAATGACTAAAATTATCCTTTATTTAGATTTGTTGTACAATGAATATTTGGCGAGATACAGCCGTTTAAAGCATCGATTTACGATCAAGCACCATCTTTTTCGAGCCCTTTAAACTCACCCCATTTAAAAACCAAGGGTTCCAAAAAGATTTAATTCACAGATCCTTGTAGCTCTTAAAAACCTCTACAAATCGTTTTTGAAGAAACACTCTATCGTTATAAATTAAAGGAAATACGTTAAAAAAACCAGTTAATTTTTTTCCGGAAAATTCCATTAGTATAGTACAGTACATTTCGGAGCATAATAATCTACAAAACCGGTATTTTAGCTAGTGGGGCGTTATACATTCGAAATTTTAAGCGTTCTTATTTTGAAATCCCATACAACAGAATAAAACATCTGCTCATATGTCTATGGCTTGGCAATGAAAATATTAGAGCAACAGATTGGGGATGGTATTCCAAAGATGGTTTGTTATTACCCGTACGCATGAACAAACAACCTGCACCCGATGAACTTTTGAAAATTATTTTTTGCCAATGCAAGAAAGGATGCGGCGTTTCATGTGGGTGCAGAAAAGTTGGTTTATACTGTAACTCTACTTGTTCTGGGTGCTCAGGTGAAGGGTGCAATAACAGTCCACCAATAATTGAAGAAGATGAGGATGACATAGATCACGATGAAGATGTAATTGATGACGAATAAAATTAATATTATAATTGTTTTACCTATAAATGTAAATATTTTCAACTATTTATGTAAATGTATAAGAATATAATTATGGTGCCTTTTTATGTGAATTTTTGTATTTAATTCTACTTTTTTCAATTTATATCTTATAAATTAGTTTATAAAAACTGCAATGTTGTAAAGGGTGATTTTCGAAAGTTGAAAAGTTGCAAAATTTTGGCAAAAAATTGTTTTCGCCTATAGCACTCATAACAATTGATTTTTAAGTGTTGAAAATGTATGAATTTGTATTTTAAAGTATAAAAAAATCACTATTTAACTAATCCAAACCAAATTTCACTCATCTTGAGATTTGTAATATTATTTTACAATTTTTGAAAATTAGGGGTAGTTTTCAGCCCTATGAACAATTAGGGTTTATCGGCATGACATAAACTATAAAGCAGAGGGTGAGTTGAGCTTAATTCCAAATTTTTATGCAAATCGTTTCAAGCTGAAATCATTTTCTTCGCATTACTAATTTTTTTATATTAATCCTAATAAGGGTCGCTTTTTAAGGGTTGAAATATGATGGAACTTTATTCAAAAGCACGAAACTATCATTATTTAATTAATTCAAACCAAATTTTACCCATATTCAGGTTTAATATGTTATTTTATAATTTTTGACAATTAGGGGTAGTTTTCACCCCCAAGAATAATCAGGGTTCGTCGACATGACGTAAACTATAAAGCAGCGGGTGAATTGAGCTTAAATCCAAATTTTATCCAAATGGATCAAAGGATAAAACATTTTTTTAGAATTAATAATTTTTTTACATTAATCTCTAACAAGGGTTGCTTTTTAAGGGTTGAGATATGATGGAACTCTATTTAAAAGTATAAAATAAGCATTATTTAACTAATTTAAACCAAATCTTACCCATATTCAGGTTTAATATGTTATTTTATAATTTTTGACAATTAGGGGTAGTTTTCACCCCTAAAACCCTTCAGCGCACTTCGGTTCGATATAGATTGTGATCCTTGGGCTATCACCTACCTTCTGTTAAAATTTAAACTGGATACATGCAGGACGAAAAAATTGCGATGTTTTCACTTTTTTCGAGCTTCATTTCCTGAACTATTATCGCTTTCTTAGACAAACCCGTCTTACGCAAACAACTTTGTTGCGAGACAGATAGTTGAACGATATTTTATACAATGTCTATACCCAGGTATGGATTTATTTTTGTCCAAGTTTTATATTGGTCCACTATTTCAAATGCAGTTCAAACGGACATGTATTAAATTGTATGTTCCGTTTTAATTTGGTTCAATCTGTATTCCCAATTTTTTATACGACCTCAACGTCTTTCCGTCACAGGGGTAGTAGCAACTCAGTTGATCTTGTCGGTCAACTTCTCCCATATGCTTATTGTAATAAAATATGGGAGCATGTTTGCTCTTCGTTTGTTGTTTTTTGTCTATATATTCAATTATGACGTTTCCAAATTTGTTGGTTATATACAAAACGTCATTGACATTTGACATTAGGGGTGCCAGTGCAGTGTGTACTTCATGTGATAAAATAGTGTGCTAACTCATGAAATATAAAATAGTTGTCTAATAGATCCTAAACCACTTTTCTTGTACGACCTTTCCAACTTGTATACATCAAAGTTTTTAAAATTAAGCCATTCGTTTTAGTTGACATGTATAACTTTATTCCTTATTTATGGCGTTTCTTTTTAATGTACTGGCAAAAAATCAGACGCCCACGCTATAGTACCATTGAGTCATCCAGAGACAAATTTTTTCCGGAATAATAAATGGCTTCCGTCTTTCTGCTGAAAAAAATTAATCATTGGTTTAATTTTAATGAGAAGATCTGTAAAATTTTGTTGGCCAATATTGGTAAAATTTAGACATCTCATCGTTATTAGAAATCTGTCATGACTCGCATTTTATATTAAACCGATAGTAACCTTTTTTTTTTCGGGTAGCGGGTAGGAACTCTTCGGACAGTCCTATCAGGGAAAAGGAATCGTTCCCTGCCCTCCGCAGATTCCAGGGGTTTCCTGACCCGGGAAACTAGCACCTGTTTAGGGTCCCTTGTCCAGAGTTACGGATGAAGACCACAACGGCAGATCACGGCGGAGAAGCAAATCTTCGGTACGGTGTGAATGGCGGAAGTGGCAATCCCGTGATTTTAGGGCTGGTATAAAATCAAGCAGCGTCTGATCCAGAATGGACGGCTGCAAACAGCGTCTGACTCCAGGTTAGGGGCGGCTGAAATCTAAACTCGCCAACCCGCTCGGCAAGCGTGACGTTTTAACTGCCATTTTCCCTTCAATATATTCATGCATAAATCGAGATTCCAAAATATAGTACCCCAGGTGGGTAGAGTTTATATCTTAGAATCCCACTCCACTATGGACTACCTCACGGATTCTGGGGGAGGCACAAGATCGAAAATACATGACAAAAATAAACAAATTAATTCTCAAAATTTTAAAATTGCTACATACAACATTAGAACCATAAGAACGAACGACCATCTAGAGGAATTAGAGCAGGAACTAAGGGCTATTAAATGGGATATTGTAAGCTTATGTGAAACGAGACTTCAAGGAAAGGAAAAGACCACCCTAACATCTGGGCACACTCTATACCAATATAATTCAGAAGAGAACCACTGCCAAGGAGGAGTGGCTTTTATGGTCAACCGAAGAACAGAACACCAGATTGTGAAATACTCAGCAGTGTCGGAAAGAGTGATATATCTTGTATTAAAACTGAATAAACTATATAGCTTACAGATAATACACTGCTATGCTCTAACTTCCACTGCAGATGACGAGTCAATTGCACAACTCTACGAAGATATAACGCGAGCTAAAGACCTAGCAAAAACACACTATTTTATCATCACCGGAGATTTTAATGCAAAAATAGGGCGGCGAATACCAGGTGACTCAGACTACATAGGAAATTTCGGTCTAGGCAACATAAACACCAGAGGAGAGACATTAGCAAATTACGTAAGCACCGAAAAAAAATGTTTTGCCTGAACACGTTGTATAAAAAACAAATACAAAGAAAGTGGACATGGCGTAGCCCTGACGGTCAGGGTGAACAAATCTAACACCGGCAGTGAACATAGACTAGTTCGTGCTGATATACGTATTAACGTAAATAGAGAAAGACGAAAACTATTAACAACAAACCCTTTACCGACGGCAGACATCCTAGCCAGTAATAAAGAGAAATACCAAGAGGAATTAGCCCAAAAACTAGTAGCAAATACCTTTGAGCACAAGAATATAGATGAACTAGCTGAGAAAATAACTAAAGACATACAAACAGTCACTAAGAAACTTTGTTGCAGAATAAGAAAACAAAAGGAAGCTAAACTAAAACCCGAAACTCTAGAACAGATAGAGAAAAGAAGAAGAACGAACAGAGATAATCCGGACTATAAAGCGCTCAACAGAAGCGTTAAGAAAAATATTCGAAAAGACCTCAGAGTTTATAGAACAAACCAGATTCTTGAAACCATAGAAAACAATAAGAACATGAAAGTACTAAAAACATGTAAATCCACTGGCAGGAATAAAATCATAAAGATAAAAGACGACCGTGGAACATTGTGCTCGCATAAGGAAGAGATCGTTAGAGAAATCCGAAAATTTTATGAGAAGCTGTATACTTCTACTATTCCGAACCCCGGTATACCAACAAAACATATCTTAAATGTGGGCTCAGAGGACTTCCCTGAAATAATAACATCAGAAATTAGAGCCGCCCTAAAACAAATGAAAAATGGGAAAACACCAGGAGAAGATAAAATTACTTCAGAGATGCTAAAAATGGGAGGCACTGCATTAGAAGAGGCAATAAGAGTATTACTTAATAAATGCCTATTGGAAGGACAAATACCGAAGACATGGAAAAATGCGGAAGTCATTCTACTCCATAAAAAAGGGGACGCCGCAAATATAGAAAACTACCGACCAATAAGCTTATTGTCACACCATTACAAACTACTAAGCCGAATAATAACAAATAGATTGACAGCTAAACTAGATGCATACCAACCAGTGGAGCAAGCAGGCTTTCGTAAGGGTTTAAGCACTATCGATCACTTGCAAACAATTCGGACCATTATTGAAAAAACAATAGAGTACAACATACCACTACATCTGGCATTTGTCGATTATCACAAAGCATTCGACAGTATCGAGAAATGGGCTTTCTTAACAGCATTGGACGACGCCAGAGTAGATTCAAGATATGCTGCCCTCCTTAAGAATATATACGATGATGCTACTTTTCACGTAAAAATAGATGATGATCTGGAAACTATGAAAATAGACCTTGGCAAAGGTGTGAGACAGGGCGACACCATCTCACCCAAGTTATTTACTTTGGCATTAGAAAATGTTTTCAAACAACTAAATTGGGCCGAAAATGGATTAAAAATAGATGGAGTATATCTTAACCATTTGCGTTTTGCAGACGACATAGTACTAATAAGCACAGATATCCATGAACTAAAATCAATGCTACAAGATTTAAATCACAAATCGAATCAAATAGGATTAAAAATGAATCTCGACAAAACAAAGATATTAAGCAACAGCCTAGAAAACATCACGATAGATAACATCAATATAGAAAAGGTAGAACTATATATATATATATATATATATATATATATATATATATATATATATATATATATATATATATATAGGACATGCAATTAAAAACGAAAAGGAAAATCGAACCCTAGAAATTAAAAGAAGGACACAATTATCATGGGCTGCTTTTGGTAAGTTGAGCTTCATTTTAAAAGACAGAAAAATCCCAATTCACTTAAAACGAAAAACCTATGACACTTGTATACTACCAGTTGCAACTTATGGATTGGAAACTATGGCAATAACAAGAAAAATGGCAGAACAATTAAGAGTAACTCAACGGGCCATGGAGAGGGCCATGTTAAATATAAGCCTCAGAGACAAAATTCCGAACACCGAAATACGTCGAAGAACTAAAGAAACCGACATCGGTAGCACATGTAGCAAGACAAGACACCAACAGATGGTCTCATAAAGTGACATTCTGGAGACCTCGAGAAACAAAAAGAAGCGTGGGAAGACCTAAAAAGAGATGGATAGACGATATAACTGCTGTAGCTGGAAAGCAGTAGATGAGAATTGCAAAAGATAGGGAAGCATGGAAGCAATTGGAGGAGGCCTATGTCCAACATTGGATAAATGAAGGCTGAAGAAGAAGAAGAAGAAGAGTAACCTTTTCAGTAATCTTGTAATCTCTTTAGATTTATTGTTTCTGTGTGCAACACTAGTGCTAAGAAAGTCAACATTTCTTTGAATATAACAGGTTTTTATCGTGTAACTCTGGACTTTTCAGTAAATTTTTGAGAACAAAAAAGCTCTTCCGCATAACGATTAGTTTCATCAACAAATAAATTTATTAGTTCATCATTACCATCAAATTTAAAAAATTAATAGGTTCATTTTCTTTCAAACAAAGTACTATAAAAATCAATTACCTATATTAACTTCCTCATCATCTGTATGCTATTCTGAATTCGATTTACCCCAACCGCATGAAAACCACTTATATCAAAATCTGAATACTCATCATCATCATCGGAATTCTGCTATATGTTTAAAAGTTTTTCTTCTGTTAAATGTATTTTATTTTTTTTTTGGTTTGGATGGACCTGCCACATCATTATCAATATTTAGATAAAAAAAAAAGAAAAAACGTACACGAGCTAATAGTTTTAGCTAGGTTATGTTCTAAACAACACGCTCACAAATTCACAAATACGTAGGTACCTCTAATGCTGTTGAAATGTTAACGTATTTATTTTATCTAAACGATACGGCTCACATAAGAGCAATGCGCAGTAATGTGTTAACATATGTGTTTGTGAATTTTTTCAGATTTTTAGGCAACTAAGAATCGCACAGGATAATAAAAAAAAACATTTTTTGCAATAGGGGAGAACTGGGGCCACCTTAAAAGCTGAAAACTACAAACAAAATATTTTTGTTGCATAACATCAGTCTGGTCTTTGTTCAGCTGATTGTTAGAACGTCTCTTTTTTATAATTACTGCAATTTCTTGTCTATGTGTCTATATATTTCTTGTCTTACTATGTCCAACAGCGGCTGTGTATCGTGCGAAATAATCCTAGTAGCTTCCTACAGAGCAAACGGATGAAAAGAATACCGATAATGGGCTGATCCCTTCCAGTCGTAAGAGGCGACCAATAGGATGTCCGATTGTTTAGCAGCGGCTATATCCAAGTAGCTCTTCGGAGCAAAAGGCGAACTAGGTACTTGGTCCCTACTGATCGTAAAAGTCGACCAATGAGATAAACTGAAAATTAGTGAGCCATCGCTTGAGGTGTTCTTACGTCCCGTACGTAGAAACAGTAATGTGGCCGTCGTTTGAGCGTTTCGTGGTAAGAAGCGCCTTTTTAAATAAGTAAGTTGGATGGCATTCAAGTTACTTGACTTGCTTGACCGCTTCTTTAAGTTCTTGATCAGGCGCTTGAATATTTGTCTACACGATTCAAGTTACTAGTTCCCAGTTCCTTGATCAAGTAATTTAAACAGCTATTAGACGCATGTAAACCTTACTTATGTTCCACTAGTCAACGGGTTGCGTTTTTAGTATCCTAAACAAGCTCATGTTTGCTTTCCACCACTTTGCTTTCGTACCACTTAACCTGTACAGGAGGTTCTGCAGGTCTTATACATACAATCAGTGCTAATCTGAACGTGCACCTTTGGAATGTACCTGTAGTTAGAGATGAGTGGTAGGGGATTAGTCTTCTCAGCGGCAACCTGTCAAACATGCTTTGTGCTCCGTTATCCCACCATCCTTCAACTGGTCACCCTCACAGGGATCGCGGGCAGCGGTACGTACGACAACACAGGTACTGCGGGGAGGATGGAGCCCCACGATATAGCTATCGTACCACTTTCACCAGAGATGAACTCGCAGGGGTATTGGCTCTGCCAGAATAGGATAGACTTTCACTCGGAAGTTGGCAGCCCTCATTATGCAGCTACTTTACCCAAACAGGGGCGTAATGGGTAAAGTATGACTTTCTTAAGGAGTGTGTTTCTTAAAATAATTTTTATAGGATTTTTTAAGACTCATTTTTCTTTAGTTAATATTAAATCTAGATTAAGAGAATGCGGTTATAAGCTACTAGGCAAATCGTAAAAATTTTGAAATGAAAATTTTATCACTTTACGAGTCAATTATTAATTATTTTAATTAATTAATTAATTAAATTAAGCATAACAATATTAAAATACATTACCTAATTTCATTTTGTGCGGTTTATCCGTGTTGTGTGAATTCATTTCTCTCCTCCTTCGAATCCTCTTTCTAGCAGTTTGAAATATCTTCCAGTATAAAATGAATATCATCAATAAAGGAACGTAAAACGTGGAACTGGTAGCAAATATTTGATATTTGACGTCCTGCGACACTAAACACTGCTTTTTTTCGTTTATTCTGAACAGGTAGTCCGGATCTTTGAATTGGGGGATTTGAGGGGAAAGCGAAACGACCAATGCGATGGCCCATATTATTATTATCATAATTCCTATTCTGTAGCTATTTCGTGTGTGGATATAATCTACGTTAGTTACGGCCCAATACCTACAAAATATCATAATTTTTATAAATGAAGGGTAAAACTAATTTAATTAATAAAAGTAAAAAATTTGAGATACCATTAAACAAATTAAAATGTATGCAAAGATATTGCAGATATATTGCATGCATTTTGTTATCGAACTGGTGTACGAGAGAGTAAATAAGTAGATAAAAATTAATAAATTATTAAAAAATCTAAAACTTCTCTATAAAATTAAAAAGATTCTTGTAATTAAAAGAGCCTACTGCAATACAAGATTTTAAATTTCATGTTGTAGCATTTGCAATCAATTGATTCTTTAAACTATATTGAAATCCATTTGAATAGGTTATATATTATTAAAATCCCCTCATATGTTTGAAAAATCGAAGAATATTTTTAATGTATTTCAGTTTAATATTCGTAGAGTTTTGTTGAAGAATAGTGAACGCTTCTTTCTCATTTGTATGACGATGTTGTATGCAATTATTATCCGTGAAATGATGAAGTTTATTTCTTGATGTTGCCCATTTATTCCCTTCCCAAACTATGTCTTTGACCTTATTTTAGTTGTCATGAGAGGAACGGCTAGGTCGATGAGTTTTGGATTCATCCGCCAGGTAACCTGTTGAGCTTCTAAGGAAGATAAGCATTAGTTTTTGCCTTGTGTATATTTACGCTTCTTCTTTTCTTTTCCCTCCTTGCCCTGAAGTTTGAGATTTGTGTACCCAGTTGAAAGTTTGGTTATTGCTGGTGACGGACTGTAATGATTTTTCTGTTGTTTTGGAAGATTATAGTGATTCTTCTGTCCCCTTGGATCTGTGTAATGACGTTTCTGTTTCTTTTGAAGTGTTTTCGTAACTTTTGTTTTCTTTGGAGGACTGTTACGATTTTTTTGTCCCTTCTGGAAGTATTAGTTTAAGACTGAATTGATTGTATATCGGTTATGGTTTGTATGCCATGTGCCCCTTTTCTTCTTCTTTTCCAAGATTGTGTTTTAAAGTTTTGGATTTATGTTCTTCTCTTATCCTTTTGGGAGTTTCCTAACTTGGAAATTCTTCGTTGTGATCGATCCCGGAGGATATTCCTATGGAAATATTGGACATCCTGTTTTCTTTTGTTTGTGTAGTTTAATTTTCAACCAGTAGTGGTTGGAAATTCATTGGTTGACTGGCATAGTCAACTTTGTTATTGTTTCGATGCTATTTTGGTTATCTGGTTATCATTCTAGTGGATAACCATAGAGAAACTAGCATAAGCTGTGTTGTTGGCCACCCGCCTTTAGTGATCTGGAAGCACATCTTCTTTTCGCTTTCAGAAACTTCAGCACTGGTCTGTTCCACGTTTTGGTTAGGCTAGAGCAATTTTTGTAGAAATCTGCCATTGGTCGTTGTGCTTAAGAGTCAACGAACTGTACCTGGTGCCAATTTTGCAAATCAAGGATCCAGTTTTCTTTTGAATGTTATTATGTTAGTGCCATAGACAGTTGTGATGAGTAGTTTTTGGTTATGATTTTTGTTTGTTTTTTTTTTGTTTTGTTTGAGTTATTGAAGTCATTATGTGTTGTTGCAATGGGTAGAAAATGCTACTGTTGTTCCAACCTGGATGTTATTTGTCCTCAATTAAAACGTTTTCTGTTAGTCCAGTTTTTGCTCTTACGTGGAGGTATTGTAGCATTTGCAATTTATTGATTCTTTAAATATATTGAAATCCTCTCGCATAGTTAATATATTAAAATCCCCTCATATATATTTTTGAAAAATCGAAGAATATTTTTATTGTATTTCAATTTCCTATTCGTACGTATTAAAATCCAAATATGTTTTCAATTCCGTTTTAAGTCGGCTCAGGAATATAAACCATTTTGTAGTTTGTTTATATTTTACAGATATTACTTCCTCGGTATTTCGTTTAATGTTCTATTCAAACTACTTAAATTGCGTTTTCTAATAAATGATTTGCATTTCAACCATTTAAAGTGTTTGTTTATTCTAACTTATGCGATCAATTTCTAAGGATAATTTCGTCGCTATCGTTGGAGCTGCGGTGAGAAGCGATCAGCGTTATGTCCAAATTTTACGTTTTAATTTCTGTTGTGTTTTGTTTATTTTCAAGTTATGTGAACGACTTTTTAAGAAAATCTCGTCATTCTTACATCGGTCGCTGTAAGCTCAGGTATGGATCCAAGTTCATCCGTCGAATTTGTAGTTTTCTGTTTTTGGCCCCATTTTATGGAAATATGTAGCAGTCAAAAGTAATTTGTGAAGTATGTCGAGTTACATAGGAGGTTAAAAAAGTATTTAAGAGATTTGTGTCGCCTGCAGCAATTCTGATGTTCCAGTTTGTTTCCAGTTGAAGTGTTTCTTCAATCTCGCTGTTCCTGCTTTATTTCTGAAGCAGTTTGTTTAGTTCCAGTTATAGTTCCGGAATTCTAGTGTAAAACCCAGTGCAGTCCAGGTAACTTTTGTGTAAATATTTAAAGTAAAGACAGATATTTTTTTTAAATAATAAATTGCTTTTATTAAAATTTAAAGGATTTGTAATAATTAATAAATTATAAAATTATAGGGTTTGACTTTAGCTGTCAATTTGTATGTTCAGTTTTTTTTTAAATTTATTGGTAACTTATGACAGCTCGTTTTATTATTTTTTGATTTTAGTTTGTTTTATTTTTAAAGAAGGTTAATCTTCATGCAATTTTGTAGTTTTTGTAGCAACAGAGTTTGTAAACGGCTACGACACATGTAAGTTTTTTTTGTTATTCTTGTTCCCTGTAACTATTAATCTTTATGTAAATTTGAACTGTTTGTGGTGAGACCAGTTAATGTTAAATTTTGTTTCTTAACATTTTGTTAATTTGTTTTAAACTAACCCTTTTTTTGTTGTATTTGAAAAATATATGTTTTTTATGTTGGTTAATTTCAAAAGTGAATCGTACATGCATGTCGAAGTAAAAATGTACTTCTAGCGTCGTTTAAAGCCCCAAGAGGCTTTGAATTTGCGGTTCACCTAATTTGCTATCAGAGAGGTGTCTTGACTTCTTATTATTTCATATAGATGTCGCTGCTAGCGTACCCTGGCTGTTATTAATTTTAAGATTCGACATATTATATATAAAATGCGTGAAAAGCAAAAAATGTTTGTTTTTCGATAGTAGTATAGGGTTTTTGTTGCGGTTCTTAAAGAATTAGTTTGTAAGTACTTTTTTAAAATATCTTTATTATAACTATTATGAAAAACACACATATATATATATATATATATATATATATATATATATATATATATATATATATATATATATCTAATATAGACAATATAAATTTAGAACAACCTATCTTAAATTTGAAATTCTTATAATAATTTAATTATATTAACAAAATTTGGTACCTTTCTATCACTGAATGCCTAAATGAAACTGTTCAAAATAAAGGGTATAATCACCACTCAATATCTTCTTTATCAGCCTCGTTTATCCTTGTTTTTGTGAAATTGCCTTTTCCAAATATACCACAATGTTTTACCAGTTTTACCAATCAGCTTCCACCAATTTAAAATATTTTTCTTCTTAATAGCATTTTTAAATGGGCAAAATATTCTTCTTTCTTTATTGTTTTTCTGTTCTGTTATTCTTTCATGTTTATTCTTTATTTTAATAATATTATTTTGTTTTTAATCTCTAATCACCATATAAATATTATAATTTTAAATTCTTCTAATCTCCAATCTCCATATACATACTGTACTGTATAATTAATAATGTAATACTGATCACTGTATACTATATACTACGAACTGCTTGTACTATTTAGTGACTGACTAACTTCTTATTAAATTCACTAACTAACTGTCGAACTGTCTCCTGTTTAACTTCTTAATTAACTTACTCCATACTATCTTACTGTAAATGTTACTGTTTTAGTTTACTCTCATACTGTTATACTAACTGTCAACTCTCCTCTATCTTCCAAATTACATCGTATTTATATCATTTCATCGTTGCCGAATTTTCTTGAAAGCAATCATATTCGAATTTGTTCTGTTTCCTAAATATATGAATGTTCTCGAATAGTCTACCTCGTAAATAGGGTTAACTTTTTTTTATTGACGTTTTCTAGAGAATTATTTACCATTCTATCCAGAATTTTATGGACATTTAGGCTTTTCAGATCAGAATGTTCACTTATATGTAAATTAAACACCTTAAATTAATACATAACACTATTTTACATCCGTAATTATTATTCAAATGTCACTTTCTTTTGAAATTCATTTTTATGTCATAATAACACAGACTCAATTCAGTGTATATTTGGTTGCCTATGCACATGGCTCACTTAAACATATCTATAATACAATATAAGGTTGAATGTTCGAATAATTAAACTTTGAGGGTATACAAGGCAACTATCGAACACGGTGATTAATTTATTCTTGCCCAAGTACTTTCGATCAATAGATCATCTTCAGGGGCATTTCGTCAATTGTGGCCTATCCGACATAGTAGAATGTCATAAATGTAAAATTTGGACATAACAATACAAAATACAATACACTAAGACAAACAAACACTTTAAAATTTATAAGGAGAAGCTACATATTGTATAGAAGCCGGAGACAGAATTCTGTCATTCTATAACAATACAAAATACAATACACTAAGACAAACAAACACTTTAAAATTTATAAGGAGAAGCTACATATTGTATAGAAGCCGGAGACAGAATTCTGTCATTCTGTCTCCGGCTTCTATACAATATGTAGCTTCTCCTTATAAATTTTAAAGTGTTTGTTTGTCTTAGTGTATTGTATTTTGTATTGTTATGTCCAAATTTTACATTTATGACATTCTACTATGTCGGATAGGCCACAATTGACGAAATGCCCCTGAAGATGATCTATTGATCGAAAGTGCTTGGGCAAGATTAAATTAATCACCGTGTTCGATAGTTGCCTTGTATACCCACAAAGTTTATATCTATAATATTATCATTATTAAATTAACAAAATAAAAACTTTTTAAACTTATTATTATACTAATTTCTTAAAAATACCCTCATATAAATATTTTTTATAATATTCTTTAGTCTATAACTTATAAATTATTTCTTTAATCACTATTTAAGTTTATTAATTAAAAATCATAATATTATTAGGCTAATTTCTTCTATTTTTATTATTATCTCAATTATATATATATATATATATATATATATATATATATATATATATATATATATATATATAAGAGTAAGAAAAAAGAAGTACTTGTGACTCGTTTGGAAAAAATATAACACTGTTTTTGATGGGTTGGAGTCAATAAAAGGGGCTATTTGTTGACTATTTTTTACTCGAGCTTTCAATTGTGATTACAATTTTTATCAAGAGCTTCTAAAAAATACAAAATGTCTTACAAAGTTGAACTAGAAATAAAAAATTTTTTGTTAACTCACCAAATAAAATTAGTTTTTTATATAAAACTACTGCTTACATAATAAATACAAAAAATATTAATAAAAAAATGTCTTATTCTAACAAATGTTTCTCTGAAAAATTTAGATGAAGTTTCTTAAGAAAAAAAAAATTGAAATTATAAACAAATATAGAATAGCTACAACCAGCCTAAAACGTCATAAATACTAACTTAAAAATTTTTATTTTTGACATATTGTCAAAAATAAAATTTTGTTTAAAAAATTCTTCTTTGTTTAGTAACAAAAGAGAAGAAGATTTATTCACCATTGATAGATGCCCGGAAAAATGTAACAAATACATGGAAAATTCAAAATGTGATATTTTACTGACTGCATAAATTAAATAGAAATTATATAATTATAAATTTTGCTTAAATTTTGAATTTCTGACCTTTTGTTTAAATTATTATCACTTTTGCTAATACAAACCATTTCCAAAAAAGTTCTTTTAAATTTATTACTTTCATTACATAAAATTTTAATATTATCAAAATCCATAATATGGTCTTTGTCTATTACATGCTCTGCCAAAGCACAAGATGGTTTCTTAATTCTACAATCACTCTTGTGAGAAATAATGCGATTAGAGAGATTTCTTCCAGTCTCACCAATATACTCAGCTTCACATTGAGTACAAACAAAGCTGTATACTACATTTGTTTGATCTAATTTGTCTATAGGATATTTAGTTTTGGAATATAAAGATGAAATAGTTTTGATGTTCTTTGTTGCTATTTTTATATTGTCAATAACCTTTAATGTTTGTATTAATTTAGGAGTTAATGATGGTATAAAAGGTAGTGAATGATAATATATGTTTTGATTGTTGGATACAGTGTTTTGAGATTTAGCAAAAAATGGTGTTAAGTTATTTCTATTTAATAAATTAGAAAAAAGCATCCTATGTAGCATATCAGGAGGATAAGAGTTTTCAATTAAAATATTTTTTAACAAATGAAGATCTTCTTGTAGGTAGTCTGGATGAGAAAGTTTTAAAACACGTTCCTTTAATCCAGTTATAAGGTTCATTTTCATTTTATTTGGATGATTAGAGTAATAGCTTATAAATCTATTACTACATATGGGTTTTCTGAACCATCTAGTTTTCAACATATTGTCTGTATTTCTTACAATTCTCATGTCAAGGAATGGTAGAGAATTATCTACCTCTTCTTCAACTGTAAATTGTATATGTTGATTATGATTGTTGAAAAAATTCTTAAACTTCCTAAACACAAAATTCTTGAAACAGTCAACATTTTCAACAATCATAATCAACATATACAATTTACAGTTGAGGAAGAGGTAGATAATTCTCTACCATTCCTTGACATGAGAATTGTAAGAAATACAGACAATATGTTGAAAACTAGATGGTTCAGAAAACCCATATGTAGTAATAGATTTATAAGCTATTACTCTAATCATCCAAATAAAATGAAAATGAACCTTATAACTGGATTAAAGGAACGTGTTTTAAAACTTTCTCATCCAGACTACCTACAAGAAGATCTTCATTTGTTAAAACATATTTTAATTGAAAACTCTTATCCTCCTGATATGCTACATAGGATGCTTTTTTCTAATTTATTAAATATAAATAACTTAACACCATTTTTTGCTAAATCTCAAAACACTGTATCCAACAATCAAAACATATATTATCATTCACTACCTTTTATACCATCATTAACTCCTAAATTAATACAAACATTAAAGGTTATTGACAATATAAAAATAGCAACAAAGAACATCAAAACTATTTCATCTTTATATTCCAAAACTAAATATCCTATAGACAAATTAGATCAAACAAATGTAGTATACAGCATTGTTTGTACTCAATGTGAAGCTGAGTATATTGGTGAGACTGGAAGAAATCTCTCTAATCGCATTATTTCTCACAAGAGTGATTGTAGAATTAAGAAACCATCTTGTGCTTTGGCAGAGCATGTAATAGACAAAGACCATATTATGGATTTTGATAATATTAAAATTTTATGTAATGAAAGTAATAAATTTAAAAGAACTTTTTTTTTGGAAATGGTTTGTATTAGCAAAAGTGATAATAATTTAAACAAAAGGTCAGAAATTCAAAATTTAAGCAAAATTTATAATTATATAATTTCTATTTAATTTATGCAGTCAGTAAAATATCACATTTTGAATTTTCCATGTATTTGTTACATTTTTCCGGGCATCTATCAATGGTGAATAAATCTTCTTCTTTTTTGTTACTAAACAAAGAAGAATTTTTTAAACAAAATTTTATTTTTGACAATATGTCAAAAATAAAAATTTTTAAGTTAGTATTTATGACGTTTTAGGCTGGTTGTAGCTATTCTATATTTGTTTATAATTTCAATTTTTTTTTTCTTAAGAAACTTCATCTAAATTTTTCAGAGAAACATTTGTTAGAATAAGACATTTTTTTATTAATATTTTTTGTATTTATTATGTAAGCAGTAGTTTTATATAAAAAACTAATTTTATTTGGTGAGTTAACAAAAAATTTTTTATTTCTAGTTCAACTTTGTAAGACATTTTGTATTTTTTAGAAGCTCTTGATAAAAATTGTAATCACAATTGAAAGCTCGAGTAAAAAATAGTCAACAAATAGCCCCTTTTATTGACTCCAACCCATCAAAAACAGTGTTATATATATATATATATATATATATATATAATATATATATATATATATATATATATATATATATATATATATATATATATATATAATTTGCTATATTACACTGAAATTTTTACCACGCTGCTACTACGTTAACAAACGAAGAAGAAGAATGATATACATAGTGTTTGTTTGATATAGTGATAATACTATTATTATTACTAGGTATGGTTTGAGTTGGTTTTGGATTGGTATCGGAACCAAACCAAACATAATTTAAATTTACGTTGCGGCTTAGCTAGATGGCGCGCATCCGTTGCATCCAATGTTGCCGATAGCTCAAAGCGAAGCTTGAAGTGCGTTCTTTTTCAAAATGGAAATTTATTGTCTGGTATGGTTCAGTCTCGATAGGCTACTCGGTTTTTTTAAGACAAATTTTTTAAGTCATAAAGAGTGTTATTGATCTGTTGCAAGATCACATACATCAATAGATCAGTTGTGTATAACTTAAAATGGTCTGCTTTCTCGTTGGAAATGTTGAGAATATACAAAGTATCCCTACAATTTGTGTATGTGGTATAGAAGAGCCCGTGAGAAATATTGAGCACAATAGATCTGACGGGAATCCTGGTCATCCAAACATTATACATCAACTACTTATCGACAGAAAGAACATTATCTTTTTACCTCTCCATATAAAACTGCGACTCTTGAAATAATTTGTTGAAACTTTGCCAATTAAAGAAGATTGTTTTAAGCATATTATTTTGGTATTTCCTAGCCTGCCATTTAGTAATATGAATGAGGGTGTTTTTGATGCTTTGTTGAAAAAATAGTGCTTGGTGTGTTATGAAAATCATTGTTAAATACTTTATTGAAAATACACGAACACAGAATTTCGCTATATTTGTTCGGCAACTATTGCAATGCTTTAAACTGCAGGGTTCTAACATGAGTATCAAAGTGTATTTTCTGCCAAGCCATATTACTGATTTCCTGGCAAATCTTGAAGAAATCAGGGATGAGCAGAGTTAAATGATTGCACGAAGATTAAAAGGCCATACAGGTACAGTACTAAGGTATATGGCTTAAACAATTATGTGTATGACCTCAATTTAACTTGCAGTAAACAAAATATTTGTCTATTAGTTAAAAAAAGGCACAGATTTAAGACAACGCAATTGCTGTTCCCAAGTGTTATTTAGGAATATAATTATTCAAACAACCAGTAGAAAATTAAAGGCTTTAAACATACAGCCAAAAGTATTAAGAGATTAACAGATGATTCTCTTTATATATTGAGTAGAGTGTAAATTGCAACAAATAAATTAAAAATTTGTAATATCGTTTAGTTAGTGATATACTTTTAGAAAGTGATGAGATTATAAAACAGTTAAGTAAGAGATAAAAATTGTTTCAAGATTTCTATTAATTGCAAGTTTCTTTATTGGAATAAAATGAGTATGAAACATACTAACATAATTTGCATTTCAGGAATAAATAAGTGGTTGAAAACACCAACCTCATCACAAGATAATGTAGTGGTTTTCTTTGTCCCGAGTTAATATTTTGCTGCAACTGAAGTATGGTTACATGCTATATA
This sequence comes from Diabrotica balteata, assembly GCA_918026665.1. Classification (NCBI taxonomy): domain Eukaryota; kingdom Metazoa; phylum Arthropoda; class Insecta; order Coleoptera; family Chrysomelidae; genus Diabrotica; species Diabrotica balteata. The sequence goes on along the minus strand of OU898280.1, from coordinate 77,090,984 downwards.
TAGATAACTTAAAGTTACGACAACTATGTGACTTCTTAGTTATCTAACTAATTTGGATGGTTAGAAAATAAAGCAAACAGTAGTTGTCTTACAAAGTTTTAACAAGACTTGTCGGAAATAAGATAAAATCCAGGGATACTGTACAGATTTATGAGACTCAGGTAGAATTTACGGAGTGATTTAATGTTTAGGCATGCAGCTAAACATTGCTCAAGAAAGTTGTATAAGAAAAATATCCAGTTGTAACACTGAAAACTTTTTTTTTTAAATAAAGCCAATTTTATTTAATCTAACTTTCACAAATCCCGGTGTTGTAGCTGAACAAGCTGTTGAAGAGATTAAATAATGACAGTGTAATTTTATATATTACTATCGCAATTCTATTATATAAGTAAACACTGAAAAATTCAGTCTACACAGACTTATAGCGGATGGTGATGGATCACTACCGTATTTTTAATATATTTGTTGTTCAATATTAATTAAAACTTTATATATAATATAATAAAGTATTAAAAATAAATATTCTAGTTATTAGTTTATTAATACAAATTAAAAAATAATATTTATATGAGCTTTCAAATAACAAAATCATATTTAGGTTAGGCAAAATATTTTTTAATTTATACCGCTTTTTGACAGCGTACTCATTATGCCGAATAAGGTGATACTTATGGCTTGACATTTTCAATATATAGTTTGGATGGACCCATATTTTTAAGAATTTTTTTAAGAAAATTAATTTAAAATGTAATAGTACTAGTTATAGTTAACGAATATTACATCTATACATATATGTAAAAGTAAACAAGGAGTCTTGCTGACATAGACAAATTAAGTAGAGTTGTTTGGAGATGCAGACAGCACTACTTTAAACCCATTCTGACAATAGTTAATCCCATAGAGGTTGCTGGGTACCATAGCAATCTAACGACATACTGATATGTCTCCATTATTACAATGAAATATTCCCCAGTAACACACGCCGTCTTTTGGACGTCCAAAATACGTCCAGTTTTGGTCCTAACGTCCATGGACGTTCAACGAACGTACGAAGTGGGACATACTTCAGGTGGACTAAATATGGACGTTCGCTGGACGTCCGTACCCGGACGTTTTCTGGTCATTCAACATTTACCAACTATGGGATCAAATAGCAAATATTTCAATAAAATAGTAAAGTATTTAGGTTGTTAAAGTAATTCAAAGCGAAAAGGTTAAATCATGACTAATTAAAAAGTGTAAAGTTTAATATCCAAAGCATATCTCTATTTTTAGGCTGTGTGAAAATCTTTCATTTTTAGCTAATTGGTTGATTGTTTAATTATTCTCCTTACTATGATGATATAAGTTTTCTAATTCTAATAAGTAAAAATATAACTTTTATCAATCTTTTCAAAGACGAAGTGTGGCAAAATAATTACTAATAATTAATTATATTAATTGTTGCCATTGTCATGTCATACCTATTTAATAAACAAATAGCACAGTTTAATTATGAAAATATAAATGCTAAGAAAAAATAAAAGGATTTTATTTAAATAATATACTGAGCAAATTATGCGAATTAGCATCTATTTTTAATACTGGCTTTGGTTACAGTATTAAACTTAAATCTTTGGTACCATTTACTACATTATTTCCGACTTTGGTTTTTTTTTTATTTTATTACAAAAAGGTAAGTGTACTTCTACCTAAAATTAGTTATCTTTAAAAGAAAACGGTGATAACGATTTGGTTGTAACAGAGGATGGTTACGAAAAATGTAGAGAATATTTTTTTAATCAAACACAAGGCAGACATCTTACAGTTTTTACTAAATCTTGCCCAAGTACATTCCCTACTAGAGCATCTTCAAGAGCATTTATATATATATATATATATATATATATATATATATATATATATATATATATATATATATATATATAAAAGTAAAAATAAATGGCATGTCTCGCAAAACTAAAAATCAAAAATGGTATATAGATGGAAGGCAACCGTATATACGTATTTCTGACTATTGGTCGTCTTCAGTACGGTGCAGTCAAGTTAGAAAAAGAGCACATTAACTTGGGAAAGGATCACTACAGAAGCAATGCAACCAATTTGTGGCATTAGAGTTAGAAGACCCTGACCACCGTCAAAATACTTTTTGACAAAATAACCATCAAAAACGCTCCTTTATTGAAATGTGTGAGATCCTAAAAAACCCATTTGCAATAAACAAAAGAACCGACATCGACAATTTGAGCCAGTTTTACCACTCTCTCATCTTACTAAATAAATAATAGTAATATTTTTCATTTAAAATAGCCTTATTTTCCATTCAAAGTAATAACTTAATAAAAAAAAAATTTGTTTAAAATCCTTTATAAAAGGTATATAAAAATGCCTTAAACGGGCTATCACAAACACATTGCAAAACGTTTTCGGATTAAACAATCCATCATCAGTGCAAACCTGAAAGTATTTAACCACTTTAATTAAAAAGAACGTTAAATGAAAATGTTGACAAAGGTTAGAGCAAAATGTGGTTAATACTTACGGTTGTACATGATAGTAGCCACCAAAATATATGGGTAAAAACCCTTTAAATGTTATGAATTTGAAGTTGTTTTACATTATTAGTATTTCTAATTTGTGATGGTTAAGTTACCGTTGGATAGGTAACATGGCGGCGTATGACTCTACATGAGTAAAATGGTCCCGAGACGAAGTGTCTACGAGGACTTGTTGATAACAACTGATCAAAATGACATTGTTGACAAGTTAGGACGGATGTTGTGTCAGAACAGTCAGTGTAACTTACGGTAGTTGTCTAAAATTGACAGATGTCAGCCTTATTTAAAATTGAAAAAATTAAAATTATAATAATGTAACAGTATCAACCAACAATATTGTAATCTGTATTGTAAATTAATCAGATAGGTATATTTGTAACGTTGAAAATTGGTTTTTTTAAAAATTAATGTAGGTCAACTAGAATTTATAAAATTTTGTAGGATTGATAGGCAACCAACTATACATGTGTAAGGATATATATATATATATATATATATATATATATATATATAAATATATATATATATATATATATATATATATATATATATTAAGCTAGAGATTTTGTCAAAAGGCCCTGTATGTTGTGAGACATTTGGTACCTAGAAAATGGTAAAAAGGCACATGTGGGAAGATGGGTCCTAAAAGATATATTATTGAGTATTGATGTAATGGGTGGAGGTGTGTTTAGATATGTTATTGAGCTGAAATGTAAATATGACAAAAATGTGATCATAATGTGGTGTTCATGTAGTACTCACCTTAAAACTTAAGTATGGAAGGCCCTCTATGTCAAAAAACTACATTTGGTAGCTAGTAAAGATAAATAAAAAAGATTTTTAAGTTATAAGTAAGTGAACATGAATTACTGGTTATGTGTGTAAATTAAAGATGGTAGGTTGTTTATGTGTGTGGGCAAGTATGCCAGACTGAAAGAAAATTGATGGCTGAAAGATGGTTAGGTGTGATATTGTTCCTACATTGCTCGAGTGATAACTCAAGAAAACAAAAGACCCTATATGTTAAAAGGAACATTTGGTACCTAAGAAATATAAAAGTAAAAAGGATGAGTTATAAGTTATAGTGTAGGTAGGTGCAGAGTTAATAGGCTTATGGAGTGTATTGTGACAATATGTGGAAATGTAAGAGTAGTTGTGTTTAAGGTGGATCTGTCAAGTTTACTAAAGATGTGTGATGTTTAAATGTTATTGTGAAGATGAATGGGAAAACTACAAAAGACTGAAGACCACAGAGACCCGAAAACCAAACCCTGAGGGAAATTGGATGAGTGAAAAGAAGTTATAAATGATAATGAAAAACGCAGTATGAAAAGGTGAAGATATGTGATTGAGTGGGTGATGGTGTATATTAATGAAAATTGTTTTTGGAGAGAAAGTGGCATGAACTGCTCTGAAATTATTTTGTTGAGAAGGAGCATGGAGAATATTGGGTATTAGGTCAGATTTGACGTTTTGATGCCTAGACAGAAGTGAGGAAAGAAGAGAAAGAAGTGAGGAGTTGGATATAATGAACAAAGTTTGAGGGGGCTAAGGATGATTAGTAGGTGATAAGAGAAGGATGAGAATTTAAATAATAATGAAGAAGTAAGTTTGATAATGAGTTATGAGAATAATTGACGGTGGAGCGGAAGAAAGTCTCGATTAAATGAAACATGACGATTGACACAATTTGGACTTCTCTGCTTTTCTTTAATGATTTCTAGGTCTTCATATAGGTCTAATTTGAGAAAGTTTTTTTGTGGGATGTTGTGAATAAGTGAGACGTCTTCTGGGATATTGAGAGTGTGGTTGTGTTCTTTAAGGTGTTGAGAGAAAGTGGAAGTATTTTCTCTTTTTGTGTGCTCTAAAGAGCGTGAAGACAATGATCTACATGTTCTTCCTATGTAGGTAGCATCACAATCAGAACATTTTAATCTATACACACCACTACGGTTCATATAGTTGATGGGGTCTTTGGAATTGGGTATATACTGACCCAAGTTATTAGGTACTTTAAATGAAACATGAATATTTTCAACCGAACGTTTAATTAGATTTCTAATATCTCCAGAAAGACTCTCATGGTGATAAGGGAGTGAAACATAATTGGGTTTGGTGGTAGGATCTCTGGGGAACGCAGTCTCCTGCAAGTTCCTACGACGTTTTCTATAAATGAGTTTATTGATAATGTTATGATCATAACCGTTGTTGACTGCTATTTGTCTGATAATATTTAGTTCTTTTGTGTAGTTTGAATGAGAAAGCGGAATGGTTTCCAGGCGATGGATGTAACTGTGAAAAGCAGCATATTTGTGAGACATGGGGTGATTGGATGAGAAGGGTATTACATGGTCAGTCTGTATAGGTTTCCTAAAGATACTAAAGTCGAAGTGGTCATTTAATCTGGAAATGGTGAGATCAAGAAAATTAATTGACTTGGAAGATTCTAGTTTCATGGTGAACTTGATATTGGAGTGAATTTGATTAATTTTAGAAAGTAATAGTTCAGCTGAATTGGAGTTACCTGAAATGAAGACTAAACAGTCATCAACATAACGAAACCAATGGAGTATTTCAGGATTTGTCAAAATCTGTGTGGATTCTAAATGATCCATAAATACATCAGCTAATAGGGGGAGAGACAGCTGCCCATGGCTAAGCCATCAGGTTGTCTATAATATTTGTTGTTAAAATCAAAAAAGTCTTGGTCTAAACAAAGTTGTAATAATTGGATAATGGAGTTCGTAGTAGACTGGGTGATGGAATTGTTTCTCAGAAGAGAGTGAACCAGATTAATTGTTTCTTGTTTGGGGACAGAGGTAAATAGATTGCTGACATCAAATGATAGCATAGTAATGTTGGGGTGAAGATTGATTTGTTGTAAGTTGTTGACTAGATGACTAGTATTTTTGACTGAGAATCGAGGGGTAAAGTTTGTCAAGTTGCTGATAAGATTCAATATGAATTTTGATAAGATGGAAACTGGAGTGTTTATGAAACTAACACGCGAACGAATAGGAATGCCCTCCTTGTGTATCTTAGGTAAACCATACAGTCTGGGTGTTAAAGGATTACTTGAAAGTTTGTAATATGGTGCAAAATGTTCGGAGAAGAAATCTGTGAAATGTTTGATGTTATCTTTTAATTTAATTATAAACTTTTTTGAAGGATCTGTTGTGAGTAGAGTGAAGGTATTATTATTAAGGAAAGTAGAAACTTTATCATTGTATGAAGATTGATCTAAGATCACTAGACAGTTACCTTTGTCAGCTTTGCTGATGATTAGGTTGTTTGATTTGATTTTAGTTGTGATTGATCTGAGGGTTTTTAAATGTTCATTGCGTTTATTATGAGAAAGTTTGGGAAAGTTAGATGTTAAATGGCTATTATGATGGGTGGAAGGAAAGTTGATAGATGAAGAAGTGTTGGAATTAAAGACTGTTGAAGAGTTAGATGAAGAATTTTTATTTTTAAATTTGTTAATGGTATTAAAACAGGAGTTTCTAATTAAAGTTTTCTGATTTAAAGGAATATAGACTTTTTAAATGATGATGTCTAGCTCAATGGTGAGACTCTGAAGGTCCTTTTCCGAAACCTTACTAGGAATGGAGTATTTGAGGCCTAGATTAAGTAGGTAGAGTTCATTATTGTCAAAGGTAACTGAAGAGAGATTTTTTAATCTTGGGTGAAAAGAAAAATTAGAAAATTTGGTGTTGTTACTGTTATGATTTGATGAATTAGGTTTGTTTTTAATGAGATTGTTTAATTTTGATTTAAGTTTAATAAATTTGGTAGAAGTTACATTGTCCAATCTGTCCTGAACATCATTCAAAAAATTATTTAAGTTATCAAATCAAATAGAATTAAGTAGAGAGTCATACGTTACCTTAAATTTACAATCTGTGTAATTAAGCTTACTATAATGTTTACAGATCTCCTTTTTTAATATTTTAAGTTGAAACGTGTTCTTTAAGTTTACTGGAACATTTCCTGAAGTTTTGATTCTACAAAATGTAGGGAAGATCTGGTTGTTAATACACTATGATATGAACCAAATATCCAGCTTCAACGTACACCTTCTAGTGGCTAAGCGCATGTATTAAATCAAAATGAAACAATCTCATTAAAAACAAACCTAATTCATCAAATCATAACAGTAACAACACCAAATTTTCATTAATATACACCATCACCCACTCAATCACATATCTTCACCTTTTCATACTACGTTTTTCATTATTATTTTCTTTTCACTCATCCAATTTCCCTCAGGGTTTGGTTTTCGGGTCTCTGTGGTCTTCAGTCTTTTGTAGTTTTCCCATTCATCTTCACAATAACATTTATACATCACACATCTTTAGTAAATTTGACAGATCCACCTTAAACACAACTACTATTACATTTCCACATATTGTCACAATACACTCCATAAGCCTATTAACTCTGCACCTACCTACACTCTAACTTATATCTCATCCTATTTACTTTTATATTTCTTAGGTACCAAATGTTCCTTTTAACATATAGGGCCTTTTGTTTTCTTGAGTTATAACTCGAGCAATGTAGGAACAATATCACACCTAACCATCTTTTAGCCATCAATTTTCTTTCAGTCTGGCATACTTGCCCACACACATAAACAACCTACCATCTTTACTTTACACACATAACCAGTAATTCATGTTCACTTACTTATAACTTAAAAATCTTTTTTATTTATCTTTACTAGGTACCAAATGTAGTTTTTTGACATAGAGGGCCTTCCATACTTAAGTTTTAAGTTGAGTACTACATGAACACCACATTATGATCACATTTTTGTCATATTTACATTTCAGCTCAATAACATATCTAAACACACCTCCATCCATTACATCAATACTCAATAATATATCTTTTAGGACCCATCTTCCCACATGTGCCTTAGTAGGGAGGAAATAGCGTAGGAGCAGAGGAGTACGGAGCACCTGCCCTAATTTGCATACACCTGTCCCTAATTTGCATACACCTGTCCCTAATTTGCATACACCTGCCCTAATTTGAATGTGCTCCCTAATTTGCATACACCTGTCCCTAATTTGCATACACCTGTCCCTAATTTGCATACACCTGCCCTAATTTGAATATGCTTCCTAATTTGCATACACCTGCCCTAATTTGCATACACCTGTCCCTAATTTGCATACACCTGTCCCTAATTTGCATACACCTGTCCCTAATTTGCATACACCTGCCCTAATTTGCATACACCTGCCCTAATTTGAATGTGCTCCCTAATTTGCATACACCTGCCCTAATTTGAATGTGCTCCCTAATTTGCATACACCTGTCCCTAATTTGAATGTGCTCCCTAATTTGCATACACCTGTCCCTAATTTGCATACACCTGCCCTAATTTGCATACACCTGGGTGCTTTAATTTGCACTAAAATAGGTCACTTTAAAGGTATTAAAAAGTAAAATATTCCAATTGAATCAAGTCTTAAAATAAGCCAACTTATGGTACGCCAATGGTATATTTAGATCTAGAAATGATTCTAAAGTCATATAGTTGACCTTAAAATAATCAGCTCTTCTGAGATATGGTTTTAAAAAACCCGCCCAAAAATTATTAATTTTTACTATGAAAAAAATTTATAAAAACATTTTTTATTTCAATATCAAATATCAAAATAATAAAGCCAATAAAAACCCAACTTATGGTACACCAATGGAATTAATTTATATTAAGATTACTAAATCATTCGAAAGGTTTATAAAAACATTTTTTATTTCACTATTAAATATCAAAATAATAAAACCAATAAAAACCCAACTTATGGTACACCAATGGAATTAATTTATATTAAGATTATTAAATTATTCTAAAGGTTTCTATTTTTGAAGATATTGTCCATCAGGTACTAGAAATCCTGCTTGTGACATATTTATCCAACATAGTATAGATAACTAAAATAAAATCTATACTAGTTATATATAAAAAGTACATTCATAAAAACAATTTTTACTTATTCTTTTCAGTAATTTTGGAATGATTTTAGGTACTTTATTTTAACAAAGAAATGTTATCAACTTTATACAGCTGTATCTATAGAAAACATGTTAATTTATTATACACTTTATACTTGTTGGGTCTCAAGGTGTTGTTTTAATAATGGCACATGCTGATACCAATCAATGTGGATACAAAAATAATTATTTTTAGTAATATATGCACAGATGGAACTGGCAATAAGTAAATGGGTCTCAAGGTGCAGTCTCATTTGTTTTTAATTAATATTGTGTACTGGTACATATGCAACTCCCAATAAGGTCTTTCAATTAACATGATGTTATAGAGGTATGCAGCCTGTAATAATTAAACTGTACCTTTTCTTTTAATAATGGCACATGCTGGTACCAAACAGAATTATTTTTAGTAATTAATGCACAGATGCAACTGGCAAATTATTTTAGTAATATATGCCCAGATGCGACTGGCAATAAATGGGTCTCATTTGTTTTTAATTAATATTGTGTACTGGTACATGTGCAACTCTTATAAATTGTGCAGCAAGCAATAATGAACAGCCTTTTCTTTCAATTAGTATTTTGTAGTCTTATATGGGTACATATGTAGCTGATTGAATGAGGTCTGAAATTAACTTAATAAACTGCTGGGGACAGGTGAGGTTCTTCAAGATTTAATTAATGTGGGTAGCAGGCATTAAGACACAAAGAAAATTATTATGTTACCTTTAGTAAGAGGTAAGTAAGGAGTGGGTTGGGTCTAAGAAATAAGGTTTATTTCTCATTGGTTATACTGTCACCGTCGGGGGAACAAAGTAATGGGGTCTGGACTCCTTCTATTGCCTCCGAGTGCTCTGTAGAGGGCTTCGGAAACGTCGACGAAAGCCCCTCTACTTGAATCCATTTGCAGGGTATGGATTCGTAAAAGGTTTTCTTCTGATGACTCATCTTGAGAAAGATGAGATATTTCTTACACGACGAAGAAATACCGTTGAAATAAACCATCAGGTTGTCTTCTTGATGACTTGCCTTGATAAAGGCAAGATATTTCTTACATGAACAAAAGGAGGTAGTCGAAATAATAACACCAAATATTGTTGGAATAAAATACTCAGCCACAGAGTATAGGAAAGCTAAAAACAAGAAAAGCAGCGCCCCAAGAGCACTAAGCTCTCGGAGAGCCCGTGAAGGACTGAACTGATTGACCTGAAAATCGCCTATTTTTATACTTTCCGAAGTAGCGATTAGGGATTTCCAGGTCAGGGAGGGGCCAACAGGAAAAATAAGGGGCGGGGCGATGCGTCTCGAACGTGAACTGGTCGCGTCCGAGAACATACCACTACATATCAATTCAGAGAGGGGTATAGGACTGTGAAAGGGATTAGGGTACTATAAAACCAATACTTGCTCCTTTGCACTAGTATTATTTTTCAGTAAATGAAATCAACTCAGTTCAATAGTTCAATCAGTTCAGTTAAAAATGAAAAGTATCAAGTTTAGTGTTCCAACAACCGGAAAAAAATCAGCGAAAATTATTTCTCATTTAAAAAAAGCTCCAAATTCTGATCAGTTTATAAGTAATACCAGTATAGAATTTGTGGAAGGTGACATTAACAACCATTGTCCGCTGCAGTATAGTGAATTTGAAAATAAAGCTTCGTGTTCTTCTACACCAATGATAAAAAACTCTAAATATGACGATATATCAGATGAAAGTGATTCCGAACATGAGTGCTTATCTGATGTTGAAAAAATTCCAGAAGTGGTAATCAGTGATTTAAACGGGACATTAGAAGAAGGAAGTGACTGTAATGCAACTACGGATTTTAACAAAATGGATGAAAAAATAATGAGTGCGGATAGTAATGTTCAACAATTATTAACCCAATATGTAAGTGCCAGTGAACAATTAATGGTAGAATATCAAAAACAAAGAGAGATTTTAGTCAAAAAAATATCCACCTACGACAAAAAAAGGAAAAGAGCCGATCATAGTTTAAATATTTTAAATAAAAAAATTGCAAATTCTAACAAAATTTTAACCTGCATTCATTCTTGTGAGTGATATTCCATTATATTATCAACGAAAACAACACAGTTCAAATGAAGATTGTCAAGTTTAGTGTTCCAACAGTGAAAAAGTGAGTTCAGGCAGTGATTTTAAACAAATATTAACCTACATTTTAAGTGTCAGTGAAAAATTGGTGACAGAATATTAAAAACAAAGAGACATTAGTGAAATAGGAAGAGAAAACGGAAGTTTGGTGCTAGTTTGGATAAAGAAAATTGTAAAATCGAACAACATTCTAACCTGCATTCAATCTTGTGAGTGAAAACATTGTAAGTGATCATAAAAAATTGTAAACAAATATAAAATATTGTAATTTTCAGTATTCATTTAGTAGCTCTTTAAGCGATATATTCTGGTAAATGTGACAAAACATTCTATTTAGTATAACATGAGGTTTGTTTTTTCTTCAGACATCATGTTATACTAAATAGAATGTGTTGTCACATCAACCAGGGTATATCGCTTAAAGAGCTAGTAAATGAATATTTAGTACTTTTCAAGCAAGGGGTATATACAAGGAATAGTTGTACTTCTCAAGCAAGGGCTATATACAAGGAATATATAACCTTTTATATCCTAGGTGATGTGACAACACATTCTATTTGTATAACATGATGTCTGAATGAAAAACAAACCTCATGGTATACAAATAGAATGTGTTGTCACATCACCTAGGATATAAAAGGTTATATATTCCTTGTATATACCCCTTGCTTGAGAAGTACAACTAAGACCATATATATCTGTTTGCTTAAAAATGAACACATAACACTTGTATGTAATGAAATATTGAACTGAGTTGATTTCTTTTATTAAAAAATAAAAATTTACACAATATTCTGCCTTTTATTTTCTTAGTACTTGAGTACTGTTTAATGGACTCAATTGATAAAACATGAAAAATACATATCTTCCTTGGTACTATCTGTTACAAAAAGTCTTTTTAAGAGACTGTTGATGTACTTTAAAAAGTACATCAACAAAGAATAAAATATTGCTTTGTTTTCAAAAAACCTTTTAAAACTTGAACTGTTTTGGTTTGTTATTAAAAAATAAAAAATATATACAATATTCTGGCTTTTTTCTTAATACCTAGCTTAACCAATAAATTGAGGTTATACCACAGTATAGGTTGTTTCATTCTCAATTGATAAAAAATGAAAAATAATGACTTTTAATGAAATTCACATGAATTCTTTGTAAGTAATATTAATAATAATAATCCAATAACCACTTTGTTTATTATTAAACATGAAATAATAATCGTAGATAACTTACTTTTTGGATGTAATTTTAAATAATCCACAGATATTTCACAAACACACACACACCCACAAACACACACACACCATTTTTTTACGAAAACAAACAGAAAAAACAACATTATTTTATTCAAAGTATGTAAACAAATCACCGCCATTGTGGTTACTAAAACAGATATGAGCAGTATACCAACGTTTACTTATTATTTTAGACACTGTTCAGTCATTTAGCTCCATCTATAGATTAAAACGGTAATCTCTACTCAACGTTTAAATGTAATCTTGGAGAGTTTCGCCATTGAAATTAAAGACGGCGCTAGCAGTACCATACCGTAATTCTAAACTAAAATATTTTAGATAAAATAGGCCAGCACTTGAACCAAATAGTTATTGTGTCATAATGTTTTAAAAATAAAAGGTTTTAGATAAAAATTAAATGTTTTCGAATTTGGAAATTAAAAAATATGATTTTGGGATCATATTTATATTATATTAAAAGTACTCAAACTCCGAAAATTTAATTTTTTTAATGTTTTTTACCTTTTTATATCAAATATCTTTGGATTCTTAAAAGATAAAAAGCCCAAATTTTTACAGTTTTAATAGGTAGATAATATCAAATTTCTGGTAAAGTTTAAAAAAAAAAAACCAATTAAAACAAAGTTTTTTGGATTTTAAGTATTTTTAAAAATCTTTGTGGAACTAAACAATACATTTCAAAATAAAAAAAACTGCTTTGGGTTCAGAGATATGGGACATTTTGATAACATTTTTATTAAATAAAAGTTAAATAATTAAAACAACACACTTTTTAAAAAATTTATATATTTGTATAACCAAGTTTTGTACCTATTTAATTGTATAGTCTATGCATTACACAAAATACAATGATTTATAAACACTACCGAATATAATTTCATTTCACATACAGCACAATTATGTCCAGATATTTCATTATATCTCCCACTTGCGTGTCGGCTCTCATGGGCAGATGGGACATCGCTTGGTATTCCTTGCAATACACTAAAAAAACAAGATATGCAAAGTGGGGTGTCGTCCAAAATGTAATAATGTTCTGTGACGCAAATAGGGTAATTTTGTTGATTCATTAAAAACCATCGATTATCTATATAATTAATATTAACAATTTTTTCGTCAATTTCGGAATTATCTACTTCTAAAAATTCACTGTCAATTATTTCGTCAAGATCGATTGTTGATGCCTCACTACTTAAATCGTCTTGTTCCATGATTTCTGTTCTATGGTAAAACTTTAACTGACCGAATAAGTGCCTTATTTTATTTTATAAAACAAGCACCTCTCCTATATCTGTTATAAGTGGGGAACTTTTGTTTTTAACCTATCCCCATACACATAAAAGGTTACCATACAACTGTTGTTTACCTGTCAAACATCTGCTTCCTGATTTACATTCAGCTATCACTAATTTGCAGGTATAATTTACATACAGCTGCAGCCATATTATAATTTACATAGATACTCATTTTTATAGAGAAAGGTGGAAAGCAGAACATCTGTTAAACAACTGCTATCTATTTTATATTTAACTGTCCCCAATTTTGCAATCTGCATACAGTTGCCCCCACAATATAATTTGCAAATATATGGGTGACATAATCGCAGCTTTTCATTTGTGTTGTTTGTATAAAAAAGGTGGAAAGCAAAACATCTGCGGACCCACATAGAGGCTATAGCACAGGAGTAGGGGTAAAAAAAGGGTATTTAAGCACGGGCGAAACATTCTAGATGATTAAACATATAAGATGAATCAGTGTATGTGCGGTAAAACTTTTTCGCGGTCTTATAACCTTCGTAGACATATAACTGTATGTAATAAGAGTCACTGGCGTGTGTTTATCTGTAACAAATGTGGAAAGACTTTCACACAAGGCTTTAATTTACAACGTCATGAAGTTAGTTCGTGTTACGCCGCTTGCCCGATACCGAGAAAGAGACTAAGACCAATAGGTATTGAAGTTCTTGAAAGTGGTGTTACTAAACTGACACATGCATTTAAAAATAGAATAGCATCATACCGATTTATGAGTGAATCAAGCAAAATTAACTATTCCGGTTTCATGAATGAGATTAAACCAAAAGTAATAAAAATTCTTACTGACTATCTTCATCAACACACGGCTCTAAAAGTTAACTGTGAACTGTTTGCGATGTTTTACAAACCCGAGAATGAGATTTCAGATATTAAGTCAATGAATACATCTAATAAAATCTTCACTTTGAGTAGTGACATATCCGACATGTATGATGATTTTGCTGACGATGAAATTCAGTACCATTTCTGCGTAATCATATATTAATCTTCCATCACAGATTAAAAGGAAAGGAGCAATCTTAAATATTCAAAACAAAGATAGCATGTGTTTTGCTTATTGTGTGATGGCTGCTATATTTCCTGCTAATGGTGATCCAACAAAACCAGAGTCATACCCTCCTTGTGACACACTTCTAAATTTTAAGGGTATCGGGTTTCCGGTTAAGTTAAAGGACATTAACAAGTTCGAGATTTTAAACAATATATCAGTTAACGTGTATGGTCTTCAATCATATTTTAAAGAAAACAAGATGCAATATGAAATTGTAGGACCACTGTACTATACTCAACACCATAAACCTACACATGTTAATCTGTTATTAATAAGCGATAGTAATCAAAGCCATTATTGTCTCATAACAGACTTGTATCGCTTAGTAAAAACTCAAAAGACAAAATATGATGGAAAACAATATTTCTGTGATGGGTGTCTTCAAACTTTTCCAACCCTTAAAAAGCTGAAAAATCACCAAGAAAATGATTGCTCACACATCTCCACAATACTCCCAACTAGTGAATTAAGAGTTAACAAGTGTGGTGAAACTCTCCCATCCAATATTCTAAAATTTATCAATATTGAAAAGACAAGCCAACACCCGTTTGTAATTTATGCTGACTTTGAGTCGATTCTTAAGCCAATACACCATTGTAATCCATCAGATGGACAATCCTACACAATCAAACTCGCCGAACACATCCCTTATGCATTTGCATTTTATCTCAAGTGTAATTATGATGATTCCTTATCAAGATTGGAAACATATCAGGGTGAGGACGCTGCTAAAGTGTTTGTTCAAAAGTTAGATGCTTTAGCTATTAATTTATACCAGAACCATCTAAAGCATATTAAACCAATGGTGTCTTTGACTAGTGAAGAAAACCAGAATTTTCAGAATGCCATCAAATGCTCCATTTGCCAGAAATCATTTTCCTCGTTCTACAAAAGAGTTCAAGATCATTGCCATCTTACAGGATTATACCGAGGTGCAGCACACAACTCCTGCAACTTAAATTTTAAGGTACCTAATTTTATTCCAATTTTTTTTCATAATTTGACAAATTATGATTGCCACATGTTTATTAAGGAATTAACAACTAATGGAGAGTATTTATCCGCTATTGCGCAAACTAAAGAAAAGTATATTACATTTTCAAAATCTGTTCTAGTACACAAGAGTGATGATTCAAAAAAACATAATGTTTATTTAAAATTGAGGTTTGTTGATTCATTTAGATTTTTAGCAAAGTCTTTAGATAAATTAAGCCAAACATTAGAGTCTAGTCAATGCAATGAAATAAGGAAATATTTCCCAGGTGAAAAAGAGTTTGGTTTAATGCGCCGTAAAGGTGTATTTCCATATACATATATTGATAGTTATATCAAATTAGAAGAAAAACATCTACCACCTAAAGAAAAATTTTATGATAATTTAAGGGGAGAACATATTACTACAGAAGATTATAACAGAGCACAGGAGGTCTGGGATCATTTTAACTGCCAATCTATGGGGGATTATGGAATGTTATATTTAAAATCAGATGTACTTCTACTAGCTGACATATTTGAAAATTTAAGAAAGGTATATCTCAAAGAATATAAACTGGATCCTGCACATTATGTTACAGCCCCATCTCTAACATGGGATGCCATGTTAAAATATACCGATATTGAGCTTCAACTTTTAACGGATGTTGATATGGTACATTTTTTCAAAAAAGGGATCAGAGGAGGTGTGGCTACCTGTACGAAACGAATGGGTATTGTAAACAATAGATTTTTAAATAATTTCGATCCAACAAAACCGGAAACATACATAATGTATCTAGATGCCACCAATCTTTACGGCGCAGCCATGAGTCAACCTCTTCCTTGGGGAAATTTTAGATGGTTAAATGATCAGGAAATTAACCAATTTAATATTTTTACTATTGATGATGATGGTGAAAAGGGCTATGTGTTGGAAGTAGATTTGCATTACCCACCCAATATTCACGAACAACATAACGATCTTCCATTTTGCCCCGAATCAATAGTACCACCTAAAAGTAAATACAAAAAACTGATTCCTAATTTATACGATAAAAAAAATATGTTATACATTATAGATATTTAAAACAATGTATACAGTACGGATTAAAGTTAGAAAAGGTGCACAGAATCCTAGAATTCTCCCAATCCCTTTGGTTAAAAAAATATATTGATCTAAACACTTTTCTTCGAAACAACGCCAAAAATGAATTCCACCGTGACCTTTTTAAGCTTCTCGTCAACGCTGTGTTTGGAAAATCTTTAGAATGTATTGAAAAAAGAAAGGAAATTTTTCTTCTTTCTCATTATGAAAATAGCAAGGGAAGGGTTGGAGCAAAATCTTTAATTGCCAAACCAAAATTCAACTCATTATCAGTATTTAACGAAAATTTAGTTGCAATTCATTTAAATAAAACCAAAATTATTTATGATAAACCTATTTTAGTTGGTTTTTCTATTCTGGATATATCTAAGATATTCATATATGATTTTTTCTATGGTTATATTAAAAACAAGTACAGTTTGCTATTTATAGTAGTTTGCTATATTATACACTACAAAATGCACAAAATTCAAATACCAATTTCCATCCTTTAAATATTAAGTTTCTTGGAATAAGTCTAGTCCCAGACATTTTACGACAAACGAGACAAAGCTTTTGTCGTACAATATAAAAAGGGAGTCTCGAAAATGTTTCACATTCGTCACTGCTATAGCTAAGTAGATTATCACAATATTTATATGGTATGTTCCTCTCGTTTATTATATTTGAACATATAATTAAAAGTATACAAATTAGATTTTATGAGGGACTCTAACAAACTGGTTTATGGTTTAGCTTAACAAGTTTTAACAGGAATGAGTCCCCGTCAGCTGATAAAGTCTTACAGACCTTGCTTGGTACACTCTAGTGTTAATATAAGATTCGGAGTGGGGGTAATGAGCAACACACCTGCAACCGGGACAATGGGGGTAAGCAAGATATAAGGAAGGACCGTCATTAATTTAAACAGTATGTACTCAAGAAGGTTTCGTGAACGGCTTAATCAGTTTAGTATACGCATTAAAAGGATAAAACGTGATATTCTATTTTACAAAAGTCAGAGATATATCAATTATATAAATAATCGTATTAACCAGTTAAAAAGTGAATACGAAGATAAACAACTTATGTTTAAACAGTTTTCAAAGCTGTGTTTGAGTGATGCGCTTGCGTAGTGGTAAAGTTTACACACCAAAACCAGAAGCAGATGTAAGACTATTTTTTCTCTCCAGATACGAAGAGCAAAAGTGGATAGACTTGGTCTTTAAAAACATTAACCGATTTACAAAAGATGGATTGTTGCCTCCGGTCTCGCATAATGGCGGAGCATAAAAAAAAACCGTTGTACAAGTTCACGACCACAGAATTGGAATATTTTAGCCTAGCATACATAAGAAAATTTGTAGACCCGTATGAACTTCTCCGTTGATGGTCTATACTACCCACAAAATTTTGCCAGGATTTTGAAGTTCAAACTCGTCTCCCATGTTTTGTTCATTTCAATCGTCCTGAGTGGAGAACAGAGTTAGAAGGATTCGCCCCAGCTCAATCCAGTTGTCATTTGTGTAAACTTGCACTTCAAAATATAAATTGTAACATGTAATAGTTATTGAATAAAGTACTATTTTTTTAATAAGGTTTTTTATTAATAAAACAAAATGTAAAAAAAAAATTTATTTCATTATAAAAGTATCATAAAGTTGAAATACATTACTTAAAGCACAAACACTCCCACTGTTTGAATGATATGGACATCTTGGCTCCATTTTCTGCAGAGCTGGTTGTTCATCAAACTCCAAAACTGGGGATAAACTATACTTTTTGATGTATTGTGATTTTTCTCGCCCCTTAACATAAACCGCATTAACATCTCTTGTCAAATGTTGGATAATAATATGGAATTGGTGTACTGGTGTAAATCCATGATTCCAGTTTAATCCATGATGGTTATTCATCAACCAAACAGCTTGATTATAATATTCAGAACCCAATAATCGTATTGGATATGGTGGTTAAAAAAAAATGACTAATTTTTTGACCATCATAACTTGCAAACTCTTTTACGATAAACTTATTTTTTTCGGTAATAAAACCTTGGACATCTACTACTAAGCACATGATTTCAGAATGAGTTTGTGTAGTGCATAATTTGTATTTTTAAAGGAATTTTCAGTCATGCGCATGAGAGCATAATATAATGCCATAATTAACAACTGACCCTGATACAGTATACATCTGTCCTCATACGGGAAGTCTCTCATTAGATACAATTTTACAACACCTGTCAAACAACAACTGCTCTTTGCATACAGCTGCTCCCTAATTAAAATAAACTCCCTAATTTGCAGGTGGTCGTTAATTTGCATACAGGTGCTCTTTAATTTGCATTCACCTGTTTTGTATAATATTAATATTTTACAATTGTTTCACAATTTTTGTTAGAGAGTTATATGTGAATTCTTTCTCGTGAAGTATTAGACAATAGGCTGAGATATCAGAGGTTGTTGGTTCATCTGTCTCAAATTCTATACGAAGCACAACAGATCCGGATTGAATTACTTCTTTTTGACGAGAGCAGTCAATGTGTATAAGTGGAGCAATCGTTTTAAAGTCATTTGGATTAAATATGGGTTTGTTTAATGTCATGTGATAATAACTCTCCTGGAAATTGGCAAACATTTCATATAGTTTGGCAAACCTATTAGTCTTAAAATCTAGTTGAAGATCATTATAGGGATACCTCTCAGAATTTAAAAACACTTTAATATTCTTTAAAGTGCAATGATCAAATTTACTCATATCTTTTGTTAATTTTGATTTTCTATTATTTTAAAAGCAACAACAATGTGTCGTGGAGTTTCTATTTTGGTACTAGTCCGCACTGACCATGTGTGACGTGTAGAGTTATTTAGGGCTGGATATTCAATCATTTGCCAACTTCGAAATTTAATAGGTAGTTCTTGGTTTGTATGTGAAATTTTGTTTAGTCACAACTGTTCTCGAATACTAGGAGTTACATGTGGTACCTCCCAATATAATTTAGTAATGTCAATTTTTGGACGTTCAGTCTCATCTTCGCTTACTACTGCATCAATATCATCATTTGATCGAATAAGTATCAATTCTTGTTTCATGTTCATAATAATCTTTCTAAAATCTTCAAAGAATCCGGATAATAATCTCAAAGGTATACACACATTAAAGTTTCCATTTGAATCCACCAAAGCATTGTTTTTAGGGACTTCACTATTATTTTCCATTTTACTCATTTTTGGAAACCAACCAGCATTTTCCAATAGCAAGCTTTGATTTTCGTTAAGACTAAGATAGTTTTTAATACTTGATACTAATCCTACATCACGTACTGAGTCAATTATTACCCCATTTAATTCAAAACGTAGTTCACGAAACAAGTAAGCTATACTATTATTAATAAATTTTATTTTGGTTGGTGTTTTATTGTCATGTGTAGCTAATTTGCCCTCAATATAGAGATAACTATTTGCTGGAAACGTCAAACTATCCAAATCTTGTATTGAAATACGACATTCATCATTGTATCCTAATTTTCCAGGAATATAGGGTTGATAAGTGTGGAACTGATAATCTTCAATAGTGTTATCATTAAAAGGTTGACCAGTAACGTGAAGAATTTCCATTATACCAAGACTTTAAATCCTAGTGATGGCAGAAAGCGACGATTAGATGGAGTTATTTGTTTAGAAGGTAATCTCCTTTTATATGATTTTGGTAGAGATGGAGTTATTTTTTTAGAAGGTAATCTCTTTATATATGTTTTTGGTTCGCGAGAAAAAACTAAAACCATTATATACGTTTTCTAAGATGTAGATTTACAGTAACCTCCTCCCCTCCAAAGTCAACAAGTTTACCTGCTTGGTTGATAATTTTTACTGTAAGGTTCGAGATTGTTTTAATACTTACTGGATAATACAAAATATTTTGGGGTACCTCAACTATTTTATACCCAGTTGGTACGGTTGGAAAGAACTGATGGATAATGTGAACTGGATTTCCGTTTAAATAGGATCCTGATGCTATGTTAAAGTCAATACATAATGCGTTTGCACCCCAAATCTCCACTGGATTGTCTGAGATATGTATCTGGTTTGCTGCTAGTAGCCCAGATTTAAATCCAAATAATTTTCCAATAGAGTTCGCGGGAAGAAATGAAATTTCTCTATTACTATTAATTATAACTTTGGAGGTTGATAACTGTGGAGTAATTTCTATAGTCGCGTCACTATCTCTCTTTTTCATATTTTCTTTTATAAGTTTTGTAATATCATCTAATTCGTAAGACCCCTTTGGTAATTTATAGGTATAAGTAACATTTCGTATATTCCAGAGGAAAAGGTTATTGTTTTCATCAATATTTGGAATACTATTAAAACTATAAAAACTGGTTAGCCCAATTTCATAATCAAATTCATCTTCAAGGTAAATCGGAGGATTAAAACTATAACTCAGATTTGAAGCGTTCCCAGTAAGCGTCAAGTTGAAAGACATTGTTTTAAAACGTAAACAATCAATGTTTGCTATTTATAGTAGTTGTATAGAAAATCCAAGGAGTAATGACCACACCTGTATGAATCGTTTTGGATTTTATCATAGTTGTAGTATATTTTTACATCGCCGCTACTTAAAAAATACTTTATTACGCTTTTTGGAGGGGGTAAGTCTCCATAAGAATCAAAGTAAATTACGTTAGACTTAGATTTTGCGTAAGCTACCCAGTGGGTTCCGTCTCCACGATTAGAATCTAAATTTATAACACCACACTCGTTTTTATGAATTTTTTTTGGCATATTATTTCTCATGTACACACCTCTAAACAAAGGAAGAGCTTTACCATGCTTTAATATATCAGTACTTGTTAAAGCATGATGAGGAAGATTTAGTTTTTTGAATAAGGTTTCAAGTATAATCCATAACCCTTATAAGGTCTTAGATATAATCCTTTGCCTTTCTGTTCCATGGCTAGATTATGCCGTTTTTGTTCTTCAGGACTAATTCGATTAGCTTTCGCATCTCCGATGGTCTTGTAAATAATAGTACCAAGGCCCCCAACAGCAGATAAAGCACCGATCAGTGGGAGAAGTAGGGGGAGGAATCCACCTTTCTTTGGTGTTTTAATGATCCTTTTTGTTTATTTATTTTTTTACGAAGAGATCCACCTTTTTTGCGCTTAAGACCCATTCCCAACTTACGTTTTCCTTTCATAGCTGTTGTAACAAACCAAGCAGCTGCCTTCTGTCCAAAAGGTGCCTCTTTAGATTTTACAATATCCCAAGCTTTGTTTTCTAAAATATGATCTGCCTTGTGTCTCGCTGATAAATCAGTACTTGTAGAGTATGCAATATCGTGTTGTTTACAAGCCTCGTCAAGTTTATTGATTCCCTTATCTCCCCGCTCTAATCTTTGGTGTAAACGAGTTCCTGGTCCACAATATGAATATCCTGGAAGGTGGAGTTCTAATGGAAGCTTATTTATAAGTCTGTTTATTATTCCACGTCCTTTTGTTTTTATACTTCGTTGGAACTTTTTTTTCATGGTGTCTCTCTTATATATATAGTAGTTGGGCTATATATACCCCAAAATTTTTAAAAACATTTTATTAATGAAGATTGAAAAGCAGAAACTCTCTCTTCCTATTTCTAACCATGATGAGGTTGCAGAGGAACAACATGTAAAACATGGCTATCTTTTTGGTGGCAACAGAAGGTTTTTAGTTGTTGGACCAAATGGTTGTGGCAAAACTAATGTTTTAATGTCTTTAGTTTAGCATCCAAATGGTCTAAGATTTGAGAATATATATTTATATTCCAAGTCGTTGTATCAACCAAAGTATGTATATTTGCGAAACTTGGTTGAGCCAATAAAGGAAATTGGGTTTGAAGAATTTAATGATCCCAATAATGTACCATCTCCTGATGATATTAAAGAAAATTCAGTAGTTATTTTTGATGATATTCCATCGTGTGATCAAAAAATTATACAAAAGTATTTTTGTTATGGAAGGCATAAAAATATAGATTGTTTTTATTTATGCCAAACATATAGTGCTATTCCAAAACAATTAATTAGAGATAATTCTAATTTACTTGTAATTTTTCAACAAGACTTTACAAATTTAAAACATATCTTTGACGATCATGTTAATATAGACATGACATTCCACCAATTTAAAGATTTGTGCTCATTCTGCTGGAAAGACAGATATGGATTTCTTGTCATTGATAAAGACTCTCCCAAATCAATGGGTCGATATCGGTATGGGTTCGATAAGTATATAAGGCTTTAAACTAACATTCCTAGTACACAATGGATCCTAAAGTTACGCGAAAACTGCTTTTATCACGACAAGCGTTGAAGAAAAAGTATCGTAGTTTAAAACATGACATAGCTCAGTCTCAGTCTGCTTTAGAAAAAAATTATAAACCTATTACTCAACCAGTTAATGAACTTTTACACAAACTGGAAACCGTTCCGTCTATTAAACAAGAATCACAATATTCATTTGATAAATCAATCAAGTTGAGTACACTAAAAGACTACAAAATGCGAAAATCCAATTATCGCTTAGCATTTTCTTCTCCAAATACGAGTGTACTTCCTAAGGGATCAAAAACACCTACCAATTTTGGAGATGAATCTATTATTCCAAGGGAAAGTACCGCACCAGAAGAAACTTTTCAATCAGAAGGACAAACTAATACCACCGATGAGGATATTAATCGGTATTTTGAGGATACGCTTAGAGAATTTAATCAAATGATTACAAATCCAGATATAATGAATCAATTTTATGAGAATTATGCATCACCCTTACCAAAGAAATATATTAAAGCTAACATTGAAGACACAAAAGGTGATTTTGACCATGATTTAGGAGTTTACCATGATTTGGAAACTGAAAAATTTTCTATTGGAAATTCTCTAATTGATTTTGATGGCGCAGACCTTATTATTAATAATATAAGATACAAGGGAACTCCAGGGCTGTACGAGCTTTTATTTAAAACGAATCCAGTATCGTTTAAAAAACCAGATGTTAATGAATATGTTGATATTTTACGTAGAACAAATGCGATATATAGAAACAATAATCCTGACTTACCTATAAAAAGTATTCCATCAAAAATAAAGGATAAATATAACTTTATTATTAAACCAGCTTTGGAAACAAGACCACAACCATCTAGAGTTCGTTTAAGTTCACTTCCTGGAAATTTAGCGCAGGGACCGGTTACCCGAAATTTAGCTAAACATTATAAAAAAAGGGGTGGTGCACTTTTCAGAAAATATAGTGGGAAGTCATTAGAGTATAAATACTTTGATGATTTTAATGAATTAATAGATAGATTAAGATTATTAATCGCATCACAAGCTGCGGGAAACGACGGACACGTGAATGAAATTATATCTATAATTGAAGAACTTCGAGAAGGTGGAATAATACAGTAATGCCAATAAATCGTTTCGGAACTCACTTTTTATCCGAGTCAAAAACTTGTAGTGATGATATTTCAGTACCCTTATATTTTACATCTAATCCAGAAACTTTTTTTAGCAAAAGTTTTTATCGTATACGAGGACATGAAAATTTAAAAATTAATAAAAATTATTATATTTTGGAAAACATGAAGACCACTTTTCCATTTCCGTTTAGTTGTAAAATTGAATCCGTTTTGAAAATACTTTACTCCGATGGAGTTGTTAAAATTAATTCTAAAACATATAAATTGAATGAATTGGTTGGTGTTCAAATAAAAAAGGGAGATATAATTCAATTCAAGTTATCCAATTTACCTTTAATAATTGTAGACTTTATTTTCCAGTGTCCTTTAGAAAAAGATATATAAACACGAGAGTCGAGATATAATTATCAAAATGCCTGTAAGTAAATTTGGTAATCATTATTTAAAATCATGTAAAGATTTATCAAGACCGAGTAAACTATATTTTGTTTGCGACGCTTCTACATTTTACAGTAAATTCGTTTTAACACTAAGAGGAGAAAAAAAATTAAATTTGAATAAAGAATACTATGTTCTTGAAAATGGTGGAACAGCTTATGTTTTTTCCGTAAACGGAAAAATAGAGAGCATACAACATTATGCATTTGATGCCCCAGTAATATTAAATTCTGTACAGTATAAATACCATGAATTAATAGGTAAAACTTTTCAGAAAGGTGATAAAATTTCATTTAAATTAGGCACTCATCCCAACGTATTGGTGCATATAACTATCCAATGTCCTTTAGAAAAAAATGTCTAAAAGTCAAGTAATTGAAGAGATACATAGACCAGCGAGAAAAAATTATAGAAGAAGACATGTAATCATAAAAGGGTTAAATGATTTGGTTCAAGCAGATTTAGCCGTAATGATTCCTTATGCCAAAGTGAATAAGGGATACCAATATATTCTTGTTGTTATAAATGCATTTAGCAAATTTGTGTGGGCAGAACCTGTTAAACGAAAAACGGGAATTGAGATAACTAAAGCAATGGAAAAAATTTTGAATCAAATGAAAACATTTCCAAAAAACCTTCAAACAGATTTGGGAACTGAATTTTATAACACACACTTTGCCAAGCTTATGAAGTCACGTGGTATTAACCACTACAGTACTTTCTCAAATCTTAATACTTACTTCTCGCAAGTATCGCGAAAAGAGTAATAAGAACCATAAAATCAATGTTGTGGAAACAGTTTAGTTTACAAGGGTCTTATAAATGGGTATCCAATCTTTCTGATATTGGAAAAAAATACAATAATACTAAACATTTAACTACAGGTTTTGCACCTAGCCAAGTCAATGAAAAAAATGCTAGGAATATAACTGCCTATAATTACCTTAAAACCATTGATCCCAGGAAACATAAATTAAAAGTTGGTGATTACGTCCGAATTTCAAAACATAGAAGTTTGTTTACTAAGGGTTATTTGCCCAACTGGACAAATGAGATTTTTAGAATAAGAAAAGTTAAGCAAACCAATCCAGTAACTTATTTGTTGGAAAATTCACGAAAAGAAGAAATTCAAGGTGCTTTTTACAGCGAAGAATTACAAAAAACCCGGTTTCCTGATATTTATTTAGTAGAGAAGGTGTTGAGGAGCAAAGGCAACAAGGTATATGTAAAATGGATGGGAATGGATAGTTCTCATAATTCTTGGATTAACAAAAATAATGTAATAAATTAAAACAATGTAATAAATTAAAATTTATTTTTTAAAATGTCTTTTATTTTTGTTCTATATATTACATAGTTCCTTATCAAAATTTGTCTTAATATTAGTAAAACAAGTAAAAAACTTTTTATGATTGTATTTTATTTCTATGTCTTTTTTCTAGTACTGGATTAATAATTTTAGCGGTTTCATCTATCCTACGTCGGAATCTCATTCTGTCAGCAACCATAAATTCCCAGTATCTGGTTCTGCATGGACAATTGACTTCAACGTAGTGAATATGAACATTTTCGTTAAATTTGACCATTGAAAAGTCCAGGGTATCTGTAAAGTAACTCTAAAGCCATTCCATAAGTCACTTTATTTATATTTTTGATTGGCTCCATAATCTTAAGCCCAGATTCAATCGGGTTGTTGGAATCCACCCCCAGCTTTAATATTTCTAGGGAGTTGGTAAATTCTTCCTTCTTTAGGGTTTCTAAATGGTAATTAACAAGTGGTAGTATTTTCCATATTGATGCGATTGAATTAGCACCCAACATGATCTGTGAATCTCCTTTGGTAATTTTTACAACTAACATGCATGGAAGCTGCATGAATTCTAGCAGAAAATCTCCATCTTTAATTGGTTGTTGGTGATTTCCCGCCATAAAATTATCGATCGCATTTTTATGGGATAAAAATTTGATCCAATCGGTTTGACTGAATAAGACACAATCATGTTTGTATCCACTGATAATAACACTTGGTTCAAAGTTAAATACATGGGCTAAACAGATGGACACATATTTGGTACTTGATGGGTTTAAGTAAAACCGACGTTCACTTAAAAACACGTTAGACATCTGCACTTTACCACTCATTGTTAAAAACTAAATAACACACACTATTCAAGACTTCTTATACCCCCTTTACATGTGTTCACATATCTGGGGTGGGAGGTGTACGCAAATTAGAGAGCACATGGGGACAGCTGTATGCAAATTAGGAGCACCTATATGCAAATTATGTACAGGTGTATGCAAATTAGGGAGCACATTCAAATTAGAGACAACTGTATGCAAATTAGGGAGCACATTCAAATTAGGGACATGTGTATGAAAATTAGGGAGCACATTCAAATTAGGAACAGGTGTATGCAAATTAGGGACCACATTCAAATTAGGGCAGGTGTATGCAAATTAGGGAGCACATTCAAATTAGGGCAGGTGTATGCAAATTAGGGCAGGTGTATGCAAATTAGGGACAGGTGTATGCAAATTAGGGACAGGTGTATGCAAATTAGGGACAGGTGTATGCAAATTAGGACAGGTGTATGCAAATTAGGGAGCACATTCAAATTAGGGCAGGTGTATGCAAATTAGGGAGCACATTCAAATTAGGGCAGGTGTATGCAAATTAGGGCAGGTGTATGCAAATTAGGGACAGGTGTATGCAAATAAGGGCAGGTGTATGCAAATTAGGGACAGGTGCATGCAAATTAGGGACAGGTGTATGCAAATTAGGGAGCACATTCAAATTAGGGCAGGTGTATGCAAATTAGGGACAGGTGTATGCAAATTAGGGACAGGTGTATGCAAATTAGGGCAGGTGCTCCGTGCTCCTCTGCTCCTACGCTATTTCCTCCCTACTTGCCTTTTTACCATTTTCTAGGTACCAAATGTCTCACAACATACAGGGCCTTTTGACAAAATCTCTAGCTTAAAATATATATATATATATATATATATATATATATATATATATATATATATATATATATATATATATATATCCTTACACATTATCAATCCTACAAAATTTTATAAATTCTAGTTGACCTACATTAATTTTTAGAAAAACCAATTTTCAACGTTACAAATATACCTATCTGATTAATTTACAATACAGATTACAATATTGATGGTTGATACTGTTACATTATTATAATTTTAACTTTTTCAATTTTAAATAAGGCTGACATCTGTCAATTTTAGACAACTACCGTAAGTTACACTGACTGCTCTGACACAACATCCGTCCTAACTTGTCAACAATGTCATTTTGATCAGTTGTTATCAACAGGTCCTCGTAGACACTTCGTCTCAGGACCATTTTACTCATGTAGAGTCATACGCCGCCATGTTACCTATCCAACGGTAACTTAACCATCACAAATTAGAAATACTAATAATGTAAAACAACTTCAAATTCATAACATTTAAAGGGATTTTACCCTTTATTTAACGATAAAAATACGTTTATTGACGTTTCAATTTCCACTTCGGAAATCGTTCTCAAAATACAAACAGTAATATAAACAAATTTTGATTTTTGTTACATAGTGAAAAATTCTTCTAATAATTTAATTTTATCTGACTCATTTATATTGACAATTCAGACATACATTATGCATTTTAAAGTAGACGACTTTAAAATGATATTACCAATATTGTTGAGTTGCGCTCCTGGGACGACTGTACTTATAAAATAGTTCATTCGATTACATGAAATCAACTTTAACATGAGAATATCCGTCAAAAAAAAATCATAGCATGTAATTCGTCTTTAAAAAGACAAACATATGATATGATGACAGTAAAATTCTCCTGTTAGTAATTCCATAGTAAATTATGAGGGAAACACCAGGAAAAAAACCTCATAATACTATCCCGACATTGTAAGTATTTGTTCGTGAATTTAGTTTACCTTTAACAAACATCAAAATTCTGATTTTATATGTTACGTTATTAAAAAAATATAAATGATGTATTCTCTATATGTTACTGACTTACTAATACTGGTATTTTCTTATTAATAACTTCCTTTTTCAATATTGGTAATGAGATCCTACTACATTCTGCCGAGGAATTTGCGACAGAATTGGCCTCATTAAGCATAATTAGAGCAGCTTCTTTGATTTTTCTTTTTTTACCATCCGTTTCTTTTAGGACTACATTTGAATTATTCCATTGAACTCAATGTTCATTATCCCATACGTGTTTACAGATTTGTATCAAATTCTCCATTTTTAATATAAGATTGATGTTCACTTATTCTAACATTTAATGGCCTTGATGATTCACCTAAATAAAACTGATCGCATTCACAAGGTATTTTATAAATGTAAATCTTTGTCCTTTCTTGTTCATTGTTAGGTTTGGTTTTGGACAAAATAGATCTCAACGTGTTTGTTGTTTTAAATGTTGTTGAAATGTATATATGGCCTCATGGATCAGAGTTGTTGGACACATTCCTAAATGATATAATATATATATACGATAAAGAAGAGACAATAACATTTACCATGGAAAAGGAATATAATAACACGCTACCTTTCCTGGATGTTTTAGTCTCTAAGAACGATACTGGATATGAGACTCAGGTGTATAGAAAACCAACACACACCAATAGATATTTAAATTTCAAATCAAATCACAATATTAATGTAAAAAAGGGAATAATTAAATCCTTATACGATAGAGCCAAAATTACTTGTTCTAACGAAAATTAGTTCTTGGAGAAGAAACATTTATTAACATCTGTTTTATTAAAAAATGATTATCCTTTATCGTTTATAAATAAGTAATTTTCAATAATCGATCGAATAAACCAGAACAACTTAGAATGAGATCCTACAGCATACACGAGGAATAATATGAGGAAAATAACAATACCGTACATAAAAGGATTATCAGAAAAACTTAAAAGGATAGGAAATAAATTCAACATTTCAACAACATTCAAAACAACAAACACGTTGAGATCTATTTTGTCCAAAACCAAACCTAACAATGAACAAGAAAGGACAAAGAATTGCATTTATAAAATACCTTGTGAATGCGATCAGTTTTATTTAGGTGAATCATCAAGGCCATTAAATGTTAGAATAAGTGAACATCAATCTTATATTAAAAATAGAGAATTTGATAGATCTCAAATATGTAAACTCGCATGGGATAATGAACATAGGGTTCAATGGAATAATTCAAATGTAGTCCTAAAAGAAACGGATGGTAAAAAAAGAAAAATCAACGAAGCGGCTCTAATTATGCTAAATGAGGCCAATTGTGTCGCAAATTCCTCGGCAGAATGTAATAGGATCTGGTTACCAATATTGAAAGAGGAAGTTATTAATAAGAAAATACCAGTATTAGTAAGTCAGTAACATATAGAGGATACATCATTTATGTTTTTTAAATAACGTAACATATAAAATCAGAATTTTGATGTTTGTTGAAGGTAAACTAAATTCACGAACAAATACTTACAAGGTCGGGATAGTATTATGAGGTTTTTTTCCTGGTTTTTCCCTCATAATTTACTATGGAATCACTAACAGGAGAATTTTACTGTCATCATATTATGTTTTTGTCTTTTTAAAGACGAATTACATGCTATAATTTTTTTCTGACGGATATTCTCAAGTAAAAGTTGATTTCATGTAATCGAATGAACTATCTTATAAGTAAAGTCGTCCCAGGAGCGCAACTCAACAATATTTCCAATATCATTTTAAAGTCGTCTACTTTAAAATGCATAATGTATGTGTGAATTGTCAATATAAATGAGTCAGATTAAATTAAATTACTAGAAGAATTTTTCACTATGTAACAAAAAACAAAATTTGTTTAATTTACTGTTTGTATTTTGAGAACGATTTTCGAAGTTTAAATTGAAACGTAAATAAACGTATTTTTATCTTTAATTGTGGCTTATTCCCAGTTTAATAGTAATTAATTTACAATGCCACAAGAAAATAGCTTTAGAACAATACACTTATATATATATATATATATATATATATATATATATATATATATATATATATATATATATATATATATATATATATATTTTATATCACGAAACACTTTTTTGACTTTTTAAAAAATTTATTAATTACAAAATACAAGTTACGTGGTAAAAATGAATGAAATATAAAATATAATGAATGAACTACAAAAATATACTGAATACTGAATTAAGAGCGACAAGCGGTTTTATAATATTAGTAAATGCTGACTCAGTGGGAACGTGTAAAAAGCTTGGGTCCCGCTGACTCTGCTGGTACTGCATTTGCAAGGATCCTTATCGGCTCAGGTTGTTGGAAGTGGAACCTGATACCCTGGGAATCGTCGTGATAAGGAACATCGGTTGGTACAATGCATATAACAGCTCCCCCTTTTAGATGAAAGTTGATGCGTGGCAGCAACTTTTAGACTGTCTGTTTATTGGTGTTAAGTTGGATCTGCTCTTCTTCGTCTATGGCGTCGCTTAGGTGGATACTGGGTCTTCGTCTTGGAAGGATTTTTCTCCAATTCCGGGTGAAGGCTGTCTCTGGGTGTCTTGGTGGAGAGGGCGGATGGTCATTGTCATTGGTATTGCCAATTCCTATCCTGTATCTTCTCTTGGATCTGCATTTACATATAACATAAAGAACAACAAGAGTTACAATGACAACTATGGTAAAAATGGTGAACCAGCTCAGATGTTTGTTGACAAACGGTTCATTGATTAGTTTATCGAGTTCTTCAGAATACTGATTGAGTTTGTGATGGGCTATCTCGAGGTCTTCAGTATTGATCTTGCTAAGCTTCAGTGGTTTTAAGTCGGGAAGATGGATTTTATCTGGGAAGTGTTTGCAGCAATTGAATGGTATTTGGACTGGGTGACTTCTGTAAGTGACATTGTCATGAACGTCGATTAATTTCTGAGAGTGTACTCTTGTACTACCAATAAAGGCATCGCACGTGGGTTGTAGTTTGAGTACATGGTTTGTGTAAATAATCTCTGATTTGACGTCTCTGGATTCGCATTTGATGGTAATAGGCAGTGGGTCAGAAACTGTTATGAGCCACAGGTTTATGTTGATCTTCTGGACGTTGTAATCTTTGGCAAATACTACGGAAGTCTGGCATGTTCTGGGAAGGCGTTCTTGTCGTTTCAGAAGTTGGGTTTCGCATATGGCATTGCTGTCGATTGGGTATGGAAGTGTGTTGTAACAGATCTTGGTTCGAGCTCGCAAAGTTTTGCATGACTCGAGGCTATTTATTGTAAGGTATAACAATGAATCATCATTTCGCGCAATGTATTTATTTGTTGTTGTTAATATTGAATGAAGACCTGTTCGATTATCCAGTATTGGTATTGGATAGATACGATATAAAGTATATTGTTCTGCATCAGTTAAAGGAATATTTAAGACAAACACAATTCTTGTGTCTAATTGATAGGCTTGCAATTCGATAATATCGAGATATTGAGCTAGATTTGAAGTATAGATTGATAATGGAAGATTATTTTTTTTGTAATGATTGTGATATATGCCTTAGCGATTCAATTAAATCAAACGGGGTTATGATTGAGCTATGCAATATTTTTAATCGAGCAAAGGTTATGGCATTTACTATTTCATTTAAAGAGTCTTCGATAAATGAATAGCTTTCTATTAGTAATTCACAAAAGTTTAGCATATCGATTTGAGATTGGTAGAATTTTAATTGGTCAGAGATATCCATTATTGACTCTCGAATTTCTTTAATATTATTGTTGAATGTTTCCTCGTCTATTTGTAATTTCTAAATTGTGGCGTTAAAGTTTTTAATAACAGAAGTTGTAACCGATATTTGATTTTTCAATAAGTTTTCGATTTGATATTCATCGCGGGTTGTTTTATTTATACAATCATTGAAATATTCGCCATCTGACGAATCTAAGTTGCCTGTAATTGATTTCCATATTGAACCTATTCCGTTAATAAGTCCGCGTTTCTCTCGGAATGTGTATTGTTTCGTATCGGCCATTATTTCTGTATATTTGAGATTAACAGAACTAGAGATTTGTTTGAGAAGACTTATGTGAGTTTGGACTTCGGATTTAATGCGTAATTTCTGGTAGGGTATTCGAAAAGATCTATGTTAATTCTTTCGAACGGTGTTTTAGGGGTTTCGGTGATGACTAACGGGTTACTTAAGTTTTTTCTACATATCTTTACTTTTTGACAGATTTCGCAATTTTTTATAAAATTTTCTACATCCTTTGTGATGCCTTGCCAATTATACTTTTCTTTTATTCTTCGTATAGTTTCATTTATACCCCGATGGAGATTGTTTTTACCACGGTGATAATGATCTAATATTTGGGGTATTTCATCCTGTTCCGGAGTTTTAATGACATCTTGACAGATTCTCAGTTTTATTTCTTTATCGGCAAAGATAAATGAAAATATTTCTAGAATTGGTAATTCGAGTTGATTTTCGACGTAATGGATTTGCGATAGGTCAAATTCATTTTGTGCGACATAAACTATATAGAATAGGTGTTGTACTACTGTTTCGGGATCAAAAGGAAGGGGAATGATAAAATATTTCCGATTTTTGACAGTTTTACTACCGAATATGTTAATCTTTGATAAGTTAAAATCTATATTGTTTTCATCAAAGACGTCGTCTAATATTTTGTGATGTATTTCTTCCATTTTATTTTGTCTAAGAAAGGTGATGATGTTCTTATGCGATTTGTCTAATAATTGATCATTAGATATTTAAATTTTAGAATAATCAATAAGTGATTTAGTTTTATACAGTTCGACAAATCTATTAAAATGTTCAGTGATTTCTTCTTCATTGATTTCATTTGACTCTTCGTCAGATTCCGTATCATTCGAAGCAAATATTGATATTTTCTTATGAAAATTCGCACATTCTTTAAAATGATTGATTTTAATTCGAGAAAGGGCGTCCGCATTTTTGTTGGTTTTACCCGGTTTATGAATAATTTTATAATTGTATTCCTCAAGCTTGAGACGCCATCTAGCTAGTCTGCTTCCAGGGTCTTTTATAGAAAATAACCAGGTGAGTGGACGGTGATCAGTTACTAGGGTGAATTTTCTACCGAACAGTTAGGGTCGGAAATGTTTGACAGCCCATACGATGGCAAGGAGCTCTCGCTCAATGGTCGAATATCGTGTTTCAGCATTACACAGGGTACGTGAAGCATATGCTATAGGAAGATCTTTTCCAATGGGGCCTTGGGATAATATAGCGCCGATGGCGAATGCACTTGCATCTGTTGTGAGGACGAATGGTTCCTCAAAGTTTGGATAGGTCAGAATTGGGTCAGAAATTAAAGCGTTTTTTAAATCTTCAAAAGCTTGCTTACAATTTGGGTCAAAATTAAAAGCAACGTCTTTTTGGAGTAGTCTAGTGAGAGGTTTAGAGAGTTTGGCAAAATTGGGAATAAAACGACGATTGTAACCGGCTAGACCTAGGAAAGATTTTATTTCTTTTGGTGTTTTCGGTTCAGGAAATCGTTGGATACAATCGACTTTAGAGGGGTTAGGCTTGACGCCATCTTGGGTAATGAGGTGTCCGAGATACGCCACCTCTTTCCTAAGAAATTCGCATTTATCAGGCTGGATTTTAAGATTTGCCTTTCGAAGACGTTTGAAGACTTCAGTAAGACGGGAAATGTGTTCGTGAATGGTAGGGGAGTATACTATAATATCGTCCATATAGACAAGACATCGTTCGTTCAAAATACCTAAAAGAATATTGTCCATGACACGCTGGAATGTGGACGGTGCATTTTTAAGCCCAAAAGGCATACGAGTAAATTCATAATGTCCGTTTTCGACAGAAAAGGCTGTTTTAGAAATATCTTTGGGATCGATTTCAATCTGATGAAATCCGGAGGCAAGATCGAGAGTTGTGAAATATTGGCATTTTCCAAGCTGGTCTAAGAGATCGGAGATATTAGGAAGAGGGTATTTATCGTCAATGGTACATTCATTGAGTTTGCGGTAGTCTATTACTACTCACCATTTTTGTCCTCCAGAAGAGTCCATTTTTTTGGGAACAACCCAAACAGGAGATGACTAAGGAGAAGTAGAAGGCCGGATGATACCTTCGTTGATCATCTTATTTACTTGAGATTTAACTTCCTCTTTGTGGACCTGAGGATATCTGTATGATTTCGTAAAAATGGGTTTGGCGTTATTAGTTTCAATTTGATGTTTAATCTCACTAGTGAAAGTAAGATTGTCTCCTTCTAAGTAAAATATGTCTTCGTAATTTAAGCAAAGATTTGTTATTAATTCTTGTTCTTCCTCGTTAAGATGTTCTGTTCGAAGTCGAGATTTGATTTTGTTTGTACGGTCAATTTTATCAGGACAATAATTTTCCAAGTTATCGTTTGACTGGAAATTTAGGATAGGGTAATTCGAATAGGGTTCAATTACTATATCGGAAAAGTCGATAATTTTGGGAATTGCATTTGCGTTTACTACGGATGTCAGAAATTCTCCTTTTTCATTTACGTGTACTAACGCGTTGGGGATATGGACTTTTTCTTTTTCTTTTCTGTGCAAAATTGCATCTGTATTCGACAGATGACATTTTAACTTGAATATTTGTTCGGATCTGGGATCTATTTTAATTTGATTAGGGGGTTCATTGTTACGCGAATTAGTTTCTACTTTGTGGAGAGGTAATGTTTTAAAGTTTGTAATTAGTTGTTTGTTTTTGAGGTCTATCGTACACTCGTAATGTTCTAAGAAATCGAGGCCTAAGATTCCATCGAAATCAATATCTAAATTATAAATGAAGACCTTATGGGGGTTTCCCACTTGAAACGGGACTAAAGTTGATTCAGTGACAAGGATTTTTTGGTCTGTAATACCCTGTATAGTAATTTGTTCGGGACAACGTGGTTTGAAATTTTTCACGGTATTTTCTTTAAAGATAGAGATACCAGCACCGGTATCGATAAGTAATTTAAACGTATTTGATGCGTCTTTTATATAGTACAGGTTTTTAGAGTTTACAGCAAGAAGAGGGCTTAAAGAAAAGTTTGTTCTGGAAAGTTCAGAGATGGGTTCATGTCGTCCAAATTCAGAGTTTGTATCTGATTTTGTATTTGAGACAAAGATTCGTTCATTGAACTGGTATTGTCTGGTGGGTGGTTCTGATTCGGGACTGTGAGAAAATCCTGATAGTCTTGGCTATCAATTAAATCGGTTGATTGATCAAATGAATGGTAATAATCGGGAGGTGAATAATTATAATCAGAGAAATCTTCGTATTGGTAGCTTTCATTTAAAGCTGAAGTATAGTCATTAATATAGTCAGGCTCATAGTTAACGAAATGAGCTCTGTGCCTATCGTTTGAAAAATTAGGATTTTTATGGATTACAGAAGGGCGTACTTGTGAATTATTTTGATTTGGTGTGAATTGAGGTCTTTGTTGGTCATTGTGTCTATTGTTTTGAAAATTATTATTTGAGCTGAAAGTTGGTCTCTGAAAGCCATTGCTTTGAGTGTTATTGAAGTTTTGATGGCTATTAAAATTTCGAGAATTGTTAAAATTATGAGAGTTGTTGGAATTCTGCGAATTATTTTGGGAATTTTGTCGAGAACGACATTCATTGTACGAGCGGCCCATACGTCCACAAAATGTGCATCTATGTGGTTGAAGGTTTGGTCTTCTAATGGGTTGATTCTTTTGATTGGGTTTTGGAGAATTGGATCTATTGATTTTTTGTATTTCGAAATAGGATAATTGTAACTCTCGTCTGATGCGGACTTGAGCTTCAAGAAGGTCTTTCGGATTACTTGCACGAATAATATGAGCGATTTTTGGATCGAGGCCGGTCAATAATGTATTGAGCGCCATTGATTCAATTAATACAATTTGGGCCTGTTTTTCTACAGCAGAGAGGCTAGATTTCTGTATATTGGCGTGCATTTTTGCATTAAGGACTTGGACACGATTAAGGAATGTAAGAGCCGATTCATTTGGAAGTTGTTTGACTCTTTGTAAATCTTGTATCAAAGAAGATAAGTCTCTAGTATCTCCAAAATGAGAGGTAAGAAGCTGTTTAATTTCTAGATACGATAATGGATTTCTTGAACTTATAAGTTGCGCTGCTCTTCCGCGTAATTTATTTTTAATGTGAATTACTAATAGTTGTTTTTGATCGCGCGTAGACATATTATAAGCATAATCACAAGCATTTAAAAATGTGTGTAAAAATATTTGATCGCCTTCAAAATCGGGTACGATAGAAAATATTTCAGATAATTTATAAGGTTCTATTTCAGGCTGGTTCTCATTGCGAGAAGCTGGACGAAAAATGTTTCCGTTATCATTCATGGTGGTTAATAAATCAATAAACGAAATAGAAGTAAAAATATAAGATAATGGATTAATTAAAAATAATTAATCAAATATAAATATCAAATAATAAAACAAAATGTAAATATCAAATAATAAAACAAAATGTAAATATCAAAATAATAAATCGAAATTGTAAATATTAAAATAATAAGTCAAAATATAGGAAAAGTATTTTTCTAAGACAGTGTCTGATTAGCAGAATAATCGACACAGGTAATCGTTTAATAAAATGAAAATAAAAAAGTTGACGATTTACAGAATAATCGCCAAAAGTTTTTAATTATTAAAGTAATTATCAAAAAATATTCAAATAATATACGGCATAAAATTATTAATTAAATAAATATTTTATATTGGAATATCGAACAGTATATGGTAATAAATGGTATAAAACAAAAATTATATACGAGATGATTCAGTATTAGACTTACATTAGTTCCAAAAACATCTAGTCGTCTTGTTCTCGACAGCTAATCTACCAGGGGCTTCACTTGGTGTTCCTTCCGTAGATGTCTGCAAAGTTAGGGCGGCACTGCTTTTTGGAGTTTTCTGGTTCTTTTTCTGATTAAAGGATTGGAATCCACCGTTGTCAGTTAGGTTCTCCTTGTTCTGCCAACGTTTCTAGATCCTACTGACTGCGCCACTTTTTATATCACGAAACACTTTTTGACTTTTTAAAAAATTTATTAATTACAAAATACAAGTTACGTGGTAAAAATGAATGAAATATAAAATATAATGAATGAACTACAAAAATATACTGAATACTGAATTAAGAGCGACAAGCGGTTTTATAATATTAGTAAATGCTGACTCAGTGGGAACGTGTAAAAAGCTTGGGTCCCGCTGACTCTGCTGGTACTGCATTTGCAAGGATCCTTATCGGCTCAGGTTGTTGGAAGTGGAACCTGATACCTGGGAATCGTCGTGATAAGGAACATCGGTTGGTACAATGCATATAACATATATATATATATATATATATATATATATATATATATATATAATAATTAAATTATTATTATATATAAAACTCTAATTTTTTGGAAATACGCAAGAACACGTCAATTAATATTTGAAGGAGGAGACATTATACAATATTTAAGGTTGCTGGGAAATGCACCCTCTCATCCCTGTATCAACCCTTTATTTTTTTTTAATTACTTCCCCCTTTTTCATTTTATATTAGGATTCTCCGTTTTGTACTGATTTCAAAAATGTTTAATATCTTTGGCTTGAAGTGATTAGTTTATGAGATAGACAATTTTCCTGTTAACAACATAGTATCTCTCTCAACTTAATTGACTGCAACAAAATAGGTTGTAGCATAATTTAAACTTTTTAAATATTTAACCGTACTATTTGTAGTACCTTCAAAAACCAAGAAACTCACTTTTTATTAAAGTTTTATCAATGGTTTTCGATATTATTCTTTTGTTTTAATCGGTTAATAGCCAACGACAATTTGTTATAACTTGTAAGTAACAGCCTATTTTGATACGTGTGCAATTTGATCGTGGAAATGGTGTACACATTGCAAGAAAGTTTCCCGGTCCTTGGATAGGTAAAAGACGACAGACGATGGATTGGCCACCTAGGGCACTGGATTGAACACCCCTAGACTTCTTCTTTAAAGGGTATGTAAAAACAAAATTGATGCTACTTAACCAGAATCTCTAGATGATTTACGACAAAGAATAGAGAATGAATGTCGACGATTAAATGCAGACGTGTTAAGTTTGTCAGAGAAGGATTTCAAAATAGTTTGTACTATTGTATGGAAGTGAAGGGCAGTCATTTTGAACAATTATTGTAAAAATGTTTAGTAGTGAAATATTCATTCTAAATGTTAGTAATAAAATTGTTAAAAAAATTTTTTCAATACAATTTTTTTGATTTTTTATTTATTTTTCTCATAAACTAATCACTTTAAGCATAATGTATTATATATTTCTGTAATCAGTACAAAGAGGAGAATCCAAATATCAGATAAAAAATGGGGAAGTAATTTAAAAAAAATAAAGGGTTTGTACAGGGGGTGAGAGGGTGCATTTCCCAGCAACCTTAAATATGATATAATGTCTCCCCCTTCAAATATTAATTGACGTGTTTTTGCGTTTTTCCAAAAAATTAGAAGTTTAAAAGTTATTTAAGGTGGATAGTTTTATCTAAATAGCACTGTATATTGACAATTATATTGCCAAAAATAAAATTTTGTTTAAAAAGTCTTTTTTGTTTAGTAACAAAAAACAAGAAGATTTATTCACCATTGATAGATGCCTGAAAAAATGTAACAAATATATGGAAAATTAAATCAAAATGTGATATTTTTCCGATTTCATATATAAACTACATTGAAATAATATAATTATATATTTTGCTTAGATTTTGAATTTCTTACCAATTTTTGCTAATACAAACCATTTTGAAAACAGGTCTTTCGAACTTGTTACTTTCACTACATAAAATTTTAATATTATCAAAATTCAAAATATGGTTCATTTCAAAAAGATTTCAAAATTCACATACAGTATTTATATATAGAGTGACTATTTCTTATCACTTACTTATTGCTTAATTTTTCGACCCAAATACACTTATTGGCATGTAAAAGTAGTAATTTATATGTCTTACCTATCTACGGCTATGGCCACTAAATGTAAAATTGAGGCTGTACAACAGAGAACGTCTATAGAGGTCCACATGTCACACAGTTCTGGACCCATTATCCAATTATTACTTATCTGAAAAAAAAAGTAAAATTAGAGATTTCTTTAAAAGCACATTAATTGATATTATAGTTAATATTATTATTATCCCAGATTTAGCAATATATCTTCCTCTAAGCACTTATTCAGTGAGAGACAATTCACTTATCCGAGGCACCTACGTTATCAAAAAAATTTAGCTCTGGTCGAACTCTTTCCGTGTTGTCGAGCCCTAGGTGACTAGGTA
The DNA here is from genome assembly GCA_918026665.1 of Diabrotica balteata. Taxonomy (NCBI): domain Eukaryota; kingdom Metazoa; phylum Arthropoda; class Insecta; order Coleoptera; family Chrysomelidae; genus Diabrotica; species Diabrotica balteata. The sequence continues at coordinate 77,051,327 of OU898280.1, read as the reverse complement.
TGCTAGAGTATCTCCCAAAACTTTTCGTATACGTCGTGAGGAGTACAGCTATCTGCGTTACCTTATAGAGATCTGAACTGATTTTATAAATCTAAATTATTTACTTTATTTCCCTTATTCTAATTCAGTAAAACACAATAATTTATATCAATTTAATAAACAACTTATTCGATACAACAAGTTATTTTCGACTGACTAACTGTTTACATAAAATGTCCCATATATATCCAATACCGTTAGACTAGAACGTCGGCGAAGCATCGATGACCTTTTCGACTATTATGTAGGGTAAACATGTTCTTATCGAAGGGTCGGGCCCGTGGATGTTACCGGAATTGTCTTGAATGAAGGGGAGCTTAAACTTGTTCTTATAGCGGTCTCCTTCTGGAACCTTCGAATCGTAGGTATATGAACTAGAAAATACTTGAATGAATAAGAATGTTAGTAATAAATATGTTTACGGTTTTGAGTCAGAATTTATCGTAACATTGCCCCCTCTTAAAAGATGATTCCTCCTGGAAGCTTGTCGGGACTGGAACTGGACGGTATGCTGGTATCGGTAACTGGACCCTCTTTTTTAACTTCCAGTCGTATAAAAATGACAAGGGACGGTTTTCTCTCTGCACCAGTAATTATGCGGATTGCAATACAACATCTGGACTTCGATGTCTTTAAAGATCTCCTCCACCATATTTCGGATAACCCTCCAATCTAATTGGCTTCACTCCAATTTTGGCATGGAAAATAATTTTTACACGTTGGACTCTAGTACGTGCTCTCCTAATTGAAGTAGGGCTTTCCCTACATCTCGATAGGTCGGTTGGTCATGGGCAATGTCTTTTGTTACCAGGTAGAAAAGGTAACGTGATGCATTTTGGAGTTTCAAGGTTTTTCCGGAAGCTGGCACTTGGCATTGAAGTTCTGCAACTCGACCGAACATCTTTCGAAAGACGGATGCCAACCCTGGTGCGTCTTTGATACTGACCGGGATGGTAAGGGCCAATGAGTAGTCATCGGAAAGCACGAGTAGATCTTGATTGTTTTCAGTGGTAACACCATGTCTTGCTTACCGGTACCTCCATAGACACCTATGAATTCCTTAAACGTGAGGTGAGACACATCTTGGACTTGGTTTACTTCCAGTTCTTCATCAACGTCGTGGTCACCTTTGAAAGACGCCAGCCGGTTATGGTGTACTATTTTGGGATTATATAGCCAGACCGTACCGTTTATTCATTCGGTCACCAGCGATCTGAAGATGGGAACGGACTAACTCGTGTACATCGTTCATTCTTCTTCGGAATTCGATCACATAATCTTAGCCTGCTACATATTCTCCAGGTCGACACCTAAACTCTAGATCACAAGGTAGTCGCATTTCACGTCCGAATAGGACTCTGGCTGGTGTCTGTCCTGTTGATTCGTTAACAGGAGATCTGTAGGCCATTGTGAAAAACGGAAGATATTGGTCCCAGTCTCGCTGATGATTGGACACCATCTTTGTCAAATACTTGCAAACTGTCCTATTCATCCGTTCTACCATACTATCCGATTGCGGATAATATGCTGTAATTCCTATTTTCTTCATGCCTAATCTATCACATGTTCCTTAGAATAGAAGAAGTTCCTGCCTTGGTCACTAAAGATCTCCAAAAGCACTCCACATCGGCTGATATATTTTTGAATCAACTTATCTGCAACGGTGGCGGCCTTCTGGTCTAGAAATTTCTAAATCTCGACCCACTTAGTGAAGTAATCCTTTACTACCAACATGTACTTGCCTCCATCTTCACTTTCTGGAAATACCCAGCAATGTCCAAAACTATTCTTTCAAACGGGCTTTCAACGTTGTATTGTCTCATATGAGCTCTCTGTTTTCGGTAAGGCTCGTTACTCGTAGCACAAATAGTACATTTCTTACACCAGATTTTTACGTCGGCGGAATTGTTCATCCAATAAAACCGTTCCTGAATTCGCAAAAGGGTCTTCTTTACAACAAAATGCCCTCCTGATGTACTGTCGTGTAACTGACGAAGTACTTCGGCTATTCTGCTCTTTGGGATCACCAACTGTCTTCTCTTCTCTAAACCTTCATCATTTTCCAGGACTCGTTTGAGCAGGCCATTTTCCATGATAAATGAGTCCTACTGTGCCCAATAAGTCTTAACTACTGAGTATAAGTTTGATATTTCTTGCCAAGGTGGTCGATGGTTTTCCTCTTTCCATTTTCGGATTTTCTGTATAATTGGATCTCTCTCTTGTTCATTCCTTATCTTAGTAGGCGTCCAGTCGTCGTTGACTATCGTCGTTCTTAGAACTGCTACTTCCTTGGATTCCGTTTTGTTGCAGTGGGAACACTCTGCTGGGTATGGCCTTCTGGAAAGAGAATCAGCGTTTCGGTGGCTAACTACGGTCCGGTGCTCAATCTTAAAATCGTATTCTTAATGACGTTCGATCCACCTGGCTATCTGAACCTCTGGATTCTTAAACTGCATCAACCACTTAAGGGTGGCATGATCGGTTAGGATTAAAAACTTCCTTCCATAGAGGTATTGATAGAAGTGCTCTACTGATTTCACTACTGCCAGAAGTTCTCTTTTCGTAACGCAATACTTCCGCTTAAGTTTTGAGAGAACTTTACTAAAATATCCAAGGACTTCTTCCTGTTCTCCTTGAATCTGTGACAGCATTCCTACAATTTCCACATTGCATCTGTATCTAAGATGAACTCTTTTTCTGACAGTGGATACCCTAAAATTGGTGCTGTGATTAAATGCTTTTTTAAGGTCTCAAAGTCATTTTGACAGTCTGTAATCCACCAGTAATCTCTTTCTTCCTCTGTGGGTCGCTTTAGTGGCTTAGCGATATCCGCAAACTTCTTAATAAACCACCGGTAGTGAGTATATAGTCTAAGAAAACTTTATGTTTGTCTGCTGGTTCTGGCCATTCCTTAATGAAATCGATTTTTCCCTTATCCACGGCCACTCCTTATTTTCTGACTATATGACCCAGATAATTGATTTTACCTTGAAATAGCTGCCACTTCTTGGGGTTTAACATCAATTGGGCAGCTTTAAGTCGATTAAAAACGTTTTCTAAATTCTTCAGATGGTCTTCAAATGTCTCCCCCAAGACGATTATGTCATCTAGATAAACTAGGCATGTTTTCCAAGATAACCCTCTTAACACATTTTCCATAAGCCTCTTAAATGTCGCAAGAGCATTACAAAGTCCAAATAGCATAACGCTGAATTGCCACAATCCTCGTCCTGTGCTGAAGGCTGTCTTTTCTTTATCTACAGGGTCCATTTTTACCTGCCAGTATCCAGACTTCAAGTCCAAAGTAGAAAACAATTTACTTCCAGCCAATATGTCCAATGCGTCGCCGACCCGAGGTAGAGGATAACGATCTTTCTTGGTAACGTTGTTCAGCAAACGGTAATTTACACAAAAGCTCGTCGTTCCGTCTTTCTCTTTAACCAGGACCACCGTAGAGACCCATGGGCTCGTAGAAGGTTCTATGACCCTGTCTTTCTTCATCTCCTGAACAATTGTTTCAGCTTCCTCTCTTTTCGCCTGTGGTAATCGTCGAGCTGTTTGACGAATTGGCTTAGCATTACCAGTATCAATATTTTGCTTAACAACGGTAGTTCTTTCCGTCTTTCCTCCTTTCGGTACAAAAATATTACGATACGGCCGAAGAAAATTCCTTAGTTTCCTGTTCTCAATCTAATTTAGAGACTGTCCAGCAACTGCAACCATTTGGTCGAATTTGTCGTTGGAATTATCAGATATTGTGTGACGGATTACAGATGTCACAGGTACACAAGTTCCTACTTTTGTCTCTTTTTTGATGGTTACTGGATAGTCATTGACATTAATAAGTCTCACAGGTATTTCTTTAGCTGAAGTTACCAATTCCTTTCCAATTATGATTCCTCGGCCAACCTCGTCATCATGGGTCCAAGGCTCCATCATAACAGGTGTCCCTTCGTCCACAATTCACTGTAGCCGCGCTACTATGATCGTTTCACTTCTCGCAAGCACGGCTGTATCTTCTTCAACGGCTGTTTGCGTAGTGTTGTCATCATGTGGATAAAGAAATACCTTCTCGTTACCAACTTTGATTACCTTATTCTTAAAATTCAATTGGAAGCCATGCGTATTTATTACGTCCATTCCTAACGTAACATCTTCGATGTCAGCAATTATAACAGTATGGACAAACTTTTACGCCCCAATTCCTTATTCTATCTGGATTTTTCCACGAATGTTGGCATATTTGACCTGTAGCGATCCGAAGTCGTTACCTCGTTGGTAACAGTTTCTTACGGCTGTTTATAACTGTCGGGCGTATAATGGTTCTGGTCGCTCCGGTATCCACCAGCAACGTATGCTTTTGACCACTTATTTTTCCATCTACATATACACTATCTTCACGACATTTCAAAGAAGCTATTAGTATGAGAGGGTCTTTGGAAAAGTTCTAAGTTGAAGCTGCTCCCCTAAGGCCGACCCGTTCTAGTTTTGTCTTCGGTCTTATGGTCTTCGTTTGTTTGCCATGCTTTTTATCATATTAATGAGCTGGTCAAGTTTATCTTCAACTTCTTCCTCTTTTACAGTGCTAACTTTACTGTACCCGCCAGAGGCCTGCGTAGCTGACTCGTATTCGAAGGCGGCGGATAAGACATTAACCAGCGTCTTGTGACCAGCTAATCGTAATGTTCTCCGCATTTCATGATCACGAAGACTATCAATTAACGTCTGAACGGCCAACTTTTCCATCATGTCTTCGAGATCTGTTGGATAAGCATATCGTACTAATCTGGCAATACCTACCTCATATTCTTAAAGAGCCTCATCTTTCTTATGTCTTCGATTTTTGAGCTGCGACGGATATACATGCTCCAAATGTTCGTGACCATATCGAATATTTAACCTCTTATTGAGTTGTTCGAAATCATCCGTCTCCTCTACGGCTATGATCTGAAGAACATCTCCTCGAAGAGCGATACTCAGATTTACAGCCTTTTCTTTTTCAGCTGATTCGAACTGTTTCATGTAGTTGTTCCATGACGATTTTCCGTCGAAAGTTGGGACTTTAACATGAACAAAACCTCCACTTCCTTTACATTTCGAGCGTGTTTCCAACTTACGTTTCGTTTCGTCTTCTTCGGATCCTCTGTAATTGGATTGGTTCCTCTTTCTGCTTTTCCTGTTTCCTCTATCTTGTTTTCCATATATTTCCAATTTTCTTCGAAGGCCAACATATCGGCAGCAACTTGTTTTTTTAACGAAGACATTTTATCGTCGAGAACAGATATCTCGGAAGTGACTTTAGAGATTTCTAAGAAGACGAAAAACGTCGCATGGAATAATATTTCAGATCAAATGAAATAACCTGGTAAGTAATAACTTTTATTTATTTATTTATTTTCATTAGAATATTATAAAGCTAGTGCGTTGGACTTTATTTTTAATTTTTATTTAATTATCTTATACCCAGTCCACTTGACATTCCATCGTTTCAATAAAAAAGTCCGTCAATTGATTGTGTGCTTCAAAAGCAGAAGAAACTGCATTGACTCCTTAATGTCGTAGGTTCTACATAGAAAGAAACCGCATAGTCGCTGCTTCCGTTTCAGTTACATCGCGTCTTGACAGACTTTCTCTGAATGTTGTGTTTCTTTTGGTAATATAATTTTCAATTCTTCTCAATAATTAATTAAACTGGAATGATATCATACGAAAATAGTCTTGTTTTTGTTTTCCTTTTCTTCGTCCAAAATATTGGAAGCTGATGAAGAATTACTTCTTAAAATTTACAGAACGGTAATCCACTCTAAGCTAGACTAGTATTATTCTTTTCATGACGTCCAGTAGCTCCTAAATAAAGTATCCAAATACAATTTAAAATATATCTTTGCATTGTTAGGCTGCGCTTTTTTGTGGTGGTCTAGTTGCTAGCCACTGTTTCCTGAGTTTTTTTTTGATTATCTTCTCTCTTATAGATATCACAAGTGTACTCACTCTTCATTTTATCGTTGCTGGGTGTTGTTGAGTTAAAGTGTTCTACAGCATATTTTATTTCCTCATTGGTCTTTAAGGTAATGTTTAGTTGGAGACTCTTCTGCACTAGATGTTTAAAGATGTTCGTTCCACTTTGCTTTTCGGTTATTTAATACATATGTTTTTTCTGTGTATAATGTTTTATTTTTTTATAAAATGTGTTAGGCTTTCACGGACATCGTCTAACTTGTTAAGTTGTTAAGCCGTTGTCTTCTGAGATTAGTTCCCGACGTTTCGCCAACACTAGGGGGTTGGTATCTTTTGGAGATGTTACTGCTTCGCTTGTAAGCTGAAACTAATGCCGCGTTGTAGAAGAAGCTAATGCCGCGTTGCCTCTACTACGGAGGCTATATTTATACTTTCTACTTTTACTCGTTTGTAGTGGATTTTCTTTCTTCGTGTTTTGCTTAAATGATGTTTGTGGATTTGAACATTTGTATCCATGTTTTGTTGATTTTTAGTCCTCCTTCTATCCGATTAAAATTATTTGGGTACTTATATATTTCCACCGCTTTCCGATACAACCCTGAGTAGTACTGTGATGTTTTATCCAGCATCTGCGTGTCTTCAAACTGTATCCGATATTTTTCGCTTCCCACAGCGTGTTCGGCAATGGCAGCTTTGTCGATATATCCTAAACGACAATGAATTTTATGTTCGTTTATCTTTGTGTTAGTGTCTTTTCGTAGTTCCCATATATACCATTCCACATGTACATAGTATTCGGTATACTCCGGCCATTGCTACAGGGTCGCGTTTGTCCTTTACCGATCTTAAACAGTCCTTGATTTTCTTTGTAGGCTTGAAAATGGTCTTCACTTTGGCTTTTTTAAATATTCACTTAATTTTGTCCGTTACCTCCTATATATAGGGCAAGAATGCTTTGCCTATAGATTCTGTTTATTCGTCCTTTCTTCTAGAGACGTTGTTCATTGCTTTACGTATTTTTCTTCTGGTATAACCATAACAGGTAAGCGGTTTTACATTATGAAGAAGTTCACTTTGCAGTTGCTGTGGTTTACAAATTCTCTTCGCCCTCTCCGCCAGAGTTCTGATGATACCTTGTTTTTGACCTGGATGATGATTTGAGTTTCTGTTAAGATATCTGTCCATGTGTGTAGGTTTTCGATGCACTTTATGTCCTAAGTAATCTTCCTTTCGATTTACATTACGATTTAACACATCTTGGAACGCTAGTTGTTGATCTATAAGCAACAAAACATGGATAAATATTAAAATCGACAAACACCCTTCCCGCAAAACACGAAGAAAGAAAAGCTACTATAAACGACGACATGGCCCCTCACGCCGAAACTAATGAAGGGAAGGCGAGTAGAAAATATAAAAATGGCCTCCGTAACATCTCCAGAAGATGCCAACCCCTAGTGTAATGCAAAACGTCGAAAACTAATCTCAGAAGACAACGGTATAACAGTCCGAACAAACAGCCTAACAGGTGTTAATTTCTTGTTATAATAACTGGCAAATGATAAGAAGATAGTTCATAATATGATTCAGCATGCATATAGTTCTTGTTAATTAGTTTATTTATTTTAAAGTCTCGAAGATTGGGGGTTTTATTTAAGTCAGTTGACCAGTACGTTGGTTCTTGTATTGCTGCTAGTTCTAGATTATTTTTACATGGTATAGTATACACAGAATGCATGGTATGGTAGACTGTATGTTTAAGTGGGAGCGCCCACCAAATTGGCGTGGCACGTAGCAAGTGGCAAGTAGCACGCGTCTAGCATGTTTCTTAAAATGTAACCAATGAAAACGAATGATTCAGCGTACACCAAGATGACAGTGACATTATTCATTCTAATCATTCGTTTTCATTGGTTACATTTTAAGAAACACGCTAGACGCGTGCTACTTGCTACGTACTACTTGCCACGCCACTTTGGTGGGCGCTCGCCCTAAGACTTACCATGTATATACTATAGATCTAATACAGATCACAAATTTTAGTTGGTCGGTTTTAACTTCATCCTTGCTACGACGGCGATGAGGAGGTTAGGCATGGTGCTCATGTGCTTCATAAGACCCTTCACCAATTGTTTTAACTCATATGTGGGTTGGTCGTGCAGTAATTTGGTTTAGTCGTTGGTTACTATTTGCGGCTTGACTATATGTAACACCTCGGACTATGTAATTTGGGATGCTCTTCTTGCACTTTGTTCGGACCCTTGACTCTTATTGATTTCTCTTATTTCTTTATTTTTTTCTTCTTTTTCATCTTCTCTTTCTTCTTCTGGTTCTCCTTCTTCGTCTGATATGGTTCTCCTTCTGTCTAGACATAACTCTGTCTGTTTTCAATGTGCCTCCAGTAAGTTGTAGTTCCTTCATGTTTTGTACATCGTAATTTTCAAGCTATCATATATTTTCTGTTATAATTTTCCATTTCATTACCTTGTTTCTTATTTTTTATATTTATTTGGCGTGAATAATTTTTTTTATAAATATAAATATTAATAAATAATTAAAAAAAAAACAAAAAGTTTAAAAAAGCAACAAAATTGTGAAATAATGTATGACCAACAAATTTTAATATAAAGGTAAAATATATTTAGCTTTGTGTATTTTACTGGCATAACATGAGTTGCATGAAAAATAGTTAACAGTGTATAACACTTTGTCCCTAGAGAAAATTCTATAAATAAACCATTAAAATATCTACAGCGTAAACATAAATGTCAATTTCAAGCAATCAATGAATAGAAGTGCACAAAAGCTGTATAATTTATTCAGTGTAAAAAATGGAAATACACGAAACAAAAATGGTTATACAGTTTCAAATTTTGCTATAAATAAATAAATAAATATTGTGCTACCTGGTTATTCCTGGTCATTGTGCTACAATGGATAATATTATTGACTTAATATAAGAATTTAAATATATAACCTTAAAGATGATGATCATAAGCCAAAATCCAAACCATTAGACAAACATTACTGTCTATACAAACCTATATACCAAGTGACAAAATTCAAATAACTAGGCTGTTAAATAACAACCCACACACTCAGACGTAGAAATAAAAACAACAATGGAAATAAAAAAAGCAACTTTCCTTTAGGAAAGGATAACTCCATAGTAAAGGATAACTCCATTTAACCATCAGGCTCAGTTTTATATATACAGCTCAGTATAATCATTACCGACTTAGTACTGCTTAAAATATTTTGGGTCAATTACGTAACAAACCTACAAACAACTAGTGGAAGGAACATCTTGTAAGGGTAACCAAAAGAAATGATAAAATAATGAGTGTTTAATTGTGTAATTAAGTATGTGGGCGATACCAACGTAAACATCATAAGTGCCTACGCCCTACAGGTAGAGAAAGAGCGGGAATAGAACAAATTCATGGAGGTTTGGGAATGGGAATAAGAAATGATGAAGGAAATAATGTAATTGTCTTTGCAGTGGCATGGGATTTGGTTGTCATTAATAGTTATAAAGACTGATGACCAGTATGTTATCTAGAAGAGTTATAATGAAGCCAAAATTAGTCAGATTTTGTACTGTGTACAAGCAGTCAGCTAAAATAAATTACCAACTGTAAAGTAAAAAAGAGTAAGTGTGTACCTAGTCAACATGGACCGGAGTCAACAATAGTGGATACGGAGATAAAAATAAGGCGGAAAGGAAAGCAAGTAGGACATCTGTAAGTAAAGTGGTGGAAGTTAAAGGATATAGATTTGGCAAGAAATTTTAAAAGTAGAGTGCTGAAAGAGGTTGAGTAAAAAGATACGGTAAATGACTGTTCGGATGGCAATAGTAAAGTTTTGATGCGAGTGAGAGAGAGAATCTGCTAGGGAAAACATCTGGTAAAGGGGTACCTATAAAGGTAAAGTAAGGATATATACAAGATAGCAAAGGGAGGCACAAAGCGTGCTGTAGCTACTGCTAAAGGAAGATGGTCTACAGAGCTGGATAAAGAGTTGGAACTACCCAAGTAGATGAAAAGGTTATACAGCTAAAGCAAGGGACAAATCGTCAAATGAACCACGTGCGGCAGATTAAGAGTGCAGTGAAAGAGTGTTAAGAACCGATGTTTAGATAGAGCAAAGATGGTATGAGTACTTTACAAAGTTGCTAAATAAAAAAAACAGAAAAGACAGAGGATACGGGATCTTAAAATTGAATATAATACAGGAGATAGCGAGAGATGAGGTTGTCGAGTCATTAAATAGGATGAAGAATGGTAAAGCAGTAGGACCTGATAAAATACCTGTAGAAGTTTAAAATGCTTTAGAAGTAGATCTGATATTCTAATGTAGAAAGCACAAACTTAAAGAAAAACGAAACTAAATCTCACTATCAATCTAGATAGAACAAGCAAAAAAATAAAAATAGTTAAAAAGCTAAAAAGTTGTTTAAAAGATATTAGTGAAAAATAAAAGAAAACAAAAAAAAAAACTAATCTAACAATCTTTGAATTAGACAAACCTACCAAAAAAAGAACAGTTTAATTTTTGTAAAAAAAACCTAATACACTGTTTCATTTTATGTGCTAAAAACCTATTATCTAATTTTACAACGATATTAAAGATTTCTCTTTCCTTGGTAATGTAATATTTAGTCCTATACAAATTGTTGTTTTATTCAGAGAGCCTGTGATTCTGTTTGCTCTATTCGCTTGATCTTCCACTTCTGTTTTTAGGTTTATGTAGTTAAATAGTGGTATGTCTGGATATTTACACTTCATCTGTTCCTCCCCTTTATACATATATTTTTATTAAGTATTTTTTTATTTTCTTTTGTATATAATATAAGAAGTAACGAATATCTTTAATTAATGAAAAAACGTGTGTGTAGATGTGTGTGTGTGTGTGTGTGTTTAGGTGTGTGTATGTGTGTGTGTGTGTGCGTGTGTATGTGTGTGTGTGTGTCAGACACTGTGCGGGCAGTCCAGAGATGCTGCACAATTCAATCTGTGAAGAAGCATTAATTCATCATTACAGGTATCGTACACTATAACTTTTACATACACTCACAATATTCAAATTAGTTGATAAATTTGCATTTAACTTATTTCAGAATTAAAAATAATACTAGTACCAAATATCAATCAATATTAATATAATACAAGTCTAGGCACCAACATATAAGAAAATTACACTAATAATTTTAAAATACATAAAAACAACGTAGAAAAAGACGTATTGGGATTCGACGGATATGAGATTCACAACCTTAACATTCCTTTCTCCTTCATAGAACTTGCTGAAGCCTTAAACTCTTCCAAAGATTTAAGCCCAGGACCAGACGGTATCCCCTTAGCATTTCTACTACATCTACCAGACAATGGAAAAAATTTATTACTACTTTATAATTTTATAATTTATAATTTTATCTGGAGTAACCAGGTTTTCCCATCATCTTCCAATATCTTTAACCAATATTATATGTAAAGTGATAAGAAAATGGTAAATAAAAGGCTGAGATGGTATTTAGAACAACAAAAACTCCTTATTCCACAACAAGGCAGATTTGGGCAAAATAGATCCACTATAGATAACCTAATAGACTTAGAGTCAGGAATACATGAAGCATTTGCAAATAAGCAAGATTGTATCGCAGTTTTTTTATATTAATACAGCTTATAATACTGTCTGGCGATACAATAGCATATCAAAATTGCATAACTGGAATATCAGAGGCAACATGTTAAAATTTATTTCCAATTTTCTTCATTCTCGCAGCTTCATAGTTCGATCAGACAACGCTAACTCAGATAAAAAGTTCAAAAGGACGGAGTACCACAAGGATCAGTTATAAGCTCAACCCTTTTTCTAATAGCCATAAACGACATACTTCAACAATGCTCACCGATTGTTAAAGGGAGATTATACGCTGATGACTTAGTTTTATTTGCCAAAGGAAAAAACCCTACATTTATTTAAAAACATTTACAGCAAACAATTAATCAGTTAGAATCATGGTCTAGGACTATGGATTACAATTTTCACCGACAAAAACTAAATGTATTTTATTCACACGAACACATAACACTCTAATTCAACATCTAAAGCTATATAATCAAACCCTTAGTTTCACAAATAATATCAGATTTTTAGATATGGTTTTCGACCAAAAGCTCTCCTGGAAAAAACATACAGAAAAAACTGGGGAGCAGATCAAAATACACCAGTACATGTATATAAATCTTTAATTAGATCCAAACTTGACTATGGTGCGATAGTTTATTCATCAAGCAAAGTATCAGTATTGAAAACATTAGAAACTGTTCAAGACACAGCTTTATGAATAGCTACAGGCGCGTTTCGCACGACACCAATTGAAAGTTGACAATGCTTAATAGGAGAACCACCACTAAGTTTACGACGCAAATACCTTTCTCTCTCATATACTTGTGAAATAGCTAGTAATAAAGAACACCCTACTTATACCAATACGTTCACAAATCGATTTCAAGACACTTTCTCTACAAAAAGACTAGATCCACCATTTTACGAAAGAATTAGAAGAAACCTTCATGACCTACATCTTAAATTTCCTGAAATTCTCCCAACAAATTTCCTAACTTTTTCACCTTGGTTAATACCAATTCCCAAGATTAATACTAACCTTAGTATATATAAAAAACGTGAGACTATAACAGACCTGATCAAAAAATCATTCTTAACAGAAATGGAAACTTATATAAATCACTATACGATATACACTGACGCATTCAAATCTTCAGACGGTGTTGGTGCAGCCATCCTTACACCCAATACATCTTTAAAATTTAAATTCAATCCCATTACTTCGTCGTATACTGCGGAGTTGTTTGCAATATTACAAGCACTTATCCACATAAAAGAGACGAAACAGTCCCCGTGTCTCATAATAACCGATTCACTAAGCTCACTTCACACTATCAAACGTTTTTATACCAATAATCACATTTCCTCACATATCAAATCAGAAATAGAGATTCTAAATAATACTAAGATCACTGTTGACTTTATGTTTGTTCCATCACATTCAGGTATACAAGGAAATGAAGAAGCAGATGAACTAGCCCGCTTAGCATCCTTCAGCCAGGACTCCATTCTCATTAATGAGGTTCCTTCAAATGACTTTAAGTGAGAAATAAAACATAAAGTGTTAAGTGCGTAGCAAAATAAGTGGAGTGCATCACAAAATAAACTCAAAGAAATTAAACAATTAGTGAAACCGTGGCTCCAACTCACAGCGAATAGACACGACCAAGTGAAAATAACACGTTTGCGACTAGGACATATTAACTTTACACATAAACACCTCTTTACGCGAACTGTACCGCCAATGTGTGAAACGTGTCAAGTAACACTCTCCGTGAAACATATACTAACTCAGTGCAAAAAATATGAAGCAGCAAGAAAATAGCACACTATACCAAATAATATGAAGGAAGCCCTAGGAAAAAATATGAACATTAAGAAAACAATAAGTTATCTTAAAGACTTAGGACTATATCATTTATTATAATTTTTTTCTAACTTTACCTGTATTTTACATTTAAGTCGCTAATAACCCTGGTGGTTACAGCGTAAATAAATAAAAAAAAAAAAACAAATTTTGTTTTTTTTTCTTACTTAGTGAAAGAATTCTTCTTGAGTTAAATATATTATATAAATAGGATATCCTCAAGTTAAAGTTGATTTCATGTAATCGAATGAACTATCTAATAAATAAAGTCGTCCCAGGAGCGCAACTCAACAATATTGGCAATATCATTTTAAAGTAGTCTACTTTAAAATGCATACTGTATGTCTGAATTGTCAATATAAATGAGTCAGATAAAATTTAATTATTAGCAGAATTTTTCACTAAGTAACAAAAAAAAAATTGTTTAATTTACTAATGTTTATATTTTAAGAACGATTTCCGAAGGGGAAATTGATTTCCGAAGGGGAATTGTGGCTTATTCCCAGTTAAATAGTAATTAATTTAAAATTCCTCAAGAAAATAGCTTCAGAACAGGTGTACTGTGACGTGTTTATGTATAGGTAAATATTTATTTTATTTTTGATGTTTTTCCAGTAAAAACCAAGTAATACACAAAAACAAAAGATCCTTCTCAATACAGCAGTCATCGAATGTAGTTTGGTATACTATATACTCTATTATACTTATACTACCGTGCACCAATTTTAACAACGTACATGTCGGAGAATTATCTTGTAATTTCCACAGTAGGGTGATCTCACATCGTAGTGACATAAAAACAAAAAATATAAATGCATATGCATTTACAGAACATGTATTTCAACATGTTCTGTACTGTAATTTCGAAACAAGATTTCTGTATTTTGGCAAAAGAAAAAAACATTTAAAACGTGTTCTCTTGGCAATGTGTTTCATAAAATCTAGTACGTTTTGCATAAATAAAAAGTCTGACATAGATAAACCGAGCAACATTTATTGTTATTTACTGGAAATACATAACAATAAAATAAATATTTACCTATACAATATACGCGTCACAATATACCTATGTGCATAACTGGTTGCATGCCATTAGGCCAGGTTAAAAAAATTAAAAATTAACCAGTATTGACCTCTTGGTTTTTGAAAAGAACTACAATATTAAGAACACATAATTACATTTTAATATTGTTGTTTTTTCTTTCTGTTCTCTACGTATTCGAGTTAAAAGACACCATCAAAAAATGTCATAGAATAAACAAAGTTTTATCCTTGCCCTACCAAAATTGAAGAATGTAATTTATCCATTATTTTTATGATTGTTTTATTAATCTTGAGCGTCAAAGCTTATTATAAATAATCTCAACGACTACTAAGTTGCACTGATAAATTGTAATATTTACATTATAAAATGTAAATATTTACATTATACTTTTTTTTCTATAATACAGCGTCTTAAAAAGAATAAAACAATTACGAAAGCTAGACAAAAAGTCAAAAGAGTTATATTAACAATAATTATTATTGATCTTTTTATCTAGATAAAAATTTCTCAATGTCATTATTCCCTACCATTTCTATAAAACCTTCAATGAACTCTTTCAATTCACAAAGCTTATTGATTTTTTCTCGTAAATCACTAGATCTCTAACATGTTAGGCGTCATTTTCTTGTTTTCAGTTACAATGAAACCGTGTGAAAGTAGGCCTTGTAATATAAAGCATTGCTCTTTATATTCGGCTGCAGCCAAAGTGATAGAACAAACCCTTTATGAACTTTGAAATATACTAGGGCTTGACAGTTTGATTGCATTTTTTTCCTACCTTTTTATATACATATTCTTTACGAGCCAGCTATCCTTTTGCGAATATAAAGGCTGGAAGTTATTACGGCAAAGGACTTGGTATGCGGCTCAATTTAGAGCATGTCTCAAATAATGAGTTTATGAGTCAGGAGAAAATTTTCATATTTTGTGGAATATCTTCTAATTTGTCATATAAAAAATCCTTTTGAAATTATTTTTTTATGCTTTGAATGGAGGTAAATAGCAGAAGAAATGTTGAATCGTAATATGAAAATATTATGTTTTTACTTCTTTTTGGGATATGGTTTATTTTTGGGATTTATTATATTATGAAGGACGTCTTCAAATACATAGTCTTTAAAAACCATAGAAAATACTCTCATGTAAAATTATACACCGTGAATGAGATAAGTGGTTTCTAATTGAGATATAAGACTGTTAAGATGGGCATCTAAACGGTATTGTTAAGGCTCTGCGTATTTATGTACCAAGAATTAAATTTATATTATATACTTACCTGTTGAAATAGACTTTACTGACTTATACTAGACTTGAAAAAAATTATTTTTAAAATTGTCAATAGAGTTTTATAGGCTTCTTTTCTACGCAGCTTAATAAGAGGTTTGGACGGTATTAATGTAATGTAACGAAATTTAAACACGTTTACTTTTTCTTATTCATTCCAGGGATTACCTATGCATTTGTTACCTGTTTTAGCACCAAACATATTTATTGGTAGAGAAGTCCTATAATTCTCTTTTCTTTAGGTTTTTCATTTCAATTTTGTTGTCGAACCTCTGTAGGAGTAAATGTTGTCAGAGAAGATAGTTGACATTCAGTTTGGAACTACATTCTTATATCATCATCTTTAGTTTTATTAGTATCTGATGCTGCGATTACACTTGCAAGATGCTCTGCGAATAGTATTGTTTTTTCTGTATTTGTACGGGCCCAGGTCATATATGTTTATCGTAATGGTGAATTTGTTATTATCGTTTATTAAAATTTTATAGCTTTTTGTGGCTTTGATATAGAGTGGTCTACATGTGAGAACTTTCAAACATAAAACTGGAATGAGTCGTTTTTTCCTTCATCTCATGTTCTCGTTAGTCTGTGATTTATCCTGTTAAGGTACATTTTATTTAGTAGATTTCCTGTTTGTTACCATATGTGTCGATCTCTTCTTTTTTCTACTAAAATTTCTCTAATATGGAGGGGAATATTATGGTTTTCTTGCACACTTCTTTGGTGCTGTAATGTTGTTTTCCATCCTGTTGTCTGTAAAACTGTTGTTAAATAGTCTACTGCTTTCTCTACATCTTAGTTTTATTTAATTCTAATGTCTAGTCTAACTTTTGTATTTACAGAATTTTGGAAAATAATCTAGTTTGTTTCTTTAATTGTCAGTTTGGGTGGTGGTGTTCTCCATATTATGTGTGTGCTTAAAGTTATTATTATTGTACTGTGATCTGATATTGCACAATGGATGTCAACTATCTCTTTTGTTACAACAAAATCGACCAAATCTGCAATTGTGTTGAGGTCCGTAGGCCAGTAAGCGGGTTCTCGAGTTGAGAAGTATGTTGTTATTTTGTTGAATGATTATCGTTAATGCTCAATTTTAGGCGTGATTAATCTGGAACCCCATATATTTGGCATTTCGGTCTCCTGCTACTATAAATTTGGACCCAAGAGTATATATGAAATTATGATACTCTTCGCTTGAAACGAGATGTCTAGATGGACTGTAGACTGATGCTACACAGGGGTATTTGTTTTAATTTTAATGATTGATGTTTGAATTTTTTCCGTAATATAAGGTTGGACTGCATAGTGTTTAATTTTTGATGGTAGAGCATGCATGTACTCCTGTGTTTGGATGGTTTGTATAATACACAGTATAGTAAGGTATATTAATAACCGTTCTTTGTGTGGTATGGATTTCAGATATTAATAGATAAAAATAATAGATGTATATTATTTATTTTTAAAAACAATGATATCTCTAGTATATGGTTAAAATGCTATTATAATTCCACAATGTAATTCATAATCACTTGAAAGGTATTTTTTTTATTTTGTTAATGACTATAGTTAACATGGCTAAAATTATGCTATTTTGGTTTAAGAGTTGAGAGAACATATTTCTAAATTCCTTTGAAATTTGAGAAAATTTGATAGTTTTTCTGCCAATGGCAGTATCTCTATAAGTGATTCTGTTGAAATTATGAGCATGATGTTGGGTAAGTAAATCTACATTGGGACTGTTGACAAGATTTTGAGTGGTGATTTGTTTTGATTTGTCGTTGTATCTGACATCTAGTATTTATATTTAGTAATTTAGTGTAGAGAGGGTTTTGTAATTTTTTAATTTTTACTCATATCATTTACGGAGTTTCTATTTGGAAGTCTAATTAAAGCTTCATCTTTTTTTGAATCTTGTTTATTATTTTGAAAGTCTTTATGTTCTTTATCTCACATCAAATCATATTTATTCTGTGTTTTGGGAGTGTTTTTTAAGGTTAAGTTAGCTTGAGAGTTTGATGAAGAATGAGAAAAGTCAGTTTGTTGGGCAATTTTTTACTGCACCTGATATTGTTGTTAATAATTACCAAAGGTATCACCAGGTTTACTCTTCGTTGATTTTAGCACAATGGCGGAGCTTGAGTATTTATTTGACTTACTTGGTAATACGGATGTATTAGGTTTGTAGACTTGTTCTGCATTACAGTTGTACTGAAAATTACTTGATCCTGGTACGTTCTTAGTTGAAAACATTTTTACTTTACTTAGAGTTTACTTTTATTTCACACTGACTGGATAAATGGATATTTATTTATTTCCAATAATCGGTTTAAAATTAGCAAATCTCGAGAAAATTAATAATTAGTTAGAAAAATTACAATATCTTCAGAGTACCTCCAAAAATTAATGTGTTTCCGGGAGAACCCCAAAATTCACATTAAGTTCGACAATTATTTTGACAAAAATTGTTCAGTGTAAATCAAATTAGTTAGAATAGAACTCTTACAATAATTGTCAAACCACTGTCAAAATGAAGAATATAACAACAATTTGCCAATTCAAATAATAAAATTGATATTTGTCAAAATTAATATTTTATTAACCCCCTCTGTGGCTCAGTGGTAAGAGCGCCTACCTTTGAACCTAAACGTCGTGAGTTCGAATCTCACCTGGGAGGAGAAATTTTCGTTTATTAAAAATTAATAAATGAAAATACTTTCTATCCTTGTGCGATCGGTACTCACCGGAGGGACCGCAGACGTTCGGATACAATTAGCGTCTCTTAGCAAAGACAATGACGTCGACTTTGCTAAGTATCAAGACAATTACTCTACACACACACACTACACTAGGTACCTGATTGGAAAAATTCACTGTACCATACCAATGACCATTAGTTGTCGACGCATTAAACTCAATAATAGTACATTGTTTACCGGGTAGGAAAAGCTTAACATTCCTGGACGACTGTGAAGATTGCTAAGTCGAGGCGCAAGCCGAGACTTAGCAACACAGAGTCCAGGAATGTGGCTTTTCCTACGAGGTAAACATACTATTTTTCCGCAAATCGTTTAAAACTCGACAGATATTGATTGATTTAAAAAAAACGCGATAATTTTATTCCCAAATAAATGGTGCTTTGAAATGCCTAATAAAATTACTTGGGTTACTATGGAAACGTATTGAGGTTGAATTGTCAAACTTGACGCATATAAATTTAATTGCTGGTGTTCTCGAAAGTAAAATGATAAGTGATGATGAAATTTCCATCCCTGGGACTCCTCCAGAGCTGGTTGAGGCAGTGAATACTGCTTCATTAGAATTATTGCCAAAGCAATCAAGAGAAAAGTACGAAAATGCATACAGACGTTTTATGGATTATCGCATGAGTAAAAATACGAGTTCTTTCTCAGAAAATGTTGTAATGGCATACTTCCTAGACCTTTGTTTAAAGATGAAATCTTCAACATTATGGGCCAATTATTCAATGCTGAAGTCAACCCTTGCACTTAAACACAATGTAGATATATCTACATACACAAAACTTCGTTCTTTATTGAAACAGCAAGCTCAAGGTTATAGGGCAAAGAAATCTAAGATTTTAACGAAGGAAGAAATTGAAAAATTTATCCAGGAAGCTCCAGATAAAGAAAATTTAATGATTAAGGTAATTTACAAGGTTTTAATTTCTATTTAGATTGTAGCTTTATTTATTTTTTAGGTGGCTGTAATATTTGGTATTTCTGGGGCCTGTAGAATGGATGAGTTAGTCCGAATGACTGTACACGATATAGAAGACTTAGAATCTAAGCTTTTAATCAGCATACCTGATTCGAAAACCAACAAACCAAGATCATTTGTAATTAATCAGATCTACTTGAATGTTTATCGAAAGTATGTTTCGTTAAGACCAGAAAATATGAACAGTGACCGATTTTTCTTTAAATATCAAAGCGGAAAGTGTTGTAGACAAGTGGTAGGAATTCATCAATTTAGAAAAATGCCCAAAATAATTGCTACTTATATAAACTTGGTAAATCCGACAGAATATACTGGTCACTGCTTTCGTCGGTCTTCTGCAACAATATTGGTTGACTCTGGTGCCGACATAACTAGTTTAAAGAGGCATGGCGGATGGAAGTCATCAAACGTTGCTGAAGGATATATCGAAGAATCGCTTAACAATAAGGTTGAGGTGGCAAATAAAATTTTCACAGTACAAAATATTCAACAAAATGACACTTCCACCCTGCATGTTGTCCAAAATGTTTCTCATAGTTCTAAGAGTGTTCCTCTAATGATCAATAATTGTACTAACTGTCAAATTACTGTAAATATAACAAATTGATCTTAAAAATGTATTCAGCAATGACTTGATGTTTTCAAAATATAAATTAATTCCTTATAAGCAATGTGTTTTCTATCATTTATGTAGAACACTAACAACTGTACGGAAATATCATTTCCTTATTTTTCCTGGCGATTTGCGGAAAAATAAATATTTTATTATTTTAGCTCGAATATTAAAAAAGTAGTTTTATCCTCTAAAGTTTTTTACTTATAGATTTTACAAATAACTACTGCAAATAAAAAAGTTGTAAAACAGTAATTTTATATGACTGACGTTTCGTTTTAATTCAATTTTATACTACAAAAAAGTTAGGGGTAAAAGGTTTGGAGAACAAAATAAACATCTAAAAGATCGAGAAAAACATATTTTCTGGATTAAACACTTTTTGCATTATGTTACTAATTCCTCTGAGGCAATGACTGTTTTTTTTTGTGGTTTATCCTGATTTATAATGTGCTATTATTAACACAGATAAAACGAGTAGGCCATTATTCATTTCACTTTTTCAGCATTTATTAATTTTAAATCAAGCGCCCTGTAGTTATCGTCAAATTCTGATTGGTTAAAACTGCAATAATGTTTAAGTAATTAGATTACTTAAAACAGTTTAAAGGTCAATTACGGTTGTCAATATCTGCTACTTAAAATTCCTCCAATAATCAATATTATTTTACCCTTTATCATTTACCCGACTAATCCGTTTGTTCATCAATCACCGGGAGAAGGGAAAATTATTTTGGAAATAAGTTAGGGATTGTATACACCAAATGAATTGAGTTTTTATTAGCATTTTGACACACTATTAATCAACAGACTAAGATAAAGTTAGCAAAGAAAAGAATAGGACTCATTATTGGTTCTTGAAACTAAAGCATATTTTTTCAATGACTTAATTTTCTTTTGTTGTAGGGTAGATAATTAAGTACTACTTAAAGTGTTAATATCAAAAATATAAATATTTACAGAATGTGCCGGATAAAACTAAGGGAAAAATAGGGCTGATTATCTATAATAAAAATAGGCGCCCAAAACGAAGAATACATACGACATCTATTAATAAAAAAAGTTTATAGAAGATTTTTTAAGTATATATAATAGTGCTACAGTCTTTGCCGATCTGGGGCTTTATTTGATATTTTTATTAATTCATTTGTTTACTTTGTGCCTTATCATTCAAAATCTTTTTCCACTGTTATTGCCCAATTTTTGATGTGACTTTTTTCCTCTTGACCCATTTTCTTCTATTCTTAATTTGATTTATGATACTATAGTATGTTGTACTTTCAAGTGGTGGTCCTGTTACATTATTCTTTATTGTCTAATTCAAGCAGTCATCTAAAAAGTGTTATTAATTTTCCAATATTTTGTTCAGAACTATATTATATTCTCCGGACTTTATATCCTCTATCTACTTAAGCTTTTGTTAACTGTTTTTAGTGAAATTATTTCTTCTGCGAAAACTAGACATCATATTTTAGAGGTTTTGTAGTATACATTTTCTTTGGTTATGGCCTTCTCTTAAAATACACTTAAAATCTATAGCATAGTCAATTAGGATTTTTTTATGTTATGCCTAGACTTAGGCAAATATGCAAATTGCATATTTTGCACATAATGCATAAAAAATGTAAAAATGTCAAATTTTGCATATTTTTATAAAAGTTAGCATAAAGTGCATATAATTTGAAAATTTGGTGTTTACTATATATTTTTATATTTAAACTTACACATAGAATCAAAATGTCAATATTTAATTTTGTTTTATAAATAGGTAGTAGGTATTTAAATTCTTAGTATAGTAAATAATAAAAGACAGCGGCTTATAGTTTTGTCACATTTTGTATTGTAAACCAGTTTATGTGTCTAGGTAAAACATTTTGACGGTCAGTTTCACTGGGCGTAGGAAATTTCGACACTAAGCATGTAGCGACTAAATTTAATTGGTAATTTTCGACACCAGCCCCAATTCCCGTTTTTATCTTACAGGTATATTCGACACCAAATAAATATAGCTGCGACCTAAATAAAATACCATAATTAATTAATTTATTTATTTTAATAAAAGTAATGTGCATTTTATTTCTTTATAACTGTAATAATATCTAAATATAATACAACTAGTACCTAATTTTTGTACATTTTACCGTTAATATACTTGTATACAATGATTCATTTGCTATTATAGGAATGATAAGATACAGCTTGTATAAAATCTAACCTACGTATTTGTTGGGATCGTAGTTTATCCATCATTTTCTCCAAAAATGCCAATTTAGCCTTAGCAGTATTATCTTTGATTTTTGCTGGTATATGTAAACTATTTATTTTGACATAAGGGTCTACTTGAAATTCTTTTAACTTTTCAATAAAAATAAAAATAGAAGGATGCGTTGAATAAAAAGAAGAATTAAATCTCGAATGAAAGGATTCACAGGCATTTGTGGTCCTCGCAATAGACGGATTCTGATTAGACCATATGTGTGTGGAAATAGAGCGCTATCGAAAATGTAATTTTGCAGTAAATAATCTGCATATATATATATATATATATATATATATATATATATATATATATATATATATATATACATAAGGATCACTCAGACGAGTGGTGGGTTCTTATATCGGTCTCTAGGTGGAGAAATAAAAGACAAAGTTGATAGGCTACTTTATCTATTTTGAAGACGTTTTGAACATCGTTTCCATGATTGTGTGGTTCTCATAGTGTACTTTTTTAGATGAACTGATGATGCTTTCAAAACTCGAAAGCGACACGTCTTCAAAATAGATAAAGTAGCCTATCAACTTTGTCTTTTATTTCTCCACCTAGAGACCGATATAAGAACCCACCACTCGTCTGAGTGATCCTTATTTATATTGGATTGACGGTCGTACTCCTTTTTCCGATATATATATATATATATATATATATATATATATATATATATATATATATATATATATATATATATATATATATATATATATATATATAAATAAATTATTCAACTAGTGAATTCAGAGGTTAATCGGTCATTAAGGTTGGCAAATAAAAAAACAGAAGTCAACTACTTCATAGAAGACGTTTCGCTTTAAACTTCTAAAGCTTCATCAGTTCTCTAAAATACAAAGATGACATAGAGTTTATAAGAAATACAGATATAATAATTTATTACTTACAACTCAATATGTAGTATTAAAGATGTTAATAAATATGTACTTAAGTTTACTCATTAATATAGAACTAACTTAAAAAAAACCAGAAAAAAAGAACACAAAAACTTTGCAAAAAATAATCTCATTCGCAGAAACGAAGATTTAACAAAATTTTAAAACGTACTTTTGGCTTCATTTAGAGATCGTTCTCCAATGAAGACAAACAAACACTGATTTATTGCAATCTCTGCAAACGACGTGACGCGGTACCGAAAATTGTTTTAAGGGCCATATGTGCAACAAATTGCAAGGTTTAAGACAATTATGAACTTCTACGGGGGTCATTGAAGGATTACTTGGACGGGAGGATTTGTATGACGGAAAAATTTGATATGATTTTGTTTGGTTATTTATGTTTTAATGAAACTTGGAGATATGGGACGATTGTGTAAATTTTGAACGG
The DNA here is from genome assembly GCA_918026665.1 of Diabrotica balteata. NCBI lineage: Eukaryota > Metazoa > Arthropoda > Insecta > Coleoptera > Chrysomelidae > Diabrotica > Diabrotica balteata. The sequence continues at coordinate 77,027,533 of OU898280.1, read as the reverse complement.
AAAATAAGGCTATTTTTAATGATGAATAATGGTATTATTTATTTCGTAAGATGAGAGAGTGGTAAACCTGGCTCAAATTGTCGGTTCTTTTGTTTATTGCAGAAGGGTTTTTTAAGATCTCACACATTTCAATAAAGGAGCGTTTTTGATGGTTATTTTGTTTCGCCAGTATTTTAGTGTTTGAGAAGTCAATGTGATGTTTGCTGGAAATGGCGTGTTGTGCAAGGGCACAAGAGGGTTTGGAAAGTCTAATGTCGCTTTTATGTAAAGTTATACGCCCTAGAAGTGACCGACTGGTCTGGCCAATGTAGCAGGAATTGCATTCAGAGCAGGGAATCTGATAGACAACATTAGTGTGCTCTAACGAGCTTAGCGGAGTTTTGGACTTGGAGAATAACTTTCCAATGGTTTTAGTGTTTTTTAGGGATATTTTGACGGGTAAGTTTTTGAACAGTTTAGTAAGCTTGTTTGTAATTTGTGGGAAATAGGGAAGAGAAGCATATTTTGTGACTGGTTTTGGTGTTAACAGGGAATTGTCCGTCTGTATGTTGTTGGATATGGAGGCTAATATTGCACCGTTGGTTGCTTCAGAAATAGAATGACCATAGCTTTTAGAGAAAAGATATCTGTTGATGATGGATATGGGGTAAGAGTTATCAATGAGAATGGATTTGAGTAAATCCAAAGATTCCCTCTTGTACCGCGTATGGGTCAACGTGTGTACTCTAACCGATTAACCTCTGAATTCACTAATTGAATAATTTATTTATATTAATTGACGGTCGTAGTCTTTACAATATATATATATATATATATATATATATATATATATATATATATATATATATATATATATCAAGTGTTGCGTTTATAGGTTTATATATCATTAAATCATAAAGAAAGCATTCTTCAACTTCTGCTGGATTTAAATAAGTTAAACCAAACGTATGCCTTAACCATTTTCCAATTTCTAAATTTGTATCCTTATATTCTTGTACCAAACCCAAAGATTGAATTTTTTTAAACCAGTTTTGGTGTAAGTGAAAACGGCATCCACTAATTTTTGCATTGGGCCACATATACAATAAAGCACAGTGAATTGCGTTTTCAAAATCCACAAATATTTCAGTTGGCTCTAATGATAATTGAAATGTTTCAAAAATCTTAGACCTTATTAAAGAAAATAAATTTTTGTATGTCATTAACAATTTGTCCTTTAACAAACAGTAGGCTAAAGGAACATAATGTCCATTTTCCAAGCCATGTATAGTAAATAATTGTAGAAAATATTTGGTACTGTATGAAAATGTACCATCCATATACAAAGTTTTTAATTTACACAACAAACGAATATTTGTCTCGCATGAAAATACAATTACATTTAATTCAGGATGATTTAAAAACAAAAAAACTTTCATTGCGACAGGTTTTAGGAGAATAATTACTAACCGAGTTATGGACTTCTGATATGCTTCTTGGTAACGGACCTGGTAACAGTTTACGACGGCAGTTGTAAATGTTCTTTCTTATGCTAGCTGTCAGGAACCGTCAGCAAATTGGCATCACACTCAACAACAACAGTTCTTGTAATTTTGGCAGGCCTTTCCGATATGTCCTCTTAGGCTTTTCTTTTACATGCATTGGTTACCATCTTTACTTCAAGCTTTTTTGAATCGGCTTCATGATTATGAACCAAATCACTTCTTGTGATGGTGAGGTCCTCACAGCCTATTGTAAACACCTTTGCGGAACACTTAGTGTTTCTTTGGATGCAGCGCCAAAATATCTCACCGCTTTTTAACACTTTCTGTTTAGAGAACGAATAATGCTCCACCACTAATAAATCTCGACCACGGGAACTTTTTATCAAACTCATTTTTCAAATATCCGTATACGTGCACAAGTCAACGTCAAACAAGAAATAAATTACAACTGAAATAATTTAGTCACAAGTATACAAGTGCCACGCCCCCCGACGTGACAATAAATATTGAGAAAACCCTTTGTCCTGCTTGGGTGCAAATGTCCATCGCCGCTAATTACCTACCTACCTGCTTAATGCCGCGGTGTCGAAATTTTCTATAATAAAATTTGACCCTTCGATTACCCCAGGTACAAAGACAATTTGGTGTCGAAAGTTCGCCCGCCTGTTTCACTTGGTTTCACTTTTGTTGTAAAATTGGAGGCGTAAACAACGTGTTTTTCTAATTGTGAATACTTATTCTGCTTTAAAAATGTCAAAAATAAGCAATGTTTTAACTTGGATAAAATCTTACAAAGAGTTATCTATGGATATGGATAAAGTTTTTTGCTTATATTGTGGCAAAGCCGTAAGTACATACATTTTTTTTTTAATTTACACGGTGGTACAAACAAAGATTATAAAATTGGAGATTATGTTTAATAAAAGTTCCGATACAAGGCTAAATCGCAATAAATCGATGTATTTTTTTGTATTTCAAGCATTTTTAAGCTCCTTGATATAAAAAATAGGATATCTATTTTAGCATTAAGGATTAGCATTTAGGATAACATTAGCATAGTTTGCTTTAATTTTGCTAAAAACATATCATATATTGGACTTAATTATTTAAGTGGTTTTAATTTATGCCCATAGTATTTTTTCTTTAAATGTAAACAGAAAAGACCATGAGCCTCTTGTAAATATTTTGGGGTTCTTCCTTCTTGCACAGTAATTTCTTGACATTTTCAAGATTAGTACACCGATTTTTATTTGATTTAATTTAAATATTTTAATTGTTATGCAAAAACGGTTCATTTTTAGTTTTAGTTGATGTTACGCTGCCACCGCAACCCATTTAAATACGTTGGGAATATGGTTGGAAGCAACCAAGTTCTATGATGATATGTAGCTAGTTTCAACTACTGTCAAGGTGTAACTATTTACCAAATTCTAATTAGTTAAATATTCAAAATTTTACCTATTTGTATTAATATTTTTAATTTGAAAATACTTTTAGGTTTCACTGATAAACGTCCGACTGGACCGAAAACGTTAACCTTTTTATAAATTTTATTAAACACATACCATCATTCATCAGGAGTTTTTACTTTAGTACACGTTTTTTGCCACTATTTTAGTTTTAGAAGCGTAACAGGTAAATTTTCTGTCATAAATCAATTCACCGCTTGAGGGCACCCCTTCGTTGACCTTATATTTATGACACCTTTATACCTACGTATCTGTGAATATTATTCTGCTCTGAAGCATCTGAATGTTGATTTTTTCCTTATCAGTACACATTGCACATTTGTGTTATCAAATGCACATTCCACAGAGGTAACTCCAAATATTCAGTTCAGGGGTTACATAATTATGTCTAGTCACTCTTAGAGTAGCCGTTTAATGCTATATAAAACAATACTTAACTTACCATTTATATATAGGGTGCCAAAATAGTAAACAAATAGGATAAGAAATAATTGTAATGACAAATTTGAATAGATCATAAACAAAAAGATGTCCAGAAAAAAGTAAAAAATATTTACATCATATATGTTACTTCAAATACAGATAATAAAGAATTTAATAGTTGTAACAATAAAACACTGAAATTTTTGGCTTGAGTTTACAAATTTATAGTCTCCAATGAAATAGGTTGAGGAGGGGAGAACTGTTTGTCTCAAGTTGGTCATTCAGAATTATATATGTGTTTTTTAATTTGTTGATTTCCATAGATTCTAAATATTTTGAATGTGAAGAATTTTAAATTTGTCATTAAAAGAATGATTATGATCTAGAAGATGAAGTGCGTATGTCGAACCTGTTTTTCTATTCTTGAAAGCCCTTTCATGTTCTGTTATTCGTTTATCAAAGTTTCTACCAGTTTGACCGATGTAAGTTTTTGGGAAGTCGCCACATTGAAGTTTGTACACACCACTATTTAAGTGTTTTTTTATTTTGGCTCTTGTTATTTTTAATATATTTGCCTAGGTTGTTATTTGTTCGGAAAGCTGGTGTTATTCCTTTCGTTTTTATGTGTTTGGCAATTTTTGTTGTTATTTTGCCTGTATATGTAATCGAGCAGAAGGTACTGGGTTTTTCTCTGGTGGTGGAAATACTAATTTCAGGGCTTTCTTGTGTAGTTTTTAATTTAACATTTTATTAATTGTTATCCGTTGTTTACTGCTATTTGCTTAATTATATTTAATTCTGTTTCAAAGCTGTATTTTGACATCAGAATTTCTGTTAATCTATGTAACATACTATGATAAGCTGCCAATTTATGTTGTGTTGGCTTGTGTATATTTGTGTCAGTATGGGTAGGTTTATGAAATATGGAGAAGTCATGTTTGTTTTGAAGTCTGCTAATTTTTAAATCTAACAAATTTATGGATTGATTTTGTTCTGTTTCTATTGTAAATTCAATATGATTATGAAGTGAATTAATATACGATAAAAATTGGTTGAGTTGCCTGTTAGTTCCTGTGAAACATACCAGTACGTGGCCTACGTATCTCCACCTATATAAACACTGTTTGAATACGGGATGTTTTGAAATCTTTGTCTCTAGATGATCCATAAAAATATCTGATAGCAATGGGCTTAGAGGATTACCCATTATAAGTCCTGCACTGTTATTTGTATATATTTTATTATTAAATTCAAAGTAGTCCTGGTTTATGCAAACGTCAAGAAGATGTAAAATTTCAGATGTAATTATTGAATTTGTACTATTTTGGTCTAAAAGGTTTTTTACTAGAATAAAAGTTTCTGTAGGAGGGATACTAGGAAAAAGATTTTTTACCTCAAATGAAATTAATCTGGAGTTGTTAGGTAATTGAAAATGTTGTATTTTATTAACTAGTTCTATTGTATTTTTTATGGTAAATTTAGGAGAAAATTTAGTGTGTTCTAAAATAATCTCTAACAGTTTTTTTGAAAGTTTATATGACGGAGCTGTATAAAAAGAAACTACAGGTCTTATTGGGTAATCCGGTTTGTGTAGTTTAATGAAAGAGTATAATTTAGGAGGCTGTGGGTTCATGCTATTTAGGTATTTCTGTTCTGTTGGATTTAGTATTGATTTTGAATTTTCTAACGCTAGCTTAATTTGTTTTTGATATTTTTCTGTCGGATCTGTGTGTAAAGTTTCAATATTTTGATTATTTAAGAATTCTATTGTTTTGTTATTATATTCTATTTTATCTATAGCAATAGTAGTGTTACCTTTGTCTGCTTTTGTAAACACAATGTTGTTTTCTATTGATTTATTTTTAATTGAAATTGCTGTTTTATTCTCTTTGTAACAGGAATTCATAGTCTCACTACACACATCTGTAATAGATTTGGCAATTATACTTTTTTTGATATGGTTAGCAGTTTTGTTTAACGCTACTTCACATTCTACACCTAAATATTCTAAAGTTCTCTCATTATTATGTTGGGGCAAGTTGTGTTTAAATCCGTTCTCTAAAAGTTTTATCTCGCTGTTTCTAAATTTAGTATCTGTTAAATTTATAAATCTATTGAAAAAAGTATGGTTCGAAAAACTTTTTGTATAATGAATATTGGGTTTTTTACTATTGGAAATTAGATTATTTAGTTTTTTACACTGTGTATTGAATTTTTTATCCATTATATTATCTATATTTATTCTCACGTTAGAATCTAGGATGTCAAATTCTATATTTTTTAATCTATAATTTAATTCTGAATGACATACCTTAAGATAAACAGCTATTATATCCCGCTTCTTGTATTGGTATTTTATGTCTTGTTTAAGCCATCTGGTCTGACCGTGATGAATTCCTTTTTGTGTAGCGGGGCTGTGGTTTTCGGTTTTTAACTGAATATATTTCGGGAACACTTTATTTTGTAAACGCATATTTAAAAAGCAGATGTTCAAAATTCCTGTACTGACTTCTTTTAAATAATTGATGGATTCGACCGTTACTTGATGGAAATTCATTTTATGTAACAATAAAACACTGAAAACTTTGTTTTCAAACTTCCACAAAATTTATTTTAAAACTTATCACTACAGCTGTTTCGGCTGATTGCCTTTCTCAAGTGATCGTTGGTATTACAACCAAGCTTTGGTATTACAACACAAAGCTGACGGGTAGCTAAAGAAAGAACCGATGATCAAACAATATAAGAATAACAGAATAACACAGTTAAAAGAAGAAGTTAAAAAAAAAACAAAAATGCATGTAATTATATTAAAATGTGGAGGACAAGAACTACAGTAAAATACATAGTTACCAACATAATACAATAAATATGGGATCACGATAAATTACTGGCTAATTGTTCCTTACTAAAGTCACCTTATTAAATAAAAAAAAAATGGAAAAAGTTTTGTCCAATATGGTAATAAAATTTATGCCACACTATATAAAGACATTGAAGTTTTAGATGCTACCTTAAGAATATATAAATTTTAATATAAAAAAAAACAGTCTAGAAAAATATTACTTTTGACTAATAGAAAAACATCCGCAAAACTTCGTAAAGATGATAGTTTGGACAGGACTTATTTGAGATCATATTATAGCCCTTTTTTATTGATAGTAATTTAAATGACGATCAGTATTGAGCACTGCTGAAAGATAATATAGTGACATGTTTGAAAAACTTGCATCCTTTACCAGCATAGCTACAAGTTCCAGTAATACGATATAGTTTTAGCAAGATGAATCAAAACCCCATTATGAAACGAATGTCTAGCAGTACCTCAATCGTATATTTCGAAATCGGTGGATATAGAGGAGATAATTGATGTTATCGTCACCAAGATACCCTGGTCTGACCAACTTTAGTTGCATTTTTTTTTAAATACCTACCAATTTCTTTTAGTCTTATTAATAAAATATTGCACTACATATCCTGGAGCAGATATTATATCTAATCACAACCCTTTATTCACCATGCACAAGTTGGGCTAAAACAAACAGAGAGAAAACATCAACCTAAGAATTTTACTATTTCAGATGTTAACAAAAGTAAAATAGAAAATAATGTGAACAATCACATGAAAGAAATAAGAACGACAAAAAATATTGAGAAAATATAGAAATTGTTTCGTGTATAAGATAATAGAAAAACTGTGTCTAACAAATAAATTCAATGGATTACCTAAGAACTACTAGACATTTTTGTACAAAAAAGGCAATACAAGGACAAGGCAGACGAATACATAAAATACCAAAGAAAAATTATAAAAGAAGTATACCATGTTTAATTTGCGGCACAATAAAGTTCGTGAAGTTTCCGGCCTGTATAATAAGAAAAACACTAATACTCTACTAGATTTTACTTACTTACTTACTTACTAGGAAAAGTTATCATTGATGAACGAGAAAAAAATTTGAAATACGAAGTAATCATATAACTCAGGGGTGTCCAACTTGCAATGCCTCAAGGGTCAAAACTAAAACCTTTGATGTTATCGCGGGCCATATAATAATTTTGTTACAAGTAATAACAAAATAAAGTGAGGTATAAAAATAATTAAAATAAAAAAGAGTATTATTTCTTTTATTGCTTAACAACTACATTTTTTTATAAACGGAAAATTTATTGATAACATTTTTCAATAATCAAGACAAACATTGCAAAAGCAACGAAAAAGATGTATCCAATTAGTGTGAGGACTGTGGTCCTCACACTAATTGGATTGTACACAAATGAAACGCCGAGTTTCATTTGTGTACGTAGCATACTTATTTTCATGCACTGTTGTGTAATGTCTTCTCACATTATATTCTTTAGGCACTGAAACGACATTCATGCACACTAAGCACTGCAACTTTCCATTATTGTTAGCAGTCAAGTAATCACTCTCCCAACTTTCTTTGTCAATTCTGTTCTCACTATCAATTTTCCGTTTTACTGGTTTTACACTCATTATTGTATAAGAGGAATTAAGACAAAGAATTAATCAGGCTCACTGTTCACTAGCAACGTAATAGATTAGCCTACGTGTCAGTAGCACACTGGCATGATGGCGGCTGGCGACGGATGGTAAGCAGTAGGAGGTGTGGCCTGCGTGAACAGGGATGCGCAGTAATCAGTGCAGTTCTCATAGTGGTGGAGGACGATTGTGCTCATTACACGTTCGCGAAGCGGCACGCGGTACAGTACTTGTGATGTAAAAAGACTGCTAAACCGTAAAATATAAAATAAATTAAAAAATCTTTTTTCACAGTGGCAGCATTTAAAGAAAATATATGCTTTTCGAAAATCTTACGTGGGTCACAACAAATAGCCTCGCGGGCCGGATGCGGCCCGCGGGCCGCCAGTTGGACAACCCTGATATAACTGAAATGTTCCAAGATGTCAGGACAAACATACACAGCCATGTAAATCAAGAACGGCCTCAAATTTTTAAATCTGAATTTTCGTATATAATAAAATTAGTTAAAACTAAAAAAGCAATTGGATCAAACAACCCCCTAGCTTCTTATTCTTCACGTCAGAGCCACCCATAGCGGTAATATGTCAGAAATTACATTTAAATTAAAATGCCAAATGATTATTTTCGAATAAAGTCAATTTCATGTCATTTTAAAAACCGTCTTTGTTTTACCTATCTACCGACCTAGATGAAACCCAGTTTGGATTTGGGAGTGATCAGATGCAAAATATGTCATGGCTCAAGAACAGAAAAAAGAAGATACTTACCCCGTGATTTTATTTCAACTTTTTTTAAGAATAGGATTTTAATTTGAATAAAATGTGTTATTTCAGTTACCTTTCCGTTTCTCATTGGATTAATAAATGGAGAAATAAATAGGTTTATGAATTTATAAATTTATTATTAAAAAAAGTTAAAATTCAAGAATGTATGAGAAAAATTATAGGAAATAAATTTAAAAATGAATGTAAGAATGGAGTAGAAAAAACGAAAAAAAAAAATTGTAAGATTAGCAACAATAGTTTATTATTGTGAGTTAGAAAGCTACGTTAAGAACACCTCCAAAGGATAACATAAAAAATCGCGAAATGGAAGAACTACAGAAACTACTGGAAAAAATAAATAAGGAGATTAAAACGGAAATAAAAGAGCTGAAAACATAAATAAAGAAAGAAAATAAGGAGATCAGAAGATACAGAAATGAAGTTTAAGAAGAGATAAAACAAAATAATGAAGAAATAAAAATCATAAAACTGGAAATAGAAAGGGTGAACAAAGAATGAATAAAAGATAAAGCAGAACAAAGAGAAAACGAAATAACCAAAACGATAACAAAAAGATAACGAAAGAATTAAAGGATCTCAAACGCTCATTGAAAAATTAGACAAAGAAAAAAGAATATATTCATTAGTGGATCAATAATAGACTCTGAAGACCCAAAAACAATGAACGAGGGAATGACTACTATGTTAGAAAATGATCTTGAAGTCAAAACTAATATTAAAAGAGCACAAAAAATAGGCACAAAAACATGCTTAATTGAACTAGAAAGCGAAGAAAAAAAAAACAACAATCTTAAGAAACAAATACAAACTTAAGAAAGTAAAGATCAAAAAAATATGGATTACAGAGGATCTCACAAAGAGAGAGAGAGAGAGAGAGAGAGAGAGAGAGAGAGAGAGAGAGAGAGAGAGAGAGGGAGAGAGAGAGAGAGAATGAAAGCTTTAAGAGATAAAGTAAGAAAAATGAGGGAAAATGAAAAAATGGTCAAAATAGGACACAATAAAATCACAGTAGACGGAAAGGAATGGAGATGTTGCTATAAACAAGAAAAAGTAGTGGATATAGCGAGTTCAAAAAACTACCAGAGCAACATAAAAAGAACCAAGGAGAGGTTAAGCAACGAATAGGGAAAGTAGAACTACTAAATAAACCGAACAATGATGATAAATGTTTAGTTTTAAGTAGTAATAGGAATAGAATTCGAAATGATAAATGAAACGAAAAATTTGGTACCAAAGTGATAAAGGAAGACAATATAATCAATGAAGGCGAAGAAAAACATAGACCTAGAGCAAATAAGTAGAGAAGAAGTAATAGAAGGATTACCCAATATAAAAATAGGCAAGGCAGGTAATGAAATGGAACCAGAAATGGTAAAATACATGGGAAAAGAAGGAATAAGCTGGCTATGGAAAATATTAGACAGGCTGGTATCACAAATTCCAGACTGACAGAACAATATCAGCGTGCAGTTGTCGATTAACATTCGTCGAGTGTACATCGAGGGCAATTAGGAAGTGTAAATTATAAGTACCAGTTTTTAGTTAATATTTGTAGTTGGGTCTATTGAACTAATAGGTTTGTGTGTGTGTGTGTTTAACACGACATGGAAATTGATGACGATCGGAATATCCCACCAGATAGGGGAAGGAAAGAAAGTCAGTATCAAAATATAAATCTAAATAATAAATATCAAAACGGCAGTAACAAGGTAAGCGAAATATCTATTGAAAATATTGAAAAGAATTATTATTCACTTGGAGATCAGCGACCGTACTATGTTTTCGTAGAAAATAAATCAGGGAATATAGGTAAACTGCATAGAATAGGAGCTGCAAGGTTAATATTAAATGCTGAAAATGAAATTAAACATAATATTGTTAATATTTCTATAATTGGTAGAAATAAATTGAAAGTAGAATGTAATACATTTTTGGCCGCAAATAAATTAGCTGAATCTAAAACACTATCGGATAAAAACTATGATGCTTATATACCTACTTTTTACACACAAAAACGAGGTGTTGTTAGACATGTAGATACTGATATTTCTGAAATTGAATTAAAAGGTTTAATTAAAGGTAAATTTGGTCAAGTTGTTACAGTTACACAGGTTAAGCGAATGTTTAGAAAATCTGAGGATAAATTAATTCCTACGGGGACTGTTATTGTCTCTTTTAAGGAACAAACAATTCTTAGTCAAGTAGTAATAGAAAAAATTGTTTATGATGTCGAAACATATATTCCTAAAATAATACAATGTTTAAAATGCTTGCGTTATGGACATATAGCTAAGCAGTATCGTGGTAAGGAAAGATGTAAATTTTGCGGTAATGAACATATTAGTGATACTTGCGAGAAACAAAACAACCCTTCGTGTATTTTTTGTACAGGCAATCATTCTGCTACAGATAAATTTAAATGTCCAGAATTTTCCGAACAAAAATCAATTAAACGTTTAATGGCAACAGAAAACATAAGTTATGTGGAAGCCCTTAATAGACATAAATCAAGCTATGCATCAGTTACTAAATCTCCCGCAGAGGGATCTAAATATACAGTCAATATAAAAAGAAAAAGAATCGCAACAAGTCCATTACCACCAGATCCTATAACCCAAGAGCATAGAGATATAATAACCTTTCCAACTATCCCCTCTAGACCCGTATATGAAAGTTTTAGAAATATTCCACAATATCACAAGGTACCTTTTAGTCAGCCGAGTACTTCTGCTTTTACTCACTTTGACGCTGCATGTATTCAGAGCAACACAATAATGGAATCAATTATAAAAGTTATAAAAGAGTATATACCAACAGATAATAAGCAAATGTTAAACTCAATTAAAACGAATATTTTACCAATTCTTAATAACATTCAACAATAAATTCAATATTCTTCAGTATAATATAAGATCATTAATACACAATAAAGGATTACTAGAAAAATTTTTGTATGATAATAATATTCATTTGAGTATTTTAAGTGAAACTTGGTTAAAGAAACATTTGAAACCAAATTTTAATGGGTATCATTTGTTTCGTTCAGATAGAGAAGATGGATATGGTGGTGTAGGTATTCTTCTGAAAAAAATATTGCTTTTAACAATACAAAGAGTTTTAAGAGCATTGAAGGTTTAATGACTGTCTCTCTAGCTGTTAAAGTAAGTAACTTATTTACAATAAATATTTATTCGATATATGCAAAACCGAAATTAAACATATCTGAAAGAAGTTAGTCATTGTTTCTTGAAAGCCTGGAAAAACCTTTTTTGTTGGCGGGTGACCTTAATTGTCACCACCAAGTGTGGGGTTGTGATATTACTGATAGAGCAGGAATTAATTTACTTTCAGCAATTGAAAATACCAACCTAGTTTTTCTTAATAATGGCGCGGAAACGCTCATTCCTTCATTAAATCAAAAGAATAAATCGGCAATAGACCTGTCTATTGTATCGCCTGATTTGGTTACATTATGCAATTGACAAACAAAAATAAATACTTTAGGATCTAATCATTTTCCCATATTGATAGAAATCAAAAGTAATAATTATATTATTAAAACAAATCAAAACAGATGGAATTTAAACAAAGCAAATTGGTCACTTTTTTCTGAAAATATTGAACACAGTAATAATCATAATAATATAAACCGATATGATAAATTTATAGCAGAATTAAACAAAGCAGCAGAAAATTCAATACCCAAAAAGAAAAAAGTGATCAACTCGAAATTTAATAAACATTGGTGGAATGAAGAATGTGATATATTAATGAAAAATCAAAAAGATGCTCTTTTGCGTTTTAAACAAAACTCAAATGCAGAAAATTATATTTGTCTACAAAGAACAATGGCTTTGTGTAAAAAACTAATAAAAAAGCGCAAAAAAGAATCTTGGAGAAACTTTTGTACTTCAATAAATAAAAATACACCGATCTCACAAATATGGACAGAGGTTAGAAAATTAAAAAATAATTGTAAAGAACCAGTCAGTAAGGTAGTAGCAGGAGAATGGACAACAACCTTTATAAACCAAGTCACGCCACCATGGGTTGAAGAAGAAGAAGAAGCAGTTTATTCTCCTCAAGTAGAAAATATCAATAAAATTGCAATGGACAGTCTGTTAAAGAAATTTAGTCTCAAAGAATTCCAGAGCAGTATTAAAAAGCACAAAAATACGGCTCCTGGTATCGACAACATTCATTATATAATGTTATACAATCTTCCATTATCATGCAAAATTACTTTGTTAGAAATAATAAATAATATATGGGAAACCCAGTATCCAGAAGATTGGAAGAAATACATTATGATTCCAATGTTAAAACCGCAAAAAGATTCAAATCTAGCAGAATCATACAGAGGTATATCACTGGCATCATGTGTACTTAAAACATTCGAGCGAATGCTCAAAACAAGAATGGAATATTGGCTAGAATCCAATCTCAAACTACCAAAATATCAGTTTGGGTTTAGAAAAGCTCATTCCACAATAGAAAATGTTACTCATCTAGTCACTGACATTAATATCTCATTCTCATTAAATCGTTCTACCATAGCGTTGTTTATGGATATTCAGGGAGCCTACGATAAAGTAAATCTAGGAATTCTACATCAACAAATAGTGCGAATTGGTTTTAGGTGTGAATTTTCTAGAAAAATAATAAAATTATATCGTAATCGCATAATTAACCTTAAAATAAATGAGGAAATTTTAGATACAAGAACAACAAGTCTGGGATTACCTTAGGGTAGCGTTTTAAGTCCTATATTGTATACAATCTATACCTTTGACCTAGAAAAGCTAACAGACGAATTCAGGGATATTAAGATACTGGAATATGCTGACGATATATGCATTTACATTGATAATTGTGATTTTGAATCTGGTTACAGTTCTTTAAATCAATTTTTTCTTCGATTTAATCAATGGTGTCACGAGAAAAGTTTAAATATTTCACTCACGAAATCAAAAGCATGTATATTCACCCGGAAACGAACTATTCCCAATCAGCTTGTTTTACAAGACCATAGTTTTCCCGTCATCTCCCACGTAACATACCTAGGAGTAACAATTGATAGAAAATTAATCTGGAAAGAGCACATAGAAAGAATATTAAAAAAAGCCGAGAAAGGATTAAATATATTAAGAGCTGTAAGTTCTTACAGTTGGGGAGCCGATTCAGAAATGTCCCTGTTATTATACAGGTCATTTATTAGATCAATTCTGGATTACGGATGCTTTCTATACTCTCAAGCAGCCTCCAGTAACCTAAGAAAGTTAGATAATTTAGTGAATAAATGTCTAAGATTATCCCTTGGAGCCTTTAAAAGTACACCAATTTCAAATCTTCAAGTAGAATGTTGTGAAATGCCTTTAGAGCTAAGAAGAAAATATCTCTGTAATAAATTTTTGTGCAAAATTTCATCTAAAAATAGTAGTCTAGTTAATAAAGTTCACAACCTGTTTATAATGGATTTAACTAATAATTACTGGCAGAAAAAAGAATCACTGGTTTTATGTAAATCATATCAAGGCTGCTTACCATATAAAGACAATATGTATAAAAACGAACTGTTACCGATATACCAAACAAACTTATCTGATGTGCCTGAAATAGACATACGTTTTCTAAGAGATTATTCTAATTACCCCATGTCGTTGAGAAATGTGATGTTTAATTCAGACATAGAAAATGATTTTAAAAATTATCATATCATATTTACAGATGCATCAAAAAAAGACGTTAAAACGTCCTGTGCATTTTGGGACCCTACACAAGACTATTTCGAGGCAAAAAAACTTCCGAGTGAATTTTCAAGTTATTCAGCTGAACAACTCGCTATATTAGAAGCAATAAAATATATTAAAAATAAATTATTTAATAATAAATTTTTTTTAATAATATCAGATTGTAAAAGTGTTTTACATAAACTTTCAAACATATCTACTAATATTAATATTAATTATATCTTACAAAATATATTAATTAATTTTAAATACTTGTATGAGGAAGGAAAAATAGTTAAGTTTGTTTGGGTTAAAGCTCATTGTGGGCTCATCCACAATGAAAAAGTAGACATACTGGCCAAGGAAGCATTAGATTCCGATACTGTTGTAAATTATTCATTAGTTCCTGAAGATCTTTATATTATTTCAAAAAATATAATTAGGCAGGAATGGATGAATAAATATGATCATTCCACCAAGGGACTTTTTTATAAAGGCATTCAGCCGAAAATTCCTACCAAACCATGGTTCTGTAATTTTATAACAAAAAAAGATGCAATCAGAATTATCTGTAGAATTCGATTCAATCATTCCCTAGCACCATCTCACTTATTTAAATTAAAAATTGTAAATTCCCCAAACTGCGAATGTGGAGAATATGGCACACTAGAACATATGATATTAAATTGTAGTAAAAATAGAATAAAGACCAATGTTTTTATGGAAACCATTATGAAAATAAAAATTTTAGTAAAACCCATCAACCTTTATGGGTTAATAGTTTCTAACAATTTAGAAGTTTATAAGTTGCTGTATCAATACATAAGCAGTTTAAAAATAAGAATATGAAACAATAATTTATAAAGACCAATGTATACCAAAACTTGTATATAAATGAAAAAAAAAAAATATATATATATATATATATATATATATATATAAAACAAAATAAAAAAGAAAGCATTTCAACAATAAAAAAAAAATATATATATTAGACAATATTAATAAAACGAAATACAGAAAAAATATTGAAATAATTAAAAAAAAAAAAC
This sequence comes from Diabrotica balteata, assembly GCA_918026665.1. Taxonomy (NCBI): domain Eukaryota; kingdom Metazoa; phylum Arthropoda; class Insecta; order Coleoptera; family Chrysomelidae; genus Diabrotica; species Diabrotica balteata. The sequence goes on along the minus strand of OU898280.1, from coordinate 77,012,084 downwards.
AAAAAAAAATAAATAAATAAAAAAAAACACTGCTTGCGGAATTGGATAATACTGGATAAACAACCACTTAATCATTGTTAAGAATCAAAGTCAAACATGATTAGGCGAATGAAACCATAGGTTTCGCAGTCAATATTCCAACCACACACGCACACACACAATATCAGCGTGCCAATATACAAAATAGGAGAACATGTACACTGCGACAACTATAGAGCAATAGGTCTGTCATCGGTATGCTTTAAAATATATACGAAAATAATAGAGAAGAGACTAAGACAAGAAGTAAAAATGGTATTGGGAGAAGAACAAATGGTATTCAGACCGGAAAGACAGACAGATGACAACATATATATCATTAGAAACCTAATAGAAAGAAGCATAGATACTAGGGAAAAAGTAGTATTAACATTCATAGACCTAAGAGCAGCATTTGACACAATAGAAAGACATATTATAGGGAAAGGCTTAAGGAAAATAAATGTGCCTAATGCATTGATAAAAATTATAGGAAGTACTTATAAAGAGGTTAAAGGAAGGGTACAAATAACAGGAAAAAGATCGGAAGCATTTAATTGGAAGAGAGGTATTAAACAAATGATAGTCTTAGCCCTTTGCTACTCATAATAGTAATGAACGAATTGACAAGAAACACTAGAGTTGGAACCAATCACATACAGACAATAATAGGTTATCACAGATTACAACCAGTAACAATAGAGTCCTTAATGTATGCAGACGTACATAGTACTAATGTATGTACATAGTACTAATAGAAGATTCCGAAAATAAAATGCAGAAACTAATGGATATATGGGTAGAACAAATAGAAGAACTAAAAATGGAGAGAAATGAGAAAAAATGAGATAATGATAATCAGCGGCAAAGGAGATAAGGAAGATAATCAAATAAAGATAAAATGTAAAAACGCAGAATTGGTATTGGTAACAACTTACGAATACCTGGGAAGTATAATAACTAATGACGGAAAAATAGACTGGGAAATAACAAATAGAGCAAAGAAATCAAACAAGTTATACTATGCGTTAGCCTTAATAATGGCAAAAAGAGAACTTGCACGAGAAACAAAAATAAAAATATATAACACAATAGTGATACCGACTGTGCTCTATGCAAGTGAAAACTGGACAATTCTGGAAAAACATAAGAGCAGGATAAACGCAATGGAGATGAGACATCTAAGAAGGATAGTTGGAAAGACAAAATGGGATAGATTAAGCTACGAGACTATTAGGAGAATGGCCAACCAGGAACCGATAATGAACAAAATAGCAAAAAGACAAATAAACTGGTATGGGCATCTGATCAGGATGCAGAGGCGGGAAAACTTAAACAAAAATCACTCGAGGAATTGAAAATAATGGCAGGAAATAGAAAAGAATAAAAGAGGTGGCTAAATGAAAATTAAAATCTGACACCCTGATATGGCAAAAGGATAGGGAGAAAGAAAGAAAGAAAGTTTTGGCAACAAATATGAGACATTTGAAATATGCCTAAAAAAACGCAGAATTAAAATTATAAAAGTACAAACGGTCACAGCTCACGACAAAGGCCTTGACAAAGGCGGTATTGGATAGAATTTGTAGCTGAAGTTGTGTTGTTTCGACAAAAACTTACAAGAATAATTAATAATAAGCCATTTTGAATGTTTAATGGAAAATGCGAGGGGTAAAAGTGGTAAACATTTCTGCAGTTAAATATTTCGGGGTCCCAATATTGTCATGCTTAGCATTGTATGACTTTTTGTTTGTTTGTATGACTTTTAGAGGTTCATTAGTATTTTCGTCTCTGAGGACTAGACCCTACAGACTTTGTTAAAGCTAATTAATTCTAAATAAAATATTAAATATATTTTCATTCAGTCCTAAATGCAAAATTAATATTAACATTTAATCGTTAATAAAAGATACAGTTGAACAGGACATGATGCGATAGATTAACATTGATATTCTCTAAGATTAAATGAACAGTTACTCACAGTCATTTCTAATCTAAGGCAAAGAGAAAAGATGAAAGGGATTTTCTCATATAATTAAAATAATATTAAAAAAGACTCATTACTTTAGAAAAAGCCTTAACGTTATAAGAATAAGTATTAAACTGAAGACACAATTGAATGGCCTTATAAAATGTCCAACAAATTCGACATTTCAATAAACAGAATTTCATACAAAATAAAAAAAAGTATCAGAAAATTATATCAATAAGCTTAGATATACTTTTACACCTCGCACAAAGAAAATAAAATGAAAAACTGCCAACACAAATCTTTACCCTCTCAATTTCAATTTTAAGGGAAATACGTATTTTCGTTCGCTTTTACCTGATTCCGTTTGCCGCTGAGCATTTCATGTAAATTTTTTTATCGATCTTTTATGTGTAAAGAAATATCCACAGAACCATTATACCTGGAATACTTAAACACTATACATGGCGTCCATAACTAATTGATCATGGCATTAACTGGTCGTGGTGCCTGGTATCTACATAAAAGATTTATTGGCTATTTTTGACATATTGTTTTCATTTTTTTTTATTCTAGGTATTACGAACTTGTTGTTAGTTTTAACATTAATATCAAATGAACTTTCACTACACTGTTTTTAATGTTAATTAACTTTCACTACATATTTTAACTTCCACGGCCAGAGTCAGAATTATAGTTTATTCGTCTTCCGGGTTTGGACCGTGTCATTTGTGAGTGACCCAAAAGTGGGTTCATCTCGACGTTTCGCTACAATTGTATGTAGCTTCTTCAGGAGAACAAAGAAAAAGAAAAAAGAAAACAAAAGAACAGGAAGATGGGTAGTTAGCAACGGTAACTCAGTTATTCAACGCAACCAGAGGCGAATACTAACTACCAAGATGGGCATTTGGTCACAGTAACTCAACTACTCAACGCAGCCAGAGGTGAAAACCAAATGCCAGGACAGGGATTCACGTCCAACAGCTCAGAACACTAACGCGTCGAGAGGCGGGGAGTGAATCCGACGATTACTCCGCTGCCGCTCTATTTATAATCGCGGTGCCTGTCGCGATTATAAATAGAGCGGGTAGAAAAAGAAATTGCAGTACCTTTATGTACAAGTAACTGAAGTACTTTTATCTACACTTGGGTAACATATGCCGCAACTTCAACTTATGAACGATGTAATAAAGATCAGAGTTTCATAGAAAAGGTACTTTTTTCATGTGAAGCAGCTTTTCTGATTAAAGCTTGCTCATCAGTCACGTAAACCGCAAGACATAACGATACTGGCTAAGTAAAAATTCACATTGGATGGCAAAATATAGGACATAATATTCTGAAAACGTAAATGTTTGAGCCATCATTATAAACAATTATATTATACGATCATATTTTTTGAGAAAAACTTAACTTCTCGTCGTTATCTGGAATTGCTTTAGGATTATCTGATACTAGAGCTAAATCAGCATTTCTATATAAAACTGTTTTGTGTAATTTCAACAGGATGGAACTATCCCACAATAAGGCCTTAAGACAATTACAACACTATTTATTACTGTATTACATGGATGTGGATTTTGGGCACTGACGCGTATTTTTAAAAGAATGAAAGACATGACAGCTAAATCCTTAAATGCAGAAAAATACTTAATATTATCACTGGATGGGCAACCCTTTTTGAGTCCTAAACTGTTCAAGGATTCTTTTCCATTCTGATCTGATTTGTGCTATTTTCGTCAGTTTTATATTTTAAATTATTCTTACATTATCTTCTACTTGTTCTATGTATCCCAGTTTCGGTCTTTCTTTTGATATTTTTCCTACTGACACTTGTTTGTTTATTTTGTTTGGTATTTCATTGTCTTCCATTCTTTTCAGATGTCCCATGCAGGGCAGCCATCTTATTTTAATGAGTATTACGATATCTAAATGCTAATATATTTAGTATAATTAAAAGTTATATCTTCTTCGACAAATTCCATTTTCTTATTTACCTTTGTATAGGTTTAGCAAGGATTTCCTTTCAAAGGTGGCTAATAATATCTTTTCACTTTTAAAAGGTCGCCAGATTTGTGAACTATAAATGAGTGTGGGTCTTATTAAGCTTATGAATATTTGAAATTTTGTTTTTCTAGCGACGTTATATGATCTTAGTTGCCTAATTAAGCCATGATAACATTTATTGGCAATTCTTATTTGCCTGTCTTAAGAAGCCACATTTGTATTTCTCAACTATTTTAGAGCGTGTCGTCTAAGCCTTTTATAAATAATGTTGGACATTATTTTGTATGCTGCATTCAACAGTTTAATCTCACGGTAGTTTCCACATTTCTATAGGTCTTCTTTTTGTATAGTAGTACAATTATACGGCTATTCCATTCCACGAGTAAGTACCTATTCAACCATATCTTTGTTGTCAAATACTGCATTATTTTTGGTAATGCGTTTCCTCCTTCTTTAATTAACTCATATGCTATTTGATCGAATCTCGGTAATTTATTGTTCTTTAATTTAAATTCTTGGGAGTTATTCTAGCAAGTTGTTTAGCAATAGTCGAGCAGTAGTCCAGAAAATAGCAAGCTGTTATTTTCTTGATTACTAAGAAGCTTGAAGAATCTTGAGGATATCATGGACCGAGCATTTAACAAACATTGAAGTTGTAAGAAGAGTCAAGAAAAGAATGTAAAAAATAAAGACTATTAAAACACAAATTCTGCAATAGGTACCTGGGAGATCTCATGCATGATGCGAGATACGACGTGCTTTAATTGATTACACAAGGAAAGCTCTAGAGCAGGAGAAGTAAAGGAAGACAAATATTTGCTTGGCTGTATAAATTAAATGAATCGTAGGGATAAATATCAATTAAACTATTTAAAGCAGCCGCATCTAAGATGATAAGAGCCAGTACGATTGCCAACCATCGCTGTGAAAATCACATAAAAAAGATAAAATTGTCTACTGGTAATCTATTCTGCTAGTTTATGTGCTAATCTACCTGCTAGTCTATTGTTGGTGGACTCTTTTCTCTGTTATCTGCAATAGTATATCTGGGTTCTCCTCTCTCCTGCCTTCCTCAAGATTTTCCTTAAAATGATGTGTCCATCCTCTTAATATTTATAGCTCTTCTGTTTTTATATTACCCTCCTTATTCCTACATATCGTTGTTCTCAGTTTCAAGTTGTTTCTGCCTTTGTTCAGTTTTTGATAAAAGCCTTTATTGTCTCTGTCGGCTTATTTACTTCTCGTAGTTCTTAAATTTCTTTTATATATTTTCTCCTCTTTCTTGAATGATTTTTCTTATTTATGTAGTTGTATATATTACTTCTTTGCTTGTCGGCTTGTGTGCACCTGCTGCATCATTAAATAAGCTCTGTTTTTTCTTTGTGTTAGAACGTAACGTTCTTTGTCAAACGAGTCGTTCATTCTTGTTGTATTAAAATATCACTTAAAATTAATATTTTTTATGGGAAAACTTTTAATTAACAGCTTAAGTTTTGGTAGTAATTTCAGAAGTGTAGTCTTACGAGTATCATTAATTTACTAATATCTTCAATATTAAATATGGATGACTGATATAAAATATAAAATAAACAGACGAAAAATCAAATGAAAAACTAGTAATGCAAATTATTTATTTTAAGGCCAGTTGTCAGACTCTAGCTAATGGCTTGATAATAACGAGCCACCTTGTAATCGTGAGGTACAAAATTATAATTTTATTCTTTCAGATAATCCGTCTCAGTTTATAAACGACGAGCATAGTAAATTAGATGATGCCGGCATTAACGGGAATCCGATTTTTATGTTCTTTCCCATAGGATTAGGTTTGCCAGAAAAGGGAAAAAATGTATGCAATTTTAAATTCAGTTTGGACAAAATTGATTTAACTTTTCGAAATAAAAATGTATATTTTCATATCCACACAGCTTAAAATTTAGGTAGAAACAGAAACATAAATAGTAGTAAATTGAATTAAGCTTTTACTAAACTTATTTACATATCAAAAGAAAAACAGATGGTGGCTTAACAAAATTTGTACAACTATATGCATTTAGAGGGTAGACAGATATGTCGAAAATTTCACCGAATGACTCACAGTATAAATAGTCCCCCACTTGTCGGTCAACAGCTTTGGGTGGAAGAATTGACAAGTGGTAGGGCAACCCCTTGTCCTAGAGGCGAGAAATTACCTCTAAAGGCGGAGGAATCAAGATTGATCAACGGCATGGAGATGCGGAAAGCAACGGGAAACTACCGCATTAAAGATCTATAAGATATCCCTAGTATAGTTAACATGGCAAGCGACAAAGTAGAAATGGCCCCAAGTCCCCGGCAGCCCTTAGATGGGCATAGGGTGCGAAGAATCCTCGGGAGAATAAAGATTGCTGCATGGAATGTGCGAACCATGTATGAAAGTGGCAGAGCGCACAATATCGTCAAAGAGATGGAAAGACTAGACATTAATATACTAGGAATCAGTAAAACTCGGTGGCCTAACTCTGGGCAATGTACAATTCGAAACCACACAATCTACTACTCCGGAAATGTCACTAAGATACACAGAAATGGAGTAGGCGTAATCGTGTCCCCATCTATAAAAAGTGCAGTAAAAGCATACGCTCCCTTCTCAGACAGAATGTCACTCCTTCAGCTGAAAGCATATCCACTCGATCTAAATATCATACAAGTATACGCGCCAACAGCAGACAAAGATGACGAGATTGTGGAAGAATTTTACCAAAAACTGGAGACCCTGATGAGAATGACCAAGAAAAGCGAAGTGACATTAATACTGGGCGACTTCAATGCAAAGGTCGGCAGAGGTAAGGTGTCAAACGTTGTTGGCGGACACGGATTAATAACTAGAAACGAGAGACGGGAACGTCTCATACGCTTCTGTCAGGAACAAAAACTATTGATAACTAATACTTTTTTTTAAACTGCCCCCTCGCAGACTTTACACCTGGAAGTCGCCAGCAGACTTGAAAGAAACAAATGTAAGAAACCAGATCGACTTCATTGCCATACCAGAAAGATTCAGAAACTCAAAAACACATCAGTGAAAACCTATCCCGGGGCTGACGCTCAATCGGATTACAACCTAGTGGTGGGTAAACTGGGAATCAAACTAAAACGAATAGAAGGGAAGCCTAACAAAACCCAGATAACCATTAGGAAATTAAGGGATCCCAACATTAAAAAACAAGTACAGGAATCCTTAAGAAGAAACATTGGAAACTTGAGTGAACCCACAGAAGACGTAGTTGCTAAATGGGAAGAAATAAAAAGAGCTGTTGAAATGACAAACAAGACACTTCTGTTAGCGCGTAAAGAAGAAACAATGGATGACGGATGAAATCCTTGATTGATGGAAGAAAGAAGACAACACAAATGCAAAAATCAAGTGAAGTATCAAGAAACAAGTCACAATATAAAAACAAAGATAAAGGAAGCGAAGGAACGCTGGCTGAACTAGAAATGCGATGAAATTGAAGAGTGCGACAATAGATATGACTACCACAACATGCACAAAAAGATCAAAGAAATAAAAACTAAAAAGAAAACCAATAATCCCCAACCGACACTAATAGACGCAGACGGTAACCTTATTTCAGACGACTTGAAGCTTATTGACACATGGAAAGATTACGTAGGACGACTTTTTAACGATAAACGCAGAGCGACAGTGGACCAAGATGACGACATGACTGGTCCCGAAATACTAAGGTCTGAAGTGGAAAAAGCCATTTCATCGCTAAAAAACGACAAAACGCCAGGTCCCGACAATATACAGGGCGAGATCATAAAACTCCTATGCGAAACGAATGACCACTTCCTCGATTTTATGACAGGCCTTTTTAACACCTTTTACGACAAAGGGGAGATTCCGGAGGAATGGCTTCGATCGACCTTTGTAGCCATACCTAAAACACCAAGTGCAAAACCCTGTGATCAACACCGCTTAATAAGCTTGATAAATCACATTAGCAAAGTTTCCACCAAAATCATACACGATAGAATATAATATAATAAATGCGAAGCAAATATATCGGAGTCACAGTTCGGATTCCGAAACGCATTGGGCACAAGAGAGGCGATCTTCAGTCTGCAAGTTTTAATTCAAAGATGCAGAGACATGCACAAAGACTTCCACTTGTGCTTTATCAACTTCTCCAAGGCGTTCGACAAGGTCAAACATGATAAACTCATGGAAATGCTCAGGAAGATGCATATTGATGGCAAGGATCTGTGTATAATAACCAGTCTCTATTGGAACCAAAGTACTGAGATAAAGATGGGCAACTTACACAGTGGGAAGATAGATCTTAAGAAGGGTGTATGACAGGGATGCGTCCTCTCGCCGATCCTGTTTAATATATACTCTGGACAAATCTTCAGAGAAGCACTAGGAGAGGTTTCGGAGGGTATCAAAGTAAACGGAGAGGTAATCAATAATATTAGATATGCTGACGACACAGTTATTATCGCAAATGACTGCAACGAGCTGCAAATACTCATGCAAAGCACACACACAGCAAGTCAAGAATATGGTTTAGAACTCAATACAACCAAAACTAAATGCATGCTCATCAGCAGAACACAACAACCTCCGATTCAATTGACATTAAACAACCGAAAAATAGAACAAGTGGATACCTTGGAACCAGAGTCAACACAAAATGGGACCAGTCAACAGAAATAAGATCACGAATTGAAAAAGCTCGAAATTCGTTCAACAATATGAAAAAGTGGTTCACAAGCAAAATCTCAATGGAACTAAAATTAAGACTGGTCAAGTGTTATGTCTTCCCGGTTTTGTTCTATGAAGCAGAGGCATGGACCACAACGGAAGCCAACCTAGAATCCTTTGAGCTGTGAATATATCGCCGTATTATTCGGATATCCTGGACAGACCACATCACTAACGTGGAAGTAATGCAGAGAATAGGCAAAAGCAAAGAAATAATCTTCACCGTAAAGAAACGGAAGCTTGAGTACTTCGGACATGTCATGAGGCATACTAAGTACCGGCTGCTACAGTTAATAGTCCAAGGAAGAATCGACAGTAGGAGGGGACCGGAAAGAAGACGACACTCATAGATGCATAACCTGCGACAATGGTTCGGACTAACATCGACCGAACTGTTCAGAGGTGCCGTAAACAAAGTCAAAATAGCCTTGTTAATAGCCAACGTCCGAAACAGATAGGGCAAAGGAAGAAGAAGAAGAAGAAGATATGCATTTAACAAAGCAGTAACAAAAAACAAAGAAAAATAATATTTTAGACATTTAAAAATCTCATGTGAAAATTAGTCGTATAGTCCGTCCCAAACCCTTCTTTTATTGCGTCATAGTTGTTCGAATTCTCTCTAATGTTTTAAGCTAGAAGTGACAGAAAAAGTCACAGAGTCTGTGATTATTATACATAGAACTTAGAAAATTAGGTATAGTTCACGGGTATTCGCATATTAAAGCGAACTCTACTTATGGATGTATAATTGGTTGGAGTTTAGAGTATGCTAAATAGATATCTAATCAATGATGCACATAAATATAATTTGACGGAAAATGGTCTCGATCGTGACAGTGACATTACTTTTACAACGTCAACTGATAAAATGATAATTGTCATTCCAGGTTAGTATTTTCGGATATTTTATCTACAGTGAAAATTAAAGGTGTGAATGAACAAAGACTAATATTAAAATTATTAAATTATTTTCAATTAAAAAAAGAGGCTGGGACAACTTTATTACCAGTTTCTGTCTTTCGCGAGTCAGATTGGGAATTCAGGAATGATATTGAGGGAATATCTTAAACTAATACCGTTATGGATATTTATATGTATTAAAACGGTTCTTTTTTAAACCACATTTCCTTGAAATGTAAGATATAGTTGACATCAGCCACATATCTACTGTAATTATTAATTTTATTGAATCAGATTCTGCATCGGATTGTGGATTGTTTGAAATATAATAGTCGTTTTTGTTATTCATAAGAAAGAAGGTAAACTTACATTCTGTATCTTGCTTTTTAACTAAACTCCAATAACACTATTTCATCTGGATACCGGAACTGGTAGATTAACTCAAAAATCAACTGGTTCACTATTTAAACTATTTACATTATTTTTTTTAATAAACACTCTTTCCTTTACACACCAAATCTGATTGAATAACTAAAAATCTACTGCTTCACTATTTAAACTATTTCCACTATTTAATGATAAATCTTCACAAAATTAAAGTATTGTCTGCCAAAGAAACTTATCGGAAAATTACTTATCCAAATATGACTGATTTTTATCAATGCTATTTTATCACAGGAATGTTTGCTTTGATGTTTTGCAATTGCCAGTAAATTTGTTTTATCTCGCAGTCAACTTTTAAAAGATTTTAGGAGGAAGCGTTATTTTAAATAAACAAACATTCTAATTCCATAGTGTTTGTAATCAATAATAATAAATCCATAAACAAATCTTAGCTAGTTAAACACTTTCCTTGGAATGTATATAATAAGAATTATGACAAACTGCCGTTCCAATATAATGCGCAATAAAAGTTTTATACAGGACAAGACCTCTAATACGTAAACCTTTTCACATTTAGCCTATTACGATCCTAAAATTGTCAGATTTGCCTAAGATGTCATTCAATAATTCTTGACATTCTTAAAATCCTATATGACGTCAAAATTAGTGACGCACTGAAAGAATTGTTTGGGACAGACTGTAGTTAGATTGTTTCTGGAACTATACAAATTGATATCATGGTTTGTTTATTTTGACAGCTGCTCATTAAGTTCCGTTTTATATCAATACAATATTTTTACACAAAGTAACGTGTAAAACACATTATCATTATAATAATATGATAGTCATGTCCAGTTAGTAGAGTTACTCTTTAAATACACAATAATAAAAAAAACTTCATTTGCGACAAGAACGACATAATTCAAAACTGGAGGTTAACGAGATTTTTGTTACAAAATATAAACATTTGTATTATTTCATTGCTGCAAGAAGGACATATGAAACTTATATTTGGCGGTGAAAAAAAAGCGACAGTGTCGTTTTGGCTCCATCTAGTCTGGGCATTCCACTTGCTACAATAACGTTGCAGTTTAGTTGTGCTTCAGTGTTCTGTAGAGACGGTTGCATGTACTATTATTATCAGGAACAACATATTTCGTGAGTAAACGTTATTCTTGATAAGGTAAGTTCAATTTTATGTTAAAATATTTTATTTATACTGACTGATTTTGTGTTAGGACGCTCTTCTTCAAAACAACTAATAACATATAAACGCTTTGTTTATTTTTATATATGACGTTATTTCCGTAAAAGAAAAATTGTTGTTTAAAAACATTTTGGAATAATGATATTATAGTAGAAATATTTCTTTAATACTTTCTTTATTATCTATCCGTATTATTTAGTGTTTAGAAGTTATTTTAGTTATAATTAAGGACAGCATATATTAAAATTAATATTATACAGTATTATGACGATCTTGATAATAGCAAATTGGCAAAAGTCATTTTCAATTAATATTGAATATTCTAGTGGAAATACAGGTATTAATGATTTAATGGCCTGCGTTGTTAACTATTTGCAGGAAAAATTACTAGGAGGAAATGACATAGATGTTATTTTCTACCCAGAAATCTGCCCCGAATAAAACTAATGTTGGCTGTTTACTTATACTGTCATAAACTAAGTTTTACTATTCATACTCAAAGTTTTCAAAATTTTAGAATGTTTTTTGTCCATTATTTTACATTTTATTTATATGTGATATTAATGTTAAGTGTCAAAGCTTTTTATATAATCTCAACGACTAGTAGGTTGCACTGACAAACTAGGATTTTTTGTAAATGTTTACATATTCTTCTTATTATAGTGTCTTGAAAAAGAAATAAAATAATTTCGATAGCCAGACCAAAAGTCAAAAAAGTGTTTCTTTAACATCCTGGCCAAACTTCTGACTCCAGACCCGATAAATTGTGTTGTTATATATATTATATATATATATATATATATATATATATATATAATATATATATATATATATATATATTATATATATATATATATATATATATATATATAAGACATCGACTTCATAGAAGAAGTCGAAAGACAAAGAGAAAGACCGGAAAACCCGAACGAAATTATCCCTCTAACAACACCGGAGGAGATAAATGAGCTAATCAAGAACAGCTCACCAAAAAAGGCTCCCGGTCCAGACCAAATTACGAACAGAGCTCTACCAGCGAAAGCCATCGTTTACCTAACCAATATCATAAAAGCAATGCTAAGGTTTAAAAAATTCCCAAACAGATGGAAAGAGGCCCATGTCATAATGCTACCAAAGTCCGGCAAAGACAGCACATTCCCACAAAATTACAAGCCGATAAGCTTACTACCAGCAATCAGCAAAATAGTAGAAAGAGTGATACTCAGCAGACTCCAAGCTGAAACAGACTGGTTAAACATCATACCAGAAGCCCAATTTGGCTTCAGATCAGAACACTCCAGCGAGTTACAAGTACTCAGACTAACAGAGTACATAGCAGCTGGATTTAACGACAAAATGTAAGTAAAGCTTTCGACAGAGTCTGGCATAAGGGACTATTATACAAAATGAGAGATTACGGGTACAGCGGAGCAATGACAAGACTGATCTCTTCTTACTTGAGCAACCGCAGTTTCAGAGTCCGGATAGGACAAGTCCTGTCCGAACTCGGGAACCCGGAAGCTGGAGTACCACAGGGAGCGGTATTGTCACCTCTGCCGTACACGATATACACAGCAGATATACCTAGAACACCAGGTACATTATTAAGTCTCTATGCTGACGACACAGTGATAGCGGCCAAACACAGAAATGTAGACATAGCAGTCACCAATCTACAGACAGCGTTAGATGACATTGAAGAATGGAGTCTAAAGTGGAAAATTAAAATTAACTCAGATAAGACACAAGCTGTACTTTTTCAAAAGAGGCGAGAACGACCGGAAGAACAGGTAACTGTGCAAGACAATCCCATTGAGTGGAAAAGCGAAGCAAAATACCTCGGGGTAATAATGGACAAAGGACTAACCTTCAATAAACACGTAGAAGCTACAGTACAAAAAGCCAACATGGCAAGGGCCGCAATAAGAGGCCTAGTGAGAAGGAAAAGTAAACTCCGTATAAAAACCAAAATAAGGCTAATAAACAGTATAGTCCTTCCTATACTGACATACGCATCACTTGCAAGGGGACACATATGCAACACAACGAAAAAGAAAATACAGGCACAACACAACAAAAGCCTAAGAGAAGCGGTAAACGTACCAAGATACGTAGCTGAAAGATTCCTTTTCAGAGATTTACAGCAAATCAGAGTGACTGACACAATGAAAGAAAAAGCTAGGATAAAATTCGCAGAACTAGAGAACCACCCCAGTCACATCCTACGAGAGATAATGAGGTATGACGCTTTCCACAGATGGAAGCACAAAAGACCGAAACAACAAATAGTAGACTAAAATAAGACCAGAGAGAAAAATAAAAAACCCCCAAGAGGGACAAAATTCTACAAAAAGCCCAGAGTGAGAAGAAAATTCAATCAAAACACACACACAAGGAAGATAGTTCGTAGCTCAAATCACCCAGAATATCGCAAATAGCCTCATACACAGTGGGCCCTGTTGCTCACACAAGGATACAGTCTATATTGTGGTAATGTATAATATTTATATATTTTCTTTATTATAATGTAGACTATATACTAATTATGATTCTTCTGTTCACAGGTGACCTACAAAAAAACAAAACTCACAAAAAAACAACAAAAAACGGCTTCGGCCACCAAAAAAATTAACAAAAACCCCTAAACCCGGGCACGTAGGGCCCAACCCCTTGAGCACCAAGTCGCCGAACTGAGCCGGGACTCAGAGCGGAGACTTGAGGCCCAAGTAAGCAATTTTAGTTCGCGGATAAGCTACATTAAGATAAACAGGAATAAAGCGGAGATGCGCTGTCCTGAGTTTTCACATACGGTTAGGAAACCATGTTGAGGTTCTATTACCCAGGACCTCCACATGAAGAGCACTTGGCTGATTGTTGTGCCTCTATAGCGAATCAGATTGCTATAGGGGTGAAAGGGATGGTCTAGAGCATTGGAGCACGGTGGGGTGACTCCTGTTTTTAAACTCGAGTTAAAACACCTTGCTCCAATGAATTGTTACACCCGATCGTACTACCTGGGTGAACATTTCTCATAGGTTGGGTTCAATCAAATTGCTTGCTTGAACACGGCATCAGTTTTAGCTTACAAGCGAAGCAGTGTAAGATGGCAACCCTAGTTTTGGCGAAACGTGGGGAACTAATCTCAGAAGACAACCGCCTAACATCCCGAACAAACACTTTAACAAGTTAGACGATGGCCCTGAAAGCTTAACGCATTTCATCAGCATAAAATTTGTTGTAATCTTTTTTTAAATAAAAAATAAAAGTTCAATTCAATCGGTGCCTTAATTTGGTTTTAACAAGTGTTGTATCAATCGCGATTGATTTGTTCGTTTTGATTCACTCACTTCAAAGTATTGAACGACCAAATCGAAAAACAAAATCGCAAGGCTAATTATACTCTCAATACCTTCGCTCCGCGGTGCTCGGTCGTTCCTCACTTGCGACGACGACCACTATAATATGCCATGAGGCTGAATCATTGCCTTCGTTTGAATGATTGAAAACTTAAAATACTACATATTGAATTAAGAATTGCATGCAAGGTAGCGACTTAGCTAAAGACCGGGAGTATTGGAGTTAAAAAATATTCTATCGAGCCAAGCGATTACTTTTGCTTGTGTTTTTAATAGTTATTAGGTAGTTAAAATCATAAAATATCGCAAATTTAAAATTTGCACCATGAAAATAAGTGCACCAAAAAACAATAAATTTTAGATTCTCGAATATTGTTTCTGGAATGTGAGCTAAACCCTAGTCGCAATAACGTAAAGCTATGAAGGACAATAAAAGTGAATACACATATATGAAATACGGCAAGCAATACTATCGGATGTCAGTCGATTCAGCTCAATCAATCGGTTACTTGTTATTTATTTTACACGGCAACGAAAAGTATTAAAACGAACAAAAGATTGAATTGATTCGATCGTTTTCAGAGTCGGTCACTGATTGATACGCTCGTTGTTAAATAAACGAATGACACAACACTAGTTTTAATATTTTGGATACAAAATTTGTTAGTACTTGTTGTAATTAGTAATAAGTTTTTTCTAATCAATTTAAAAGTGTGCGTCTTTCTTTTTCTGTTTTGTGAACGGCCGAAGGAAGTATTCAGTCAGACGTGACACTTCCTCTCTTTTTTTGTCGCACGTAGTGTAGGTGATAGCGTGTTTGAATGCAGCTCCCATTAGATGCAGAAACAGGAAGGTCCGATCATATCATACACGACGAGATGGTTCTTAGATGTTTTAATTGTATATTGCGCTGTTAAGTAGTTTTTTTAGTTTAATGCTATTTATTTATTTATTTGTAGTGTTTATATTTAATAGAGTTATTTCTGATATCGAAAACCAGCACGTAATATATCAAACAGTGTGGACGCTCTCTTGAAGGAAGTGTGTCGAAAATCTCCAAGAAAAGTCTAAAAAGCCGAAAACCAGCTACCTTGCAACACCCTACTGCTCAGTACTTAATATATCCCTATGATTAAAAAAATCTGCTTACCAAAAGTATCAACTGATAAAAAAGAACATAATACAAAGTAGGTATCATATTGTTTTCATAGGAAACTTAAAGTCAAAGTAGGTGGTCTTGAACAAAAGTAAGAAAACAATACACACAATTTTTAAAGTAAGCTTAATGATGTAACAAAAGTAAAAAATCTATCATCGACATTGACGTTATATAGAATACTAATTTTACCGACCTCAAGACTAAGTTAACTTATAAAAATACAATTATAGCAATTCTCTAGTTAAATACAAAAATATGTAATAAAGTTCGCGAGCATGCCAAATTAAATTTAATAATTTTCTATGTTAGATAAGGGATGGCAAAAACTAAATAGCACAGCGGCGTATATGTTTCCCGTCACTACAAGTAACTTCGTTAGAAAACCTTAATTTACTTTTTTATTTAGCTGTGCATTGATCTACGCGCTTCAGACTCCTTCCTGCAAACAAGAATGTTTCTTTTGTACTAAGTGAAATTTAATGACGAAACACATGTTTGAGCTAACCTTGCAGATATATTGCTTTAACGTGTATTTTAGTTTATTTCTGGAATAACAGCTAACAGTCTTCAGCTCTTTTTTGAATTAAGAGTAATAATTTTACTGTATCAAACATTATTAAAATCGATAAAGAGACATAAGTTTAGATAATGAGTAGTGTTTTGTTATTTATGTAGTGTTATTTTATGTTTTGCTACAGGGGGTGCCACGCGTATAATCGAAGCTTAGTTTGATGAAATGCCTTAATGATTTTAACTGGAAAATCTATATAAAAACTATCATTTTAACCAACGGAATAATTGCATACAAGACTTAGAAGGGACTTTTGAATTCGGGAGCCCGACTGACAATGCTCAATTCATAATACTACATTAAGTCGATACCAAACATATGAATTTACAAGCTGTTGATAGAAATAGAAATTAACAGAGCTAGAATAGAAATTAACATCGATAAAGAGAGAAATAAACTAATAAGAAAGAAAAAATTGAAAGCATGGTCACAACCAAAAAATGAAACAGAGTTTGCAGATCAAATAACGGTACGTCTACAAAACAGGCCCCCACAAATGATATAAATCAGCTAAATAAAGTAATTACTAATAACATAGCAGAAGCTCAAAGAAAATGTTGTACAGGTAACAAGAGAGAGGAGAGAATCACTGCTAACACCAAACCTAAAATGGAAGAAAGAAGAGAAATGCTAAAAGATAAGAGTATAGAACAACAAAGCATAAATAAAATCAACAAAGAGGTCTCAAAAGCAATTAGAAAGGACATAAGGGCATATAAAAATGAGAAAATCTCGCAGACAATCGAGCACAACAAGAGCATGAAGATATTAAGAAGGAAATTGACGAACAGTAGAAAAGAAATCATCAGACTTAAGGAAAAGAATGGCAAACTAACGTCCAACAGAGACGAAATGCTAGAGATAGTAGAAGACTTCTATAAAACACTATACACAAATAAATTGGACTTAAACCCGACAGAACATACAGAACAAAAAATTATGAATCAAGGTTCAGAAGATATTCCCGACATATCAACGGCTGAAATTTACCATGCTCTAAAGAAAATGAAAAAAAAAAACAAAGCACCAGGAGAAGATGGAGTAGTGGCGGATGCGCTAAAAATCGGAGGCTCTGCTCTCATCAGGACAATCAAGCACCTCTTCAATATATGCTTAGAATACCAAGCAATACCAGCTGAATGGAATAATTCTATAATAACGCTCCTCATGCATAAGAAAGGAGATCAAACAGACCTCGAAAACTGTTGTAAAAACAACATTTTATATTAATTTTAGTGTAATTTTTAGTTCTCACAAATATTAGTTTGGATTTTATGTTAAAGACTGTACTATTAGCCTGCAAAATATTTGTGCCATAAATAGCTTATAAGGGTTGTTTGAGTGGTAAAACCGACGCCGCCTTGTCGGCATTTTTAGGTAAAGATTCAATTCAAAATCTCTCGCAGATGTGACTAGACTCTCAAACTGTGCAGTACCAGCCGGTACCCAGCGACTAATCTCTCTCTTCGCCGCCAAAATGCAGTAAAACGTGTATTTGTTTTTTCTCGATAGAACCGCGCGCCCGTAAAACGCCGATATAATAATGGACAATGTTTTAAAGCGAACTCTTTCGTTAGTATTAGTGTTTGTGTAAATATTCTCTTGTTATTAAATGTGTAGATTCAATTAATTACGCTTATTTTTTCTCTAAGTACAACCCCTATTAAATCAAACACATAAAGAACCAGCTCCGTGAAGTTCTGCTTGTATATATCGAAGGAAACACTCTTGTACAGTCCATGGTCCTAAAATATTTGGAACTGTACACGCACGGGGAAAGGAATTTAATAAGGTTTCCCCCCAACAATTGGTGGAAATCGGAGAAAACTCCATCATTGTTTGTGGTCCTTCGAGCCGGATTTGTGTTTGATGTTGGCATTTGTACTAACTAGTTTCGGATATTTAGATGAATGTATTTAAAAGACTCTCGAAAAGACTAAGGTGTCGCGATAAACTTTGAAACAAAAGGACAGTAGTGAAGTTTATATAGTGTTTGTGCCTGTTCCTGCAAACCACTGGACAAATTGGGTGAGTTTTTTTCATATTATAACTTCGCTTATGCACAGGGTGAACCGCTTTTCAAAAAGACTATCTCTTTAAAAATTTATCTGTAGACATTTACCGGGTGTGTAAAAAATTTAATTGCAAAAATAAACTCTCATGTGTGATTTAAGACTTTTACCGCGTTTTAATAAACAATAAACTTTCTCGCCGTGTGCTATACATGTTATTACATAATATAAATATTATTTACTCTATTCTCGTTGTGTGCTATACATGTTATTATATACGATAAACATTGCTCACTCTATTCTCGCTGTGTGATACACGCATTGTTATATAATAGAAACATTAATTTCTCTAAAGAATTCGGTGTTTTCACGACCGTAGGCAGTTATTTTTGGAGTAGCACTTTTTGTTGAAAGTCAAAATGGAAGATCTCAAGAAGAAGAGGAAGCTGCTGAAGGCCAAGATTACTAGAATAGTAAACTGGCTGCTAGAAAACGCAGATGCAGAAACTGACGGGCTCCAGTTTCAACTCAGACACACCGAATTGAAATCATGTTATCTGAAGTATGAAGGGGTGATGGATCAGATTGAAGAAATTGATGAAACCGATTCTGAAACAGAAGACAGAGCACTCATGGAGAAAAAATACTTTTCTACACTAGCTGGACTGCAGCATAAGATGGAAGCATTAAAGTTACCCTCCCACTCGCTCAGCTCAAACGATACTCCGTCAACTGTAGCCACTGCTAAAGTTAGGTTGCCGGAAATTACAATGCAGGTTTTTTCTGGAAACTTCGCCGAATGGAACGCGTTTTATCAGCTATTTGAAACGCTAATAATTAATAATGTGGAGCTGAATAATGTGCAAAAATTTATATATCTTAAATCATTCTTAAAAAATGAACCCTTGCAGTTAATTGAAAACATTGAAGTTGTAGAAGAAAATTTCCGGATCGCTTTGGACACGCTCAAGGATCGATACGAAAATAAATCGCGTGTAATTAGTTTACATATTCAAAAATTGTTAAAGGCTCCATCTTTAGCTAAAAGTAACTCAAAATCATTAAGAGAATTTTTAACTCTTTGCAAACAAACTTTACTCGCACTCAAGAATATGTCAGTACCAATCGAACATTGGGATTTATTGTTAATCGAAGTATTTTTACAAAAATTAGATTTCGCTACTCACCGGTCATTTGAATATGAAATAGGTTCAAAGGCTTTACCTACTCTCCCACAGTTTTTTTGTTTTCTTGAAAAAAAGTGTGATATCCAAGAAAAATTAAACGTTTCTGATAATGATAGAAAATTTACTAAGCCTCAGTTTAAAACATCTTTGTTTTCATCAGTTAACTCACAAACAAACTCTTTTTCAGATACTAGTTGTATATGTTGCAAAAGTAATTCACATAAAGTTTATCAATGTAATGATTTTAAATGTCTCTCTTTACAGGAAAGATTTAATTTTGTAAAAGGTAAGAAACTTTGTTGGAATTGTTTGGGTAATAAACATTTTTCTCAAGATTGCAACTCTGCACGCTCATGTAGTATATGTAAGAGAAGACATCACTCGCTCTTGCATAGTACCCCTGAAAATGTCTCTTCTTCTGAGAAAACGAATAGGCAATCTGTCCCGATTGATTGCAACGCTCAAGCTCCCAAACATTCTCAAGGTTCTTCCGGTCGTGTCGCTCACATACCTACTCAGCATTATAGTGCTCATACTCAAAATGAAGCTTCTACCAGTTCGTTCAAACCTCCTTTAGAAGTACAAAACACTGCAGATTCTCACACAGCCACTTCTCTCTCTGCTTTATCAGTTAAAACTGATGTATTGTTGGCTACCGCTTTAGTGACAGTGTATTCTAAAGATGGCAGACCTATGCATGCCAGAGCGCTCCTAGATAATGGGAGTCAACATTCATTTATTTCTCGTGATTTGGTTGAGAAGTTAAACCTCACCCCTTATTTTAAACAGTTACAGATATCAACCATATCCGAAAACACCTCATTGTCAAATCAAATGATTAACATAGAATTTTTTCCCTATAATGTGAAGGATAGAAGTTTCAAAACCTCTTTTGCTGTACTTGATAGTATAACTTGCAGACTTCCTAAAGCTACCCTAAATAGAAGCAAAATAAATGTTCCCCCTAATCTCACTCTCGCAGATCCCTCGTACTCTGTTCCCGGTAAAATTGATTTGCTTCTAGCTGGTGACATCTACAGCGAATTATTGACTGATGGATTCATACGTTTAGGAAAGAATCTTCCCATTCTTCAGAATACCCACTTGGGTTATGTTATTTTTGGTACTCTTCCCCCTCATGTCTTTCATCGTAGTTCAGATTTGGCTATTTCTCAGTCAAATGTTTCTCTTCTTGTTCAGTCCGAATCCGAAGAGAATAATTTAGATAAATTAATTCAACAATTCTTCGAGATTGAAGAAGTTCCGCACGTTAGTAAATTAACCAACGATGAGAAATTGGCTGAACAAATATTTAATAAAACCACTCGTATTTTACCTTCGGGTCGTTTTCAAGTAAATCTTCCACTTGTCTCCGAAAATGCGCATAAAAGATTAGGTGAATCTTTTAAAATAGCTCTAAAGAGATTTATTAATTTAGAAAATAGGCTCTTAAAAAATGAAAATACATACGCTCAATATAAGTCTTTCATTAGTGAATATCTTCTTCTCGAACATGCTAGAATAGTCCCTCTCTCTCTTACTAATGGAAACTTAGAAAATAAATATTTTCTCCCGCATCACTGTGTATTAAAGGAAGAATCCTTAACAACCAAACTTAGGGTTGTTTTCGATGGTTCGATGAAAAGTTCTAGTGGTTATTCGCTAAATGATATCCTCCTCAAAGGTCCTACTCTTCAACCGGAACTTTTTGACATTTTGCTACGCTTTCGATTATATTCCTTTGTTTTCACAACGGATATACAAAAGATGTACAGACAGGTTAAAATCAATCCTGATCAAACCTTTCTATTAAACATACTTTGGCGTGACTCCCCGGAAAAAGATATTGAGTGCCTGGAACTGCAAACAGTTACATATGGAACTAAAAGCGCCAGTTTTCAGAGTACTCGCTGTTTAATGGAACTGGCAAATACTCATCAAACTGAGTATCCCCTGGCCAGTGATGCTCTTAAAAATAGTTGCTATATCGATGACATTCTCTATGGTGCTAATGATGAGCAAACTCTTCTCAAAGCTCATAAGGAAATAACTAGTTTGCTTGGAACAGCATGTATTTCTCTACATAAATGGTGTTCTAACTCGGACTTGTTTCTAAAAAATATTTCTTCTCTCTCTTCGAACTCTTCTTATGTCATAGCTCCAGATAATTGCTCTAATAAGGTTTTAGGTTTATGCTGGAATCCTGTTCTTGACACGTTTTCAATCTCTCTTCCAGATTTCACCCTAAAGAACTCATATACCAAAAGAGAAGTACTGTCAATGATTGCCCAAATATTTGATCCTCAAGGTCTTATTAATCCCGTTACAGTTGTCGCTAAACTTATAATGCAAAAAATCTGGATATCCAAAATCAGTTGGAACGATACCATTGACGCAGATACGTTACATGAATGGCTAAGTTTTATTAGCAGTCTCTCTCATTTTAAGGACTTAAGTATACCAAGATGTCTCTTTTTGAGTCAAGAAATCACTGGTGTTGAGGTTCACTCATTCTCAGATGCAAGTTTAAAGGCTTATGGAGCTTGTATCTACTTACGTGTGACCTATAAATCAGAACAGGTGTCTTGTTCCCTTCTAGCATCTAAGAGTCGCGTTGCTCCGCTAAAACCCTTGACCCTTCCAAGATTGGAACTCATGGGTGCGCTATTGTGTAGTAAACTCACAGCAAGGATTGCTAACATCGTTAAAGAAAAATTATCTCGATTAGACTCTATAAATATGTGGTCGGATTCAGAAATTGTTCTCGCTTGGCTTCGTTCACACCCTTCTCGTTGGACCCAATTTGTAGCAAATAGGGTCGCACAAATTTTAGATAATTCCCCTGATGCTCACTGGAGGCACGTACGATCCAAAGAGAATCCTGCCGACATACTCTCCCGAGGAATGTTACCCTCTGAGATATTAAACTCTTCCTTGTGGTTTCATGGTCCTCCATTTTTAAATCAACTGCGTTTGGATTTATTAAAATACAATCCAAAGGGTTATACCTCCAAGTTGCCTGAAGAAAGGAAAGTCATTCTCCATGCTCGAAATGATCCAATAGATTTTTTCACCTCCCTTTCTGATAGGTTCTCTAATTTTTCAAAGTTTGTAAGAACTTTAGCCTATATGTTTAGATTTGTTAATAATGCTAAACCGCTTTCTCGCAAGTTAACGGATACCCTTGAAGTCACCGAACTTCAAAACGCTGAACTTAAGATTATTAAAATGCTCCAGTATTCCAACTTCTCGAGTGAGATTTCTGAGCTTAAGAAAGGTAAAACTCTAACTAATAAGTGTCTGTTACCCCTAAACCCCTTTTTGGATGAGAATGAAATGCTCCGGGTAGGAGGTCGCCTTGGAAACTCAGACGTTACCTTTGATCAAAGATACCCCCTTCTCCTTCCCTCAAAAAATCGTATAGTTCGTCTCATTCTTCACAGAGAACATGTCAGACTTTGTCACTCAGGGCCTCAAAATACTCTGTCCCAAATTCGTCTCAAATATTGGCCTTTAAATGGACTACGAGAAGTCAAAAAGGTCATTCACCAATGTATGGTTTGTTTTAAGTTTCGTGCCAAACCCGCTACCCAGATTATGGCAGATTTGCCAAAGGAACGTTTAAATTCCTCTCGAGCATTCACTCATGTTGGATTAGATTTTGGCGGTCCCTTTCAGATAAAGGCTTCCAAACTTCGCAAGGCTCCTTTAATAAAATCGTATATTGCTCTTTTCGTTTGCTTGTTGACTCGAGCTGTTCATATTGAAGTCGTCTCTGGCCTCTCTACAGAGACGTTTATTCTCGCTCTAAAACGCTTTATTAGTCGTAGGGGCCTCCCTCAGACAATATTCAGTGACAACGCTACGAACTTTCTTGGTGCTCGTAACCAGCTGTTTGAACTCTAAGTTTTTAAAGGAAAAGGAAAGCTCCCGTTCTATTCAAAAATTTTTGGCCTCGTCCCATATTCGCTGGAAAACTATAGTTCCTCGAGCCCCTCATCATGGTAGTATTTGGGAAAGTACTATTAAAAGCGCAAAGCATCATATGCGTAGACTCCTGGGTAATCTTAAGCTTACTTTCGAAGAATTCACCACAGTCCTCGTTCAAATTGAAGCTGTGCTCAATTCCCGGCCTCTTTGCTCCCTTTCAAATGACCCCTCTGATTTTACTTATCTTACTCCTGGACACTTCGTGATTGGACAATCTCTCACCTCATTCCCTGAAAAAGAAGTGATCCACATTCCCGAAAACAGACTAAATTTATGGCAGCATTTGTCCAAAATCCAACAAGTGTTTTGGAAAAAATGGTCTATCGACTATTTGAACAGACTTCAAAATCGCCCAAATGGTTTCTTCCGCATAAGAACCTAGAACCCAACGATCTCGTCTTGTTGATTGAAGACAACACTCCTCCTCTTTATTGGGTACTAGCAAGAGTGATTGAGGTCTTTCCAGGAAAGGATGGGAGAGTAAGAATTGCCTCGGTCAAAACTAAAGATGGAGTCTTCAAGCGCTCTATTACCAAATTGTGTCCTCTACCCAATGACGATTTAAATTAAGTTAGTATAAGATTATAATTGTAGTGTATTTTCTCTTCCTATGCTCTCTTGTCGTAATATTATCTGTTTATTTGTGTTAAAGCCAGCGCTTCAACGGGGGCGAGTATGTTGTAAAAACAACATTTTATATTAATTTTAGTGTAATTTTTAGTTCTCACAAATATTAGTTTGGATTTTATGTTAAAGACTGTACTATTTGCCTGCAAAATATTTGTGCCATAAATAGCTTATAAGGGTTGTTTGAGTGGTAAAACCGACGCCGCCTTGTCGGCAATTTTAGGTAAAGATTCAATTCAAAATCTCTCGCAGATGTGACTAGACTCTCAAACTGTGCAGTACCAGCCGGTACCCAGCGACTAATCTCTCTCTTCGCCGCCAAAATGCAGTGAAACGTGTATTTGTTTTTTCTCGATAGTTTCGCGCGCCCGTAAAACGCCGATATAATAATGGACAATGTTTTAAAGCGAACTCTTTCGTTAGTATTAGTGTTTGTGTAAATATTCTTGTTATTAAATGTGTAGATTCAATTAATTACGCTTATTTTTTCTCTAAGTACAACCCCTATTAAATCAAACACATAAAGAACCAGCGCCGTGAAGTTCTGCTTGTATATATCGAAGGAAACACTCTTGTACAGTCCATGGTCCTAAAATATTTGGAACTGTACACGCACGGGGAAAGGAATTTAATAAGCTTTCCCCCCAACAATTGGTGGAAATCAGAGAAAACTCCATCAAAAACTATAGGCCAATCAGTCTTCTAAGTCACCTGTATAAATTATTTGCTCGAATTATCACTGCCAGAATTGAGAACAAACTAGAAACATGCCAACCAAGAGAACAGGCAGGTTTCCGCCCTGGGTATGGTACAAATGACCATCTAACTTGTCTAAAGGCCCTAATTGAAAAAACTATAGAGTACAATCGGCCACTAGTTCTAGTATTTGTTGACTATAAAAAAGCCTGTGACACTATCGAGATGGTAGCTATCTTAAGAGCTTTGAGAGATTATAGAATCGACTACCGATATACCAGCATTATTCAACATGCAAATGTCACAACAGCAATAAACCTCTACACCCCTACTCAAAAAATAAAACTAAAAAGGGGAGTAAGACAAGGAGACAACATGTCACCAAAACTATTCAATGCCGTAATGCAGCATGCATTCCAGATGTTAGAATGGGTAAACAGAGGTTTGAGTGTCGATGGCGAAAGGCTGAACCACCTACGATTTGCAGATGACATAGTTCTAATAACCGACGACTTAAAGGAGGCCAACGAAACGCTCCAAGATTTACAACGAGTCTCCCAAAAAGTAGGGCTGGAAATAAACTTTGCGAAAACTAAAATGATGACCAACTTAGTACCTAGTGGACCATTGAAACTAGAAAACTGGCATATTGAAACGGTTGACAAATACATATATCTGGGCCACGAAATACAAATAAGTAGAGACAACCAAACATGCGAATTATATAGAAGAATAGCTTTAGGATGGGCAGCCTATGGCAAGCTAAAAGACGTATTTAAGGAAAACATCCCAATAAAGCTAAAGAGAAAAGCATTTAACCAGTGCGTACTTCCGGTGCTCACTTATGGAGCTGAAACACTGACATTGACTAAAGCATCAATAAAAAAGTTACAAGTAGCACAACGAAAAATGGAAAGATCTATGCTTGGCGTAACTTTGAGAGACCGAATACGAAATGATGAGATACGGCGAAGAACTGGAGTGGAAGACGTCATAAAACGGATTACGAAGTTGAAGTGGAAATGGTCAGGACACGTCGCAAGACAGAGAGACAACAGATGGACAAAGAAGATTTTAGAATGACGGCCAAGGGCAGACAAGCGAAATCGTGGAAGACCAACTACCAGATGGACGGACGACATTAAAAGAATAGTGACAAACTGGATCACAGCTGCACAGGACAGAGAAGAGTGGAGACATCTTGAGGAGGCCTATGTTCGACAGTGGACAAATTTGGCTGTGTGATGATGATGATGATAATGATGGTCCAAAAAAGCCCCAATCTTCAAGATGGAACGAGAAAATTACTTTCATATCTCTCATTGCAGCATTTTCTGACATTTACTATTTTGTTATATTTGCTTACTAACGCTAAAACTAGCATGTTTCTATATGCAGACGACATGTTATTTTAAATTGTGGCAAAGAACAACAAAATAATTATAGAGAGGTCATTATAGGAAACCGCCTAAAAGGGATAAAATAAATGGAGAATAATATCAAGGTGGAGAAACCTTAAACTCTTAAAACAATTTTTAATCAACAAATTAAACCACCAAGCGAAGAAATCAAAATAAGAAAAAATGAAATTTAGAAAAAGTCTTCGTTACATACTTGAGAGTTTAGCTCAGCCGAATTTTCAGCTTTACTAAAATACACAAAAATTCAAGAGAAAGATCTTCGTCTCTAGATCATTTAACCATAAATATGTACGACCATCTATCTATCGTAACTACGGATGGTTTGCGATTTTGTATGAAATCTTGGTATAAAGTTCCGTAACAGAGACCAATTAAAAGAAATGCGTAAGAAAAAAGACGACATGCTACGGGCTCATCCAGGGATCCCAATATCTGGATAGGGTTATAAATTCAATCGTCCAATAAAGGCTTTAGTAGGTACCAATGAGGCAGTTAACGGCACAAAGGACTAAAAAATTGTTCTACCGTGTTTTAGTTAGAAACGGAAAATCAATATTCTGGGTGGTTGTGAGGTGAAGGTCCACCAAAATAGTTATCAGACAGACATCTGGCAGTAACGTGTAAGGTTCGTTTTATTATTACTAGGAGGTCGGAAAAACTTATTATATTCTCTAGTAACACTTGGCTTCTCTAGGCATTCATTGAATTCGGACAGGCAACGGTAGGGAATTTTTTTTTGGGCATCTATGTCATGGAACAAGACACAATGGCATCTTTTGGCCGAGATGGATACTAGGCCAGAAGCACATGGTAGTGCCGGATTAACCGTGTTCCGGCTAAAACCTTAATCAACGTTCCAGAGAGGTGGTCTTGCCACTCAATAAACAACTAAAATAAAAAACCTAAAATTTATAAATAATCATACCTATTATTGTAAATCAGAAAATGTTCCAGACGTTGGGCCATAAACTTATAAATAACATTAACCATTTTAGATCCCTGGCTCAATTTCCTCCTCTGTCCTCCTGCTACTCTATCTTCATCTCTCCAGAAATCAGACAGTGTACTTCTCTCCATTCTTTCTGTCCTTTTAACAATATGTTAACAATGTTTCTTTCATCCAGCCCGAAATCCATTTGGCTCTCGAAATATCTCATCTCATTTGCTCATCTCTGGTAATTATATTTGTGGGTCCGGTACCCCACAAATAGTACAGTCTACCGAGGCAGATTTTGCTATTCCATTTGTGAAGGTGCCAAAACTACCACGTCCGGTCAAAAGTTGCATCAGGAAGTAGTCTAGTTTCCTGAACTTACATTCCCACTAAGGTCTCAGATCGAGAATAAGCTCCTTTGTCCACCTTGCCTTTTCACAATCAATCGCCCATTCTTTTTACCACATTTTATCTATCCTCCTCGCGTACATTCTTGTTCGCTCTTTATATAACAAAACGATCGGTATCACCGCTCCAATGACATATAGAGCCTCTTTTTAAACAGTCCTATATGCGCTAGATACCCTGAGGAGCATTCGCCTTTGCGAAGTCTCCATCAGCTTAGCGTATTTCACAGTGTTTAGTACACTACACTATACAGGGACCGTTTAGGTTAACATTGATTTCTTCTTCTTTTTGTGCCACTCCTATCGGAGATTGGAAATCATCAAGGCTATTCTGACCTTGTTTACGGCTGACCTAAAGAGTTCATTAGTGGTGCAGCCAAACCACTCTCTCAAATTCCGCAACCATGACATTCTTCTACGGCCTAGATTCCGTTTTCCTTCTATTTTGAAACACTGACTGGAAAACTTCATTTAGTACCTTTCTTTTGGTGCTACCTGGGCCTTTAATGTTTGGCATCGGCCGTATCAACGCCTCCAGATTTTAGTTCGTCTTCTCTACTACCTTTTGGATGTGTACTCCGAACCTTAGACTTTCCGACAACCAGACTCCCAGATAATTAATTGATTACACCGGTGCAACCTCCAACCTTCCACTATAAAGCAAAGATAGGATTTTTTCGGGTCCTTTGAGAACTAAAACCTCAGTTTTCTGAATTTATAGCTGTAGATCGTTTTTTCTGATCCACCTACTAATGCGACGCAGGCTGTGTAAGCCGCATTAGCCATGTCCGTTTTCTGACTCGCCTTCCGACCAGTCCGAGATCATCGGCATAAGCTACAAGAGTGCATCCCCTTGATATCTGTAGCCTCAACACAAATCTCCTGCTTGTATTCTTCTTCTTCTTACTCTTATGCAGTTTGTCCTCAGATTTTCAAGCTGCACGTACCACCAGTATGGTTATTTTCTTTTATGCCTTTTGTAATATCAACCCTTAAATATTAGAATTCACATATATAAAATATTATAACTCATACCCGTGTAACATTTAACATTCTGTTTATAAAAATATAATTAGTAATTTGAATCGAGGACATTCATAAATAACATACTCTAATTAGAACTGGTAGTCAGCACTATTGTCGATCACCACATGCTTGGCGTAGGTCATGAACACACTTGACATACTAATAAGTAAACCTTTGCTGATATAGCAAGGACTTCTATAAAAGCCCCAACAATCATTCTCTTAAGGATCTTAATTAATGTACCGTCAAAATGGCAAGTTAATGCCGCGTATAGTCAGCGTCAATTAAGTACTGAAATATTTAGATTAAGTAACATTAAAGAGTGTACAGTAGTGTTAAATAAATGGTTAACTAAGTTACAACAAGTTATTTACCACCCCACAACATTATTTATTACACTTACATTTGCTCTTACACAAGCCAACTCCTGTGCATCACTCAGACCCTCATTTATTAACTCTCACACATTCTCACATTCCGGACAAATCAAGCCAAAAGCATCTACAAAAGCATGCTCATCTAAACATCTCTTCATATTAATATCTCCATTTTTACGTTTCTGTCTTTTGTTAGCTATTTCAAAACTCACATGCTTATGTAAGCTGAGCGATTCTTCTTCCAAAACAGTCCAGCTTATGACCCTGTCTAGAAATGTCGTTGAAGCCAATCTGATGTCCAGAAAAGATGCACTATTATCTTTTACGAATGTAGGTGCCTTACCGTCATTTAACACGGTAAGCCCCATTACGTGGATCCATTCTATATTCTGCATTCTGATGATAGCAACTGATAGTTCGTACTTTGTCTCAGGACCAGCAACTTCATGTGGAGTCATACGTCGCCATGTTACCAAATCCACTGATAACTTGCACATGTTACACATCTTAACATCTTAATATATATTGCCATATAATGTAAACTAAATTTAAACAGATAACTTCTAACGGGTTTTTACCCAGATATTCTGGGCTATGATGTATCGTTTATGTGAAATAATTACATGCTGTAAACACCAATTTTAACACATTTATGTAAAAATATTGAAATCGGTATGATGTAAGACCTTCGTATAACGGGTTGCCTACCTTGATATGTAATTTATCTCATGTAAATAATAAGTTTTAAGAAGTCTAAAATTACACGCCGTTTTCGCTCTAGCTAGATTATGTTATGTTGATAAATTGTGTAAGCACGTTGTTTTTATAAATGGTTTTCTGTTAAGTTTTCAGTGTTAGTTGAGTTAGTTGTTTAGTGTTTAACTGTATAGTGATTTTTTAGTTTAATTAGTTATTTAGTGTTAAGTTTTTTAGCGCCTTTTTTTATAAAAATTATATATAATTAATATGGCTTCAATAATCAAGAAGAAAAGTACCAGGAAGCAACTAGAATTCATGTTACACTTTTTAAAAATAATAAAATTATGCTTACTGGCAAAACAAAGCTAACAGAGGCCAAAAAAGTAACTCAATTGTGGCAGGAATTTGCTATAAGTGTCAATAGCATAGATGATGGCCCTAATAAAACAGGGGAACAATGGAGACATGTAAGAAAACTTAAATTTCTGTTAATATCAAATTTAATAAATCTTGATTTTTAGGTCTTTAACGAATGGAAGATAAATGTTAAGAGGAAGAGCAGAAAAGTTACTACTCAAATGGGTGCCACAGGAGGAGGGCCAAATACCCAAAAGCCCTTAACTGAAATTGAGGAGCAGCTTTTGCAACTCATCTCGAAAATTCATCTGGGGGATCCGCAGATTAGGGATACTTTTATTTTGGAAGGTGTAAATTTCACTTATGGTTAATGTATTATGATTATATTGTAAAATATTTTTCAGAAGGAAATGAAAATCAACCTGGGCCATCATTTTTATTTGCTTCAACAAGTGGTAAGAAACTGTTTTGTTGTATTTTTTTTAGATACATGTGATTGTACAATAGGGCCATCTACATCAACAGGTACTGCAATTGGTAAGAGATTGTTTTATTAGAAAGCTGAGTTATTTTATATGTTTTTTTTTAGATACATCCAATTTCCCAGTTTAATCTATTGGAGAGTACTAACCAAAGTATGTACTACCAAAAACTATTTGTAAAAGAATAAAAGCTAACTGTTTATTTTAATTACAGATTTATATCCAGTTGAGCTGTGCCAGCCACTCAATATCGAGGTGGAGGAAATTGCAGAAGTAGGTACAAACAAATATTTTATTCTAATGCACTACTTTAAAATGTTTTCGACTTTGTCTAAAGACATTTGATAATGTTAACATAAAATTCTTATTTGACAGGAACAAGTCGACAAACTCCTGCTAAAATAAGAGGAGATAGAACTCCACTAAAAAGCAGGTTTGCCTTCTCAAACATAAAGGAGGCATGTAAAGTTTGGGGCAGGAGCCAATCTGAAATTATTGAAGAAATAAAGCCAATAACGCAAGAAGTAAAGGCAACGAGGCAAGACGTTTGGGAAGGCAATACAATTAAAAAGGGGAAACTGAAATTAGAGTATTTTAAAATATTTCAATCTTTCGATGGATTCGACGACTTTTTTGACAATCTGAGAAGATAGTGTTATCTACAGATTATTGTTACATTAATATTTTTATCAGTGGCATCACAGTTTTTATTATTATATATTTATGTTCTAACTGCAATTTATTTTAAACCATCCTCTAAGTTTTTTGCCTAAGTCTTGGTTCCTCTGGCTTATTGTCCTATCAGCCCTCTTCTGCCAAAAACCTTTCTGATTGTTGCACCTACTTCTTGCCTGATGAAGCCTTAGTAGTATATTTTAGGTTTGTTTTAATTTTTATAATTGTATTCTTGTATGTTTTAATTTTTTAAGGGTTTTAACAACTTTGGACCACTTTGTAGTATATTTTAAATTCGTTTGTTTTGACCTTATTGCAATTAATTGTAACATACAAGATTTATGTTTTTTTTGTTTAAAAATATATTGATTATATCTTAAAATTATGAAATATACTGCTCAAATATATTTTTATTTTATAACACAAAATTTGCAGCAATAATATTTCTTCATATTCTCTAAGGGTTTTCAAAACTTCTGGGACAGGTTGTAATATACTTCTATTTTTAGTTTTGTTGTGTCATTTTGGTTATTAATTGTAACATACATGATTTATGTTTATAGTTTATTATAAATATTTATATTTAACAATTTTATAAGACAAAATTAGTAGCAATAACATTTCTTCATATTCTCTGAGGGTTTTGAAAACTTTTTGATTATTTTGTAATAAATTTTAAATTTGTTTTGGCCTTATTGCAATTCATTGGAACATACAGGATTTATGTTTTTTTTTTTAATTAAAAATATATTCATTATAAAATTATATCTTAAAATTATAAAATATACGGCTCAAATATATTTTTATTTTATAGCACAAAATTTGCAGCAATAACATTTCTTCATATTCTCTAAGGGTTTTCAAAACTTCTGGGACAGTTTGTAATATACTTCTATTTTGTTAGTTTTGTTGTGTCATTTTTTACTATGTTTATAGTAATTTATTATAAATATTTATATTTAAATTTTTGCAAACAAAATGCATATGATTGAAACAATTATTTTTATTAATCCTTTGACTCAGTAACAAATTTTAAAAAAATCAGAAATTAAATTAAACAATGAAGTGAATATAAAACAATTAACAAAGTGAATAATTCAAAACGAAACGACAAAAAATTACAATAAGTGTTCAAAATGTGCACCATTAGATAAACTACATAATCTAAATCTTTTGTGTAAGTTTTGTCTTATTTTAAATAATGAGTTTCTTTAGGTTCTAATTACGTTAACTCCCTCTACAATATTTTGCCATAACTCTTGACAATTATTTATTTTTTTATGAACAAGTGAGTTTAGGTAGCCCCACAAGTGAAAGTCTGGGGGATTTAGTTCGTGACTGTGTGCTGGCCATGGGTATACACTTACTACCTCTACCAATCCACCTTTGAGGATAAATTTCATCTAAATAATTTCTAACTTCTATGCTATAATGTGGTGGTGCACCATCATGCATGTACCAAGAGTTCCGTCTCAAATTTAGATGTATGTCTTCTAAAAGAGTTGGTAAATTTTTTCTCAAAAAATTTAGATACATTACTCAGTCAAGCCTAGTTGGTAATTCGAATGGTCCTACAATACCATCCCCAAATATGCCACACCAGATATTTATGGAAAACTCGTGTTGAAAATGATGTTCTTGAAATGCATGAGGATTTTCTGTCGCGTTGGTATGGCTATTGCGCCAGTTAAATACACCCCTTCTGGTAAATGTGGCTTCATCGGTAAATTAAATTTTATTATAAAACATTGGATCGTCTAAATGCCGCCCCATCATAAACTGTCTAAATCGGAGCCTTGATAGAAAATCCTGTGGTAAAAGATTCTGTACTGGAGTAAAACGATACGGATACAGATTTTCTGTCCGTATTATTCTTGATACCGCAGATTTGCTTATACCAGTGGCCGCAGAAACAAGCCTTGTACTGGTTTCTGGATCTTCTGCAACACGTACAACAATTTTATCCTCCATATCCGCATCAATTACTCTCGGTCTTCCAGCATTCCTGTTTTTGGGATGAAATGACCCTGTTTCGCCTAATCTGTAGAACGATGATCTAATAGTTTTATGGTTTCACTATGACGTATAAGTGAATATACGAATATATGAAGTATAGTGAATATAAAATTCACTATGACGTGGCATTTTTCCTTTATCTTAACTGGTTTATAAAAAACTTAATAGCACTTTGACAAATAATGACTCGCACTGCACTTTGACAACTAATAATAAATAAATTCGTAGTTACCTTTGACAACTAATAATAAATAAATTCGTAGTTACGTCTTGACGTTGTCATTAAGTTTAAAGCATACTTGTTTTGCAAAAAATTAAATAGAGACATGCATCATTAACAAAATACGTTTATTTCGATAACGGTGTACTTTTTTTATGTGAAAGAAGACTAGGTACCTTTTCTGTGTAGAACTGAATGTTAGTTCATGTTTTTGAAGTTATAGGGGAAGGGCGGGTAAAATGGCATAGGCGGGCAAAATGGTTTTTTGTTCTCGTAGTCAAGCTAACGGTTCTACGTCACCGCAATTCTGGATACTTATTATAAACAGTGGCAACACTGTCCACATTAAGTCTCGTGAACCTAATTTAACGGACGGCCACGAGATTGTGTAGCGTTTACGCTACTGACTAGTCCAATTTAAACCCCTCAAGAAATTTTTATTACCCGCCTACGATCGATTTTAAATCGACATTTTTCCCCACGCGCTGTTATCGCTTTGAAAGGAAGATCGATTTTATGCGGAAGCCGAACGATCAGTTTTGGTCTGAACTCGTCAACGCAGCCACGCCAACCGGTGAAATTTTTCACCTTCAAAGTGACGGAATTGGAACAAGGAAGATAATTTGGGGAAGAATAAATTAATTTATAAATAAAATACATATCTAAATAATAATAAGTAATTTGTATAATAAAATCAATATTTATAAGAGTTCCACATAAAAGGAAGATTTTTTTGGCGTGCTGCAGTTCCATGTAAGTAAATCATTTCAATACGTATTATCTCTTTATCATACAATCAAATTTATCATTGTATTTAGTATTTCTTTAGAGATTTATTTTTCAGTTCCGAAATAATTTAAATATAAAATTTCATTGATTTACTTGCAAAGAACAGAAGGTCATTTTTTTTATATAGTCAAACTTAAATTCCGATCTATTTCATATATTATCATTAAGTTTTTTTTTGGTCCTTTTTTTTACCTAACTTTTTTGGTGGAATATAAAAGGTTCTACAAATGTGGACAGCCTTCTATATTCTGCGCATGTTCTTTTCATGGCGCAAGCTTGCCATGCCTACGAAAGTAACTTCATAAATTTGACATGATGTTGACTTAACCTAATACCTGATATTTTGATGTTTTGTTTTGGTGCAGTCAATCCATGCTGCTACACCTATTAAATTACATATTTATTAAATTAAATAATCATTTTAGATTCCGTCACGTGAAAATATTAATTTCACTTCACTTGAGGATATTCTTTTCAGAATATTCCCTCGAGGATATTAGTAACTTTGAATCCTGAAACTAATTAGCAACTTGTGTATGTAACCCGTGGATTTTGCTGTCACCCAGAGACCAGTGACTGGTTGTGGTTTTGTGCCCAGGATTCGTCTTTACAGCCATAAACTGATGTAACCGTGCCAAGAGGAGTTTTTCCTATGGACTTATAATGCTGTAAAGATAAGTTGTTTAACTATTTGACTTTTGTGTTACTATCTATTTATTGTTTAATTTTTGTTACTTCCTATTTAGTAGTATACCCTCTGCATATGCATATGACAAGGTGAACATTTAATTTTTGATAATTTAATTATAAAATATTCGGGGAGGAAAAAGGACACTTCAGGTGTTATTAGGTTTTAGTTAGGATATACAGAGTCTGACCAAACTCATTTTTTTTGATATAATATTTTTGTTAATCTAATACAATTTTGATATTGGGGAAAGGGAAATAAATTTCATATGTTTTTTTTTTAAACATTATATAAAGAGTATTGAAGACTCACTTTTTGGATATAATATGATAATTGTAACAGAGTTATCATTGTTGATATCTGTACAATACAGTAATTATTTCTCATATTAGTAGAACTATTTTAAGTTAAATTACTACCTTTTGTGTGTTAAGACTTTGGCTATCATACGGACTATTCTTGTTTTATACTAATATTTTAAACTTTATTTGGCCAGTGGTAGTGACTATTCGCTTGTTAAGGGGCTATTAGGTCCTATTATATCTTTACACACCCACTACCACTGTTATTTAGTTTTGCATTATATGTAAATTGTTTATACACATATACCTATATACCTGTTTTATAAATATATTTATTATTGCTATTTTGAGTTTTATTTCAGTTCTACTAACCAGTATATAACATAGCAAAACAAGATTATTATTTAGTATTTTTGTATTTCAGAGTATTATCTCCAGATTCATTTGTTACTTCAAAATCTCAACTATCGTTGAGTTGGCGCCCTTCTTTTCTCTTCTTATTGTTCTCTTTCTATAAATTTATTCCCAGTGACCTTCTTCAGTTGTATCACGTTTGATATTACCAGGTCTCATTTCGTTCTTGTCTCATTAGCTCATTATCTCTTGTTATTGTTGTTTATATCTTTAAAGCCACAATCCAGTGCATTGAAGCTAGCCCGAACACTCACTTGAGATTTAGTGTCTCTTTGGCCATTTAAATTTGTTCCTCTGAGCTTAGCCCTATTTTTAGTATTTTTTTTTCATCACTTCTCTTTCAGTTCTTCTGAAATTTGGAAGTTCTACACTTCCAAAAAAACCCAATACTCCCGGAGTATTGAGCGTTTCAATTGGCGCCCAACGTGGCGTGTATTTGTGAATAAGTGCTGGTCGAGTTCAATGCGTCAATGTAAGTTTTATTCAATAATTTATTAAATTAAGGTTATAGAGCTTTTTGAATTCATTTTTTGGTAATTATGTTTTATACGCTGCATGTGACCTCAAATAAAAATTGTGTTTATTTCCATTATTAATTTTTTTCAACTATCAGTAGTCGGCAAATACAAAAGGGGCAAAATGGCATAGCATTATGGCGGGCAAAATAACATACTATGCCATTTTGCCCGTCTGTTTTTCAGGTTAAGGTACATATTCAGTTTTTTTTTGCAGATGATTTATTCATATAAAACGAAGTCTAACAGAAATAGTTGGAGTGAGGAAGACATGTAAAGAGCTTTGAAGGCAGTCCGAAATTCCGAAATAGGTTGGCTTAAAGCAAGCAATACATTTCATGTACCGTTCTCAAAACTACGACGGCAAGTAGGTAATAAAAATAAAATTGCCATTGAAGCCATTGCCAAAAAACATTTGGGCTCCCTGGCAACAGTTTTAAACAAAGATATGGAGACTGCAATAGTTGCCCACATTCTGTATCTTAAATCCCGGTTTTTTGGCGTGACAAGAGCAGACTTATGCAAGCTAGCCTATAGCATTGTAGAGAAAATGAAGATTAATCATCCGTTCAATAAAGTGACCAAGATGGCTGGCAAAGGATGGTTGCATGGTTTTCGCCAACGAAATCCGCAATTATCATTACGTCTTCCAGAAGCTACATCTCTTGCACGGGCCGAGGCATTCAATAAGCCTCAATTAAATAATTTTTTTGATAAGTTAGAAGAAGTTGTTGAAGAACAAAAAAATCAAAATACCGACAGAATTCATGACATGAGAATGACAGAAGTCATTCTGTCTCCGGCTTCTATATAACATGTAGCTTCTCCATTTTTAAAAATTTTGTTTTTAAAAATCCAAACAACAAGTGTTTGTTTGTCTTTGTGTATTGTATTGTTATGTCCAAATTTACATGTATGAAATTCTGATCATGTCGGATAGGCCACAACTGACGAAATGCCCCTGAGGATGATCTATTGATC
The DNA here is from genome assembly GCA_918026665.1 of Diabrotica balteata. Classification (NCBI taxonomy): domain Eukaryota; kingdom Metazoa; phylum Arthropoda; class Insecta; order Coleoptera; family Chrysomelidae; genus Diabrotica; species Diabrotica balteata. The sequence goes on along the minus strand of OU898280.1, from coordinate 76,974,948 downwards.
GAAAGTACTTGGGCAAGATTTAATTAATTACTGTGTTCGATATTTGCCTTGTATACCATCAAAGTTGAATGATTTAAGTGATGGAAGACGCATTGTGAACAAAGATAGACATCAGTCGGAGAGAAAAGGCAAGAGAACTATTGTGACGAGACCAATACTGAACAATATATCAAGTGATAAAGAAGAACCTTTTAATATTGATGATGATAAACAAGACGACTGCGCTTGCATTTACTGCCATGATATGTTTAGTAGGTCCAAATCTAATGAAGGATGAGATAGATGCCAAATTTGCCAAAACTGGTCACATTCAGAATGTGCTGGAGTTCACAAAAAAAGCAAAACAATTTATTTGCGAACTTTGTATGAACTAAAATGTTTAATTTCAATTTTTTTTCTTCGTAAAAATAAAAATTTATAATTATTTTTGTATTTGACACTATTGCTTATGTGTATGCCATTTTGCCCGCACTGGGCGGGCAAAATGGTTTTCTGTTACATTTTGATTTTGATTTTTTTTTTAAATAAATCTCTTTTTATGAGTGATTTTTTGTTACTTAGAATAGTAGAAAAATGACCTGTCTATCATTATACATCAAAAGGAATGATTTATTCCTATTTATGTCTCAGATATATATGGAAAATAAACTAAGTATGCCATCTTGCCCGCCCTTCCCCTACTTCTTTAGGTGCAATTGAGAAAAATGTTGAGAGTGAATTTTTATAAAAATGTGCTAGTTGCTAAATCTTTGAATTTACTTATGTATCAGTGCAAATAAAGTGTGAAAAACATATTTTTTATAATTTTTGTGTCTGAATTTGTCTTCGTCGGATATAGGATAATAGATATTAAAATATGATGATAAGAAGATTAAAAGGCAATCTTAATATTATTTGTAAATATAATCTGTCAAAATAATTCGCTCTAGTATGAATTTTACGGCCATAGCACACTGGCTACACCAGTTGTCGCTCGAAAACGGGAGTCAAGCAGTGTCTACCGGGGTCATACTTTGGATGGGTGACCGCTTAGGAAAATAATATGTCATGTTATTGCCTTGCTTACTTTTTTTTATTTTCGGTATTATTTAAGAAAATTTTTAGGAAACTTGTAAGTATTAAAATTAGTTTAATATTTAAATAAAACACAAATAAACTGTTTAAAATATATTAATTTCGTTGAAGTCATATAATAGAAGTATAACTTCTTACCTGCGTACAAAGTACACACATATTCTTTTTTAATAATAGACTCGCAGTGCACTTTGACAATAAATAGTAAACAAATTCGTACTTACGCCTTGACTTTGCCATTAAGTTCACAGCATACCTAGGTACCTGCTTGTTTTGCGAAAAACAAAATACGTTTATTTCGAAAACGGTGTACTTTTTTGCTTTGAAACAAGAATACCTTTTTTGTGTAGAATTGTACATGTTATTTCATGTTTTTTCCCTAGAATGTTTATACAGGGCGCACAAAAAAATTATGGCCCAATTAATGAACCAATGTTACAGTAGGTGGCGCCACCTAGTGTCAATGGTAAAACTAATATCATTTTCTTATTAAGCATATTAAATAATGTCAAGATACCAAATTTCACTTAAATCGGTTCAATAGTTTTCAATATATCCATAAAAAAAATATAAAAAATATTAATAAATCTCCCTGTAGAACGAAAACTAGCAACATTTTTCCTAAGCAATTTGGGCTTAAACGCTTTATTTTGATGTCAGCTATCACCCATTAGGTAATGTCCAATTAATTATGGGACACCCTGTATATATATATAATATATATATATATATATATATATATATATATATATATATATATATATATATTAGTTTAGTTACATTTCGATTTTAAACTTATACGTTAAAATATCCATTTTAAAATATATTTTTATATGGATTTAAATTTTTGCAAATATGAGGCTTATAAGAAAATCTTTCATAGATATAAACTGAAAATTTTTATGCAGTATACTTCCTCAAATGTAAAACATCTGCTGCCAAAAAGGCGTTTGTAGTGACCCGAAAAATCAAATATAAAAATTGCTACCTTCAGGCAACATTGTCATCGAAATCATAAAAGCTATCCCTTTGGCGGCCAGAGAGCTGAAAACTTCCTGCGAATAAATAACCGCCCCAGTGGTTTTTCCCTAAAGGAAGAGAGGTCCGGTAAAATTAAATAGGCAGGTATATACAAGTTTGCGTTAGCGGGGCACAACCACTGACAGGAGTTTTGCTGATACATCACGAGCATACTCCTCTGAGGAAACTACATTGGCCACTTTTATTTTTGGGTCTCTTTAAATTGGTTTAATATGTTGTTTGTACAGGATTTTTATTTTAGAAATTAAATAACGTGGAATTTGAAGATATATACCAGAGAAACATTAGAGCAAATTAAATGCTTAAACTAAATTAATTAATTATAAGAAAAGTAATTAATAAATACAATGGTATTCTTAAGCTGTAAACATAAGTTTAAAAATATGATGCTCACAATTAATATCTGAATACGTAATTCATAAAATAATTGTGTTTAAAACAGCAAAAACAAAGTTCTTCAATGTTTCTTTCATGCATGCGTTAAAGTGAAAAGGTGCAATATTATAGGTTGTGGCAGTTAATCTTATAAGGTAAGCATAAAATACTTAAAGCTACGAATGGTTTAATTCCGGGTATTAAGTGATGTATAAGTTTTCTTATATCAGTCTCTCTCTCTCTCTCTCTCTCTCTCTCTCTTTTCTTTTATCAGTCTTCTCTTTAAAGAAAATCGGAATAGCAGCAACCAATAAAGTGAAACAACGTATATTCAGCTATCCAACCCAATTTATATGATTCCATATGTTTCGTTGTTTGTACATTTGATATTCCCCGAAAGTACCTACTCGTATTTCGTTGATTACAATCTAGTTCTTTAAATTCAGTGACTTCCAGAATTTGGTCCGAAACTTTAAGCTTTTTGCAAGAGATTTAGCATGTACCTACATGCCCTTTGTGTTGCTTTAAAGCAAGAATATCTGCTCCAGAATTTGTAAGTGTCAACGAAAATCGCATCTTCTTCGCGCAGACGTTCCGCCATGTTTTACGAGGATTTTAAAGGGAACCAGTGTTGTTTATGTGGTGTGCATGGAAAAAACAGGTTTATTTGACTTACGGCAATCATAGACATACTATACAATTATATTAACAGTTTTAAATATAATAACATAAATATAATATAATTAAACATAAATGTAAACAATTGCATAACGTCACAAATCATATGTTTGAGTCCTCCTAAAGCATGGCGCACGTGCTGAAAAACTTCAAAGGCGGCATCTGAGAGTGGCCCTTCTGATTGTTTATTATTCTGTGGTAGCGTTATATAATTCTTAGTTGGTTTCTGATTGTTTTTCGCAATATTTTAGCCATATTTACGCATGTCTGTCTACTTTACAGAATATGTCTACTATACAGACTACTTTTCCAGTAGAAGTTATGTTGTTTTTCATAAGCTGTTTGGTTACTAATTATTCCCCAATTCCGTATACATATCAGTAAAACATTGTTATCTTCCATTAATACATCCGTTCTTTTTGGCATTTCCACACTAGCTTAGAAACTACGTTATTCCTCCTGAGAGAGCCTTTATTTCAATTTGTTTAATGTATAACATATTGATTACTCTCTGATAAGAATTCATCATGTTAATTTGTCTTGCACAGAGAGAGAATATATCTCGGTAATCCCCTCTGAAATACCAAGGTATATTCTCCTAGAAGACAATGCTTACATTTCTACCACTAATGCAAATTCCCTCATTTAATACAATCCAGTACAATCTGCAATCTAACAAAACATTTTCCCTACCAATTTGTCACAACTACTACTAGATAGTCTGATAATAAACTTATACTTTAGTATACGCTAGTCCAGTAGCGAGAGACAAACAAATAGCGCTATTTTGCGTGCAATGCTTTTTTACCATGTAACGACTTTATTTTATTATCACACATTGTGCAGGAATCAACAATATATAATATTATTAGTGCTTAATAAGTTGTTTCTGATTGCAATCTTCTTCTTAACATGCCGTACACCAAAGTGTGTAGGCGACTATCTCATTACTAGAATTCTGTTCTTGGCGGCGTGACACAGCTCAACTGTATTGTGTATGCCTGTCCATTCTTTAATATTCGTTAACCAGGATAATTGTTTGCAGCCGGCTCCTCTCCTACCTTCGATCTTCCCTTGAAGGATTAACTGTGGTATTTCATATTTTGCTCCTCTCAATATGTACCCAAGGTAACCAATGTTGCGTTTTTTAATTAAATCAAAGAGTTCTCTTTCCACGCCGGCTCTATTAAGTACGTCATCGTTTCGAACTCTATCCACCCAAGGTATGCGCATCATTCTTCTCAATGACCACATTTCAAATGCTTCAAGTTTGTTGATAGATGTTTTTTTCAAAGTCCACGTTTCCGTGCCATAAAGCAAGATGGACCATATATAGCACTTGACCATTCTGTAGCGTATTTCGAAGTTTTGGTGTTGATTACATAGGAGCGGTCTGAATTTCACAAAAGCTTGTCTTGCCATTTGTATTCGGGTTTTTATCTCGTGTGGTGCCAAGGTATTTAAAAGTTTTCACGCGATTTATACGATCGTCAGCTATGCATATTATCGGGTTTTCTGGAGGGTTTCTGCTAATGACCATATATTTCGTTTTTAAAATGTTGATTTTGAGGCCATATTTTTTACCTATGCTATTCACCCTATCAAGTAATAACTGCTGATCTTCCAAATTATCAGTTATAATCACTGTGTCGTCCGCATAGCGTAGGTTGCTAATTGGTATGCCGTTCACCTTAATGCCTAATTCCGTATCTTCTAATGCTTCCGCAAAGATATTTTTAACATATAAATTAAAAAGCATCGGAGAGAGTATGCAGCCTTGGCGGACACCTTTCCTGATGCAATAATAGTATTGAAATGAATGGAGGTCAGCATGTTGTGGGTAATACAAATAGAGAAACGAGAAAAACTAAGGATTTAACCATTCACAAGACGCGAGCAAAGTAGTTTTTTAAATTAGTAAAGGAGGACTCTGATCATAGCGTGGCATAATGCTTTGATCTGCAACAGATCCAAAATCTCCTATAAGCGTCTATTACAGAATCAATATATGATCAGCAACTGTCTTTTTATGCATTTCGTGTGACAGATGTTTTAACAAAAACTCCTGTTTCTTTATATATGGCTTGAGCATTAATCAGAAAGAGGTGTGGTAGAAATAAGTTCTGCGTTGACTGACTTTCTAAAAAAGACTGATTTTGACCCAGATAATAAACATTTAAGATTGTTTTCGAATAGATGGGGGAGTCAAAATAAATATTCTCACAATCGTGCTTCATGCACTCACCTTGTGGCTTTTAAATAT
>OU898280.1:76962017-76964517 GCA_918026665.1 Diabrotica balteata | reverse complement strand
AAAATAGGATTGCTCAAAAGCTAACCACAGGAATACCTGTAGGAAAAAGAAGCAAAGGCCGACCGCGAATTAGGTGGCTAGATGGAGTGGAAACCGACTTACGAATATTAAAAATCAGAAGATGGCAACATATTGCCAAAAACCGAACAGAATGGCGACGAATCTTAGAGCAGGCCAAGATCCACAGAGGATTGTCGAGCCAAAGATGATGATGATAATAAAAACCATACCGCACCACAATAATTAATAATCGTTTATTAGCCAATAACAAAAGTAAACGGCTATGTTTTTATTAGATCCAATTATTTTAATTCTTGATGTAAAAATAACTAATACGGGTGTTAACTTGCACCGACGCTTATTTATAACTACTTTAACGCATAAAGTGCTCAAGCTACTAAAACCCCATTTAGTATTCAGTGTCATTGTCAGTCGCTGTTAACTCTCAACTTTGCAGGCTGTTTGGGAACTTGTCAGTAAACTGTTTACTTTTCATATTCAAAGTTATATTAAGTTTTAAAATAAAGTACTTTGTTGTAGTTTAGGATGTTAACAGATATATAAGAATTGGGAGATAGTTAAATAATTTTTAAATCAGGGAATGATATAATAATATTATGATAAATAGTGAAAGAGAGTTTTGTTAGTGTTTTTATTGCATATTATTTTGTTCTACATAATAAACTACAATTATTTTAATTTGTAAATAGGTACGTGTTGGAAAACGTATTAAATATATCATTAACATTTTCTTCTTATTCTTGATTACAGAGATTTATTGCCTTTCTGGAATCAAAGTATACTCTAACTCAGTGGTCGCCAACCTCTTCTTAATTTTGGACTAAACAGCGAGCTACCCACACGGAAGCCACGTAACGCAACGTAAATGAAATAATCCACAGTTAATCTATCATTATATGTATTTATTTTACTGTGTAACTGGTAATACATAATACATAGGTACTAATAATAAACTAATAACAAAATAACTAATATTACTAGTACGTACTTGTTCATAGCTACATTCCTACCTATCAAACGAAGGTATTTGAAAAATAAACACAAACTTTTATCCAGTCACAACGGCATGTCACGTATGGTTTAAAAATAGTTAACAAAAAAGTAACGCACTATCATAAACATTCAAACAAACACTTTCAAGGCAACACGGCATAGAACTGAATATTTGCCTTTACTTACAATAGGCCAGATACATTCAGTACTTAAGACTAACCATTTTAAGGCTAAATCATTTTAAAACTCAATGACTTCCATTTCTGTTGCAGCGATGTTTTCGCCAAAGTTCTGCATAACACAAGCTGCAAACTGCTGGATATCAATTTCCATAAAGGGTGAAACAACAAACTGCGCTACTAAAGCCATTTCATTGAAATCCTTAAAACGATTTTTGAAGTTACTCTTCAGGGTAGAAATTATTTCTACATGATATTTGTTGTCAGAGGGTTCTAATGGATTTTGAAATATTTTTTCTGAAAGAATAGGAAAATGCTTGAAATCGCTGTTAATTAGGTTTTGTTCCCAAAACTTCAGCTTTTGATAAATGCTTTTATATCAGAAATCATTTCCGCTAGTTCTTCATCTCTCCCCTGAAAATCTCTAAGCCAGATTTAATTTTCTAGTTCCGGAGTCAGTTCATCGCGTTGTTTGAAAAATTGAACTATGCCAGATAGGACAACATTAAAACGTTTCAGCACCCGTCCTCTACTTAACCATCGGACTTCAGAGTGAAGGAGTAGGGCCCCGTATTGACAGTCATTTTTATCGGCCAAGGTTCTGAATAATCTTCTTTGGAACGCTTGAGCTCTAATCTTGTTCACAATTTTTTACCACCAGTTTCATAACCTTGTTTAGTTTCAGGAAATTTTCACATAATGCTTGCTAATGGAAAATGCAGTGGTAACAGAGAAATTGCGGAAAAGTTTCATCTTTACGATATAACGCCACCAGAACCTTATCACAACCCACCATAGCTGGAGCGCCATCGGTTGTCAAGCCTACCATTTTCAATATTGGAATTTTCTCGGAAAAAATAATATTTTTTAAATGAGAAAACAACTCCTGAAGAGTAGTGTGTCCTTTCAGTGGAATGAACTTTAAAAGATCTTCTTTAATCGTAAAATCACTAAAAACTATCCTGACGAACACGTCCATCTGGGCAGTGTCAACGACATCTGTTGATTTATCCAGTTGAAGTGAAAAATAAACAGTTATCTAAGTCAGTTCTTAACTGTAAAAAAATATCATTGCTCATTACTTCTACACGTCTCATCACTGTATTAGCAAAGAGTTGCATAGCTTTTATAGCTGAAACTATCTCGTTTTTATTTCTAATGTTGACAAATAACGAATCAGCAGCTTCTAAAAACCCCTGTTTTATCATTTCCACGTCTTCATAAGGTTTCTTTTTTTTGTGCAATTATCTGGGACACACGGTACGATGCTTCAGTTGCAGCCCTATTTTTGTCGACTGTTCTTAAAA